>VDFB02137547.1:0-75385 GCA_007258455.2 Sequoia sempervirens
TTGGGACGCCCTACTGGTGCACAGATTGTTGAGGAGTGTGATAACTCCTTCCTTGCCCTCAAGGATAGATTATTCAAGAAAGAAGGAAAGTACAAGAAGTTGAAACGAGAACACAAGGCGTTAGTTGGATATGTTCAGCAGTTGTCTCGTTCTCGAGGGCAGGATGTACCAGTGATAGAGCCTCCAGCAGATATTCCTAGAGAGTCGATCAGCGGCTTGGTAGAATCGGGGAGGATGGCACAAGAGGCAGACAAATGGGTCACGTGGGCCCTCAGACGTGAGACAAAGAGAAATTCATGGAGGACCCATCCTTGCTTCTTCAGCGTGCCTCACTATTTCGCACCTGATGGATGCTGCGGATCATGCTTGGGGCTTACGCCTCCATCTATCGAGTAAGGTGATCCAAAGATCTTGAGGTGCCGCACGTACGTGCCATTGCAGTTGCCTATTGATGGAGGTAAGTCATTCAAGCCAATGACCCATATGCGATTTTCTCTCGGTGGTATTCTTCGGCTATCACAGGGCGTGGCTTCTTCGATGCAGCACAGGCAGATTCAGCCAGGATTCACAAGGCTATGGCCAATATTATAGATGGAGTTCAGAACACCTTCGAGGCCATCTTCGCTAGGCGGCTGAGTCCAGAAGAGATAAGTTTTGATAATTTGAGGGGTTTGCTGGTTCCCTTCTTCGCAGATGTTAAGACCTTCATACAAGATGACTTTGAAAATACTGCTACATTCTCCACTTTGATCCAGAACACGCAGGACTCATTGGCTGCTTGGAGAAAATCTTGCACGAGGCACGAGCACTCAGTTACAGTGTTAGAGTTTCAGTTAGATTGTGTTCGATCTATTTCAGTTGAGGAGGTTGAGGCCTGCATTTCTAGCAGATTTGTTGAGTTGGCAAATGAGAGAAGGCCAATGGGAACACACTACTGGACGAAGATCTTCTAGAAGACTGAATATGGAGCATTTATTGCATTTGCTATTTTGGGAGTGAGTGGGAATCTTTGATTCATTTAATGTACCACTCCCTATTCTGGCAGTTTTTAGGGTTAGGGCTGAGGTGGCGCGATTCTGGCCCCTCTATTGATTGTAACCCTAGCCGTCCTTTGGGACTTGGCTAGCTATAAAAGGGGGAGTCCCCCTCATTTGTAAGGCATCAGATTAGAATTAGAGATTAGAAATCAGAATATTAGAAGATAGATCAGAGCTAGAGATTGTTGAGTAGAGCTAGAGAGTGTAGAGCATTTTGCATAATTTGGAGAAGAGAGAAAGTTTTCCCTTTGAAAACTTTTGAAGAGACTGTTGTGTAACACATTTTGTGATAATAGATCTGTTCATTGATGATGGAATTTGTCTTGTCATGAAATGCTAGCAAGGTTTCTTCTTCCTTTCGTATCCAAGTAGATTAAATTCATGCAAGTAGCTTACTTTGGTGTGTGGTGTTTCATTGAGATAGCTTCATTTTATTCCATACCACTAGTGCCTTGTGTGGTCAACTGGACATTATCTTGTGCTTGACTTCGGTTATGGCTTACATACTTATATGCGTTGTTCTGATGGTGTACGTATGTTAAACTGTAACTTGAATACCTTTCGCTATCCCCTTTGAAGATTGCACCGATTTTGCTGAGGCTGTCCGACGGAGGCTAGGTGAAATCTGGTTGAAGTCTATTGAGACGAAGCCCCATATACCTTGCATTTAGAATAGAGTACCAATTTCTTAGGCCCTTTCCCTTTTACTTTCAGCATACTTCGTTTTAGAAAAGAATACACATTGCCAAATCATACACGTAAGAATCCCCTTCAAATTACATATCAACTGCTGACTGTGAGAAGTCTGAACAACTACGTAAGTCCCCTTGACATACCAGCAATATCACATCCAGCCAAACTGAGCCTATTCGCACTAAAGGAACCTTGGAGTTGAACGCACGAACTTTCTGGCAATCTTAGCGTGCGGAATACTTTGATCAAGAGAGAATAGAGCGTCCGTTGGGCGACTTTGTTCTGTGTTGGTGCGGTCTCAAAAACCACGTCAACAGGGCGCATATTTCAAAGTATGATATTTAATTAAAATGTCAAATCTAAGCTTTGAAGAGAAAGTACGCCTTCTTAAGGAGATTAGGGGTTTTGACCTAAAAGCAGATTTTAGGGTTTCGTGAAGTCAAACGAAACTTATAAAAAGGAGTCTTGTGCATCGTTTTGGGGATCTTTGGACGACTATACTGTTATGCTGCCGGATTGGCTCTGGGACTGCTTCGAGGAATGAAGGCCTCCTAGCTTGGGCATCACTTCGTGTTTGGAAGACAACATCTAGTGGTGAATCATTGTACTGCGAGTTGCATTTAGTTTGTGTTTGTTCTCAGCTCATTGCATAGTTAGAGTCAAATTGGCATTTTGTAGTTTTCAGCTTTTTGTATTGTTTCTAGACAGCAGATTTCATGTTTTACTCATATCTCAAAAAAGACAAAAAGGATAGTTCTGGGTATTGCATTTGTCTCATTGTTTAGGAGAGGTGATTCCTTGTCTCAAATCTCAGATTTTATTGTGGTGTATTTAATTTTTAAAGCCAAGTCGAATTCCTCAGCTAGGCCGTACTTATCAGCTGTCTTGGGAGTTGTGCATTTATTGATAGTTGCATTTTAAGTCAGGGTTTGTGTCCTTTCCTAGGCATTATCTCTCTTAGAGCATCTTGCACTTTATTTTATGTCATTTGGAGTTCATACATGAAGGATATGAGCAGTTTAGCCATTCTATAGACTGCTGTTTATTTCTTTATTGAGCAGAATTGTAATCAGAAAACAGAAATCTGTATCTTGTTCCTTGAAAGCATTGTGGTTTGATATTGCCATTCAAGATTGAAGTGGTTTTCTATGATGTAATGCTGATCCTTTAATTCTACAAGATTTTGGCAGGCGAATACGTCTTATGTTGTAAAACTGCCAGTAGTACTGGCAGTCATTCTTGCTTGTTCAAATCTGGTTGTAATTCACAGTCTCAATTAAGATATTGTAATAGTTATAGCTCTGCCCTATGGTAGCTACTTCCCATTCTGGGTAGCAAGCACATTCTGGGTGTTGAGTAGTTTCATTTCTCAGCATGTATCTTTCAAGCATTGTTTTTGTATTCACTCCATCATATGGTCGCCCCTCACTCCGCATTGGATTGGGTAGCACATACTTGACGTGGAGTTCCCCTTCCAGCAATTAGAATAGGAGACCCTCTGACCAATGCTCACCATCATCGGTGCCATACTGGTTAGAGTTACAGCATAAGCAGTTTGTTTTAGATCCTCTGACCAATGCTCGCCATCATCGGCACCATTCTGGTTAGAGTTGCTTTCTTGCACGTTTTGATTTTCTCCTCTAACCTTAACGGGTGCACTGCTTTGTAATCTGTTAACTGAAAAAAAAAAAAAATTGGCTCGGAATATTTCAGTGGTATCAGAGCCACGCATCCTGTGAAATCAGCCTTCTATGAGTGACAGAGAACAGAGGTATTTGGCAAGAGTATACAAGAGGGATACAGTTCATACACAGTTGTATCAACCTCCAGAAGGTCAAACAGCTTCAGAGATTTTGAGGGCTAATTGGGAGCCTTCACAAGAAACAGAAATGGGGGATAATGAAAGAAATGAAAGGATTCTTGGTGGCGGTGAAAGAAGTTCTGGCAACAGAGATGACAGTGGAAAGGGAAGAGAGAGATCTACGAGTCCCGGGAAGGAGTTTGGAAAAAAGATGGATGCCTTGATGGACATGGTATCTTTCATGATGGGGAAAATGGGGCAGAATAATGTTCCATAGAACAACTCAGGCCACAGAGGGGAGCATAGTGCTTCCAACCAGCATGATGAGCATGCAGCCCGGAAAGTGTCAAACAACACTTACATCTCTTCCAGACCATTCAAGCCCACTTTTCTAGCTCCTGTAGTCAATCAGCCAGAGCCTGAAGAGAATGCTTCATTCGTGGAGCAGTTGAGGGTTGGCCGTACAGAGTATGACTCTCTACCTGTCGACATCAGGATGGACATGTCCTTCAATGATTTCATGGATCATAAGAGGAAGAACAAAGGGCAAGGAAGAAACTTTGATCAAAGAAGACCATCAAATCAAGGAGACTTGTACCAAGCTGTCAACAAAGTTATACTTCCTCATTTTGATGGGAGTGATACAAGTTCAGCCCGAGCTTGGATTCAAAAGCTGGATAACTATCTAGCTCTCAGACCAATGGCGGAAGAAGAAGCGATCAAGTTCGCTACGCTACACCTTGATGGGGTGGCGCACGAGTGGTGGTACCATGGCCTCGTCACTCTAGGCCATCGGTCTATCACAACATATGATGAGTTCACCACTAGGCTCATCGAAAGGTTTGAGAAAAAAGATCCTGAGATCCATTTCTGAGAGCTTGCTCAATTGAGACAGTATGGCATAGTGGATGCCTACATTGTGGAGTTTCAGAGACTTTCAGTCATGGTGACTGGAATCACGGAGCGAAGGTTGGTGATTCTTTTCAGTGAGGGTTTGACAGAACCACTCAAAGGTTGGATTAAAGCCTTTGATCCACCAACACTGCAAGAGGCCATGAAAAAGGCGAGAAACATGGAGTGGGCTGCTCCTAAGGCAAAATTTCAGTCAAACTCCCCTTTTCAGAAAAGGGATAAAGGAAAAAGGCCTCAGCATAAAAATCATTTGAGACCTCAGAACAAGGAGTTCAAGAATCGCAATCCCCATGTCACCAGGTTGGATCAAGAAACCCTGAATGAACTCAGAAGAAAAGGGTTGTGTTTCCGGTGTCAGGAAAAATGGTCTCAAGACCATGTTTGTCCTAAAGGGGTTAAGTTCAATCAAATTGAGTACTATTCTGCTGGGGAAAGTAGTTCTGATTTTTCCGACCAGCAATCTGATTTTGAAGGAAAATGAAGAAGATAGAGCTCCAGAAGAATCCGGAGATGAGAAGGAAAGTGGTGGAGTTTTAGCTCAACTTTCTAGTTTTCAAAGAAACGAATCATTCAAGGTTCGTGGGATGATCAAAGGGCAGCGAATTGTTGCTTTGATCGATACTGGAGCAACTCATAACTTCATTGATGAAGTTGTGGTAGCCAAGAAGGGACTGCAAACAGAGGAGTTTGAAGGATTCAAGGTCATGGTTGCCGATGGTTTCCATATTTCTTGCACCAAGAAAATATCTAACATGACCATGCAGTTGGGCAACTACGAAGTCAAGGATGACTTCTATGTAGTTCACATTGGGGATACTGATGCTGTTCTAGGCATCCAATGGCTGCGATCTCTTGGAGAGATCTCTTTGAATCTGCAGACTATGGAGTTGAAGTTCCAATCGGATGGGAAGAGGATAGTTTTGAGAGGCATGTCCAATGGGGGTCCTCGAGTAGTGTCATTCAAAAGAATGGCAAAGCTGATCCGTCACGATCAAGCTGAGTGGGTTGCCGAATGCATGATACTTCCTGCTAGTCCTGTTGAGACTAAACGTGACCAACCTCCTGATATCCAGTCACTACTCACGAAGAAGAGAAAAGTCTTTGCAGATTTGCCTCCTCATCCACCACCTGAACGGGGTTCAGAACACATCATCGAGCTCAAGGAAGGAGCTAAACCGGTGATCACCACTCCATATCGGTATCCAAAGAGGCAAAAGGATGAGATCGAGAAAAATAGTCGAGAACTTTTGGAGATGGGTTTCATATGCCCAAGCAAGAGCCCCTTTGCATCTGCAGTGGTTCTTGTGAAGAAGAAGGATGGTACCATGCGCATGTGCGTGGACTATCGTGCATTGAACCAAAGCACCATCAAGAATAGATACCCCATTCCCAGAATAGATGAGCTCATTGATGAGCTACATGGGGCTAAGTTCTTTTCGAAGATTGATCTGAGATCGGGTTACCATCAGATACGAATGAGGGGATCAGATGTGGAAAAGATAGCTTTCAGATGTCACTATGGCCATTTTGAATTCTTAGTCATTCCATTTGGGTTGACTAACGCTCCAGCTACCTTCCAGTCTTGCATGAACCGTGTCTTTCAGAAACAGTTACGAAGGTTTGTGCTGATATTTTTTGATGATATTCTGATCTACAGCAAGACTTGGGAGGATCACCTCAAGCACGTGGAGGAAGTGCTTAGTATCATGGAATCTAAGAGCTTGTTCGCAAAAGCTTCCAAATGTGAATTTGGGATGGAAGAGTTACTGTACCTTGGCCACATAATCAGTGCTGAGGGAGTAAAGGTGGATCCGGAAAAGATCAAAGCAGTAGTGTTGACGTGGTTTTTGAGACCGCACCAACATAGAATAAAGTCTCCCAACGGACGCTCTATCCTCTCTTGAACAAATTATTCAGCATGCTAAGATTGCGAGTAAGATCATTCTTTCAACTCCAAGGTTCCTTAAGTCCGAATAGGCTCAGTTTGGCTCGATGTGATATTGTTGGTATTTCAAGGGGACTTACACAATTGTTCGACGACTAACAACAAACAGCAGACAAAGGGCTTTCGTGTAATTCAAATGATTTGGCAGGTGAGCGCAAGTTTCCTAATTCTAACCGGAAATGTGCGGAAAAGTAAAGGGTATAAGGCCTAAGAAATTTATGTTCTATTCTAAATGCAGGATATGTGGAGCTTCGTTTCAATAGACTTCAACCGGATTTCACCTAGCCTCCGTCGGACAGCCTCAGCAAAATCGGTGCAATCTTCAAAGGGGATAGCAAAAGGTATTCAAGTTATAGTTTAACATGCATACACCATCACAACGACGCATATAAGCATATAAACCATAACCGAAGTTAAACTCAATGTAATGTCCAGTTGACCACGCAAGGCAGACTTATCATCAACAAGCCGCTAGTGGTATGGAATAAAGCGAAGCTATCTCAATAAAACACCACACACCGAAGTAAGCTACTTGCATGAATTTAATCTACTTGGATACGAAAGGAAGAAGAAACCTCGCTAGCATTTCATGACAAGACGAATTCCATCATCAATGAAAAGATCTATTATCATAAAATTTGTTACACAACAATCTCTTCAAAAGTTTTCAAAGGGAAAACTTTCTTTCTTCTCCAAATGATGCAAAATGCTCTACAATGCTACACTATCTAGCTCTAATGCTCTCTCAATGTCTACTCCGATTCTAACTGATCTAATCTTCTAATTCTCTAATGCCTTACAAATGAGGGGGACTCCCCCTTTTATAGCTAGCCAAGTCCCAAAAGACGGCTAGGGTTACAATCAATAGAGTGGCCAGAATTGTGCCACCTCAGCCCTAAACAAGATTCGCCCTAAAAACTGCCACAGAGGAGAGGGGTAATAAATGCGCCATAATATCCACCATCATCCTTCTAGAAGATTCTGTTTGTAGACGCGTTCACATTATTCTCGATCTTCTTCTTGGCATTGTTCTTTGATTTCTTCCACTTGAGGGTCTTCATCTTCGTTACTTGAGTTATACTAAGTCTTAACACTTAGCCATTTTCTTGCAAATTTTCCTCCTTCGAGATTGTAACTTGTAACTTTATCTTCCTTCGAAGGTTGTAATATCATCGTGCTTCACCACTTGAAGTCATCGTGCTCCGGCTTCAACATTTCTCCTGCAAAACAAGCAAGGAGAAGAGAATTAGAATACTTCATGATATAAACTTAACTAACTTACCTGATCCTCACGCTCCAACTTTCAAGCGTTCATCGCCTTCGGGTTCAAGTTCATGCCTTAGATAAACTTCATCTTTGGGAAATTCATTTCACCTGCTGGAGCTCTGATAACCTCGATTTTATTCATCTCTGGCTCAAGAAAACTATCCTTCCTAAGAGCTTGGGCAAATTCACCTAGGGAGTTTCTTTCAAATTCAACGTCTGGAGGATCTTACCTTGAAAACACATTTTCTTCATTTTTGCCTTAGAAAATTTTCAAATTTCCCTCAGGAAATACATCAACCTGGAGCCCACTTAAAATCTTCATCCCAAAATTCTTGACAAGTTGTGGAAGACCTTAAAATCAACTCCTCATCGATAATCTTCGATACCCAGAAGAAAATTTTCTCCAGAACGCATCGAACCCATGGGTGCACAACAAACGGGTTCATTTTATTTCTCTGAATTTTGAACCTTAGAAAATATTCTTTCATCAAATTTATTCTCGTTCTTTGATCCCCTCTGAGAATTTTGCTCTGACTTGGAAAATTTTTACCAATCCTGTGCAGCTAGCATCATTTGACTTCATCTCTGGCAACTCTGCTGTGTTTCAAGGAAAAAATTCCATCGCCTCTCCAGACTTAGGCATTTTTCTAAGGGAGAAAATATTTGTGCCTTAGAATTTTTTTTTTTTTTTGATCACTTAGCATTTCTGAGAATTTGCCTTAGAAAATTTTTTGTCCATTCGCCAGCATTGGAAATTTTATCAACTTTCCTTAGAAAAATTTTATTCATGCCTGGCACACTTGATTTCTCACTCACCATTTTGTATTTAACTCCACACTTAGAAAATACTTTCACTTGAAGCTCCAACGCCCTTTAGAAAAAAAGTTTCATATCACATCATCCTACATTTCATCCTAGGCGCAAATAGCATGAGCAAGAGGATATGCCTAGCTTTTTTTTTTTCACTTGGCACCATTTTCCAACACTTAGGCATTTTATTCTCTAACGCCTAGCACATTAATTTCACTCACCACCCTCAAACATTTCAACGCCTTAGAAAATATTTCTAACACCTTATAACTCCCTTCAACATAGGCGCATATCACACTTTGAGAGGAAAACGCCTATCATTTGCCTTGTGTTTACCACGCCATGAAGTGTCTTTCACTTTATTTACCACCTTTTACTCCATCCACTTACCTTTTAACTCCTCAACATGGGCGCATTTAGCATAGGGAAGAGGATGGGCGCATTTTGAGGTGAGAGGAGGATGAGTTTGTTGACTTGTTGACTCCTTAGCTGCATGGGCGCATTTAGCATAGGGAGGTGGATGAAACACATGCAACGCCACCTTGCCTTCCTTATTTTGTCTTCACTTGCCATGCTTTGGGCGCATTTCTTATGTGGAGGAGGATGAAAACATTCAACGCCTTCAACAAGTGACTCTTCAGCTTCCTAGATTTTGTCTTCACATGGCAGCTTTTGGGCGCATTTTGCCCATGTAGGAGGATAAAAAAAAGTTGACTTTGCTTTGACCCTCTTGAACTTGGGCGCATTTGCTACATGAGGTGGATGAAAAAATTTTATACTTAGAAATTTTCCTGGACTTGCTTATGAGGTGGGCGCATTTCAGCATGTGTGGAGGATGACACATTTCCAACGGCCAGCCTTGACTTCTTGTTGGGCGCATTTGCTACATGAGAGGGATGGGCGCAAATGGAGGGTGGTGGAGGATATCTCCATGCCTTAGAAATTTTTTTCTCATCAACCTCTTAGAGTGGGTGCATTTAGGCTAGGGAGCAGGATGAAGTTTTAACTTAGAATTTTTTTAGCATGCAAACTCTCAAGGTAGGCGCATTTGGGCTAGGCAGGAGGATGAACTCAACACTTAGAAAATTTTCATCAACTTATTTCTCCTTGGGCGCATCTGAAGTAGGCTACAGGATGAGACTCAGACTTAGACATTTTTTTACCTTCCTCTGCCAGCGTTCATGCCCCTGCTATTTATAGTAAATCCTCTGATTCTCAAACTTCGAAAGCTCAGATTGCCTTGAAATTTTGACCACTGGACCTTCATGACCTGGTTAGCCTGTTGACATTGCCATTTTGAGCTGACTTACTAAAAATAGCACATTTTGAGAAGTGTTTTGCTATTTATAGTAACCTCTCATTTCTGGTACCTCCACAGCTCCGATTTGAATGAAATTTGAATGAGGCGCTCCTCACCACGTGACCTGTTGGCTGACACTGACGCATGCACTTGATTTACTATTTTTAGCCAGTTTCCAAATTGACTTACTATAAATAGTAAGTGCTCCGATTGACTTGAAATTTCACCAGCAGATAGCCTGAAGAACGTTGATCGCGGTGGTTTACATCGGATTTTGAAGATTTTGACTTTTGATGCCTATTTTTAGGCTCCGAAGCTGGAAACCCTAACTCGCTTTGTATGCACACCAAATGAGCTTTGTTTGCCTTCGTTTCTGCGACACTGCGATCAGCTCGTGATTCTGAACTGCTGGGTGGCGGTTGCCGGGACACACCTGCTAAAAATAGCAAGTTCCTTACTGAGTGAGAATCTTTATTTGCATGTCATACCATCGCGAAGCTCTCGAAAAACCCATCAGGAATCACCTGACATGCAAAAGAAACCCTGACATGCAAACCCTAAAAATAGCCTCGGAAGGCTGAATTCTGAAAGTAATCATCTCACTTTGCATGTTACATCGTTGTGAAGGTCTTGAAAAACCCAGAAGGAATATGCATACATGCAAAGAAAAACTCTGCATCTGCACCCTGAAATTTGCTCTGGAAGCCGGATTGCTAAAAATAGTAAGTCGTCTGTTTTCGCTCAAATTTGGCATGCAAGCAGTCTAATATACTCTGAATGTGGTGTGACTGTCGGAATCTCGAAAATGTTGATGAATCCCATGTAATCTCACACTTACTAAAAATAGTAAGTACCGCGGAATCTGATGAATTTTTGCTGAGAGCCTGCTGGAAGCATACTAACAAGAACGTTAAGCTCAAGTTTCAAGTTATTCACCTCGTTCGACCTCAAATTGGCTGGAAAGACTCAAACCCTAATTTCAGACTTGGCCAAATTCATGTTGAAGCTTGCAGACGGGAACTTCCCCAGAAAGTAGACCATAGAAAAGAGACAGACGTAGAGAGAGAGAGAGACACAAAAACCAAAGCCAAAATGACCAGAATGGAGCAAAAATTAGGGGTCCCCATCTTGAATGGGGCGATGTGTGAAAAGGTCACAACAAGTAGTTGATTGGCCACCTCCTAAGAGCTTGACTCAGTTGAAAGGTTTTCTGGACCTTTGTGGTTTTTATCGGAGATTCGTAAAGGGGTATTCACAGAATGCTGCTCCTCTTACTGATCTCACCAAAAAGGGAGCCTTTGTTTGGTCAGAAAAGGCTCAAGTTATTTTTGACAAATTTAAGAAGATCATGAGTTCGTGCCCAGTTCTGGCTATTCCCGATTTCTCCAAGCCATTCGAGCTGCAATGTGATGCATCAGGTGAAGGAGTGGGGGCTATCCTGATGCAAGACAAACACCCTATCGTGTTTTAGAGCAGGAAATTACGTGGTGTTGAAAGGACATATTCAATCTATGACAAAGAAATGCTTGCCATTATGCATGCATTAGCCAAGTTCAAGCAGTACTTGGTAGGGAACAAGTTCGTGGTTAAGACGGACCACAATAGCCTCAAGCATTTCATGCACCAGAAAGATCTAAATGAGAGGCAACAGAAATGGGTGAGTAAGCTTCAAGCTTACGACTTTGACATTGAATATGTCAAAGGGAAAAATAATGTCGTGGCCGATGCTCTCTCCAGAAGGCCTCATCTTAACTCATTATGTGAGCTTACTGCAGATTGGAGAGACATGTTGCTTGCTGATTATGCCAAAAATCAGTTTGCAACCAGCATTCTGGAGGGTACTTTCCATGATGAAACGTACCAGGTGGTTGAGGGATTGATCCATTATAAGGGAAGGATCTTTTTGGTGGCTGATTCTAAGCTCAAGAAGAAGATTCTTTTGAATTTTCATGACATTCCAGTTGCTGGTCACCAAAGTTTTTTCAAGACCTATAGGCAGATCCGAGAAAGGTTTTCTTGGAAAGGTTTGAAGAGAGAGGTTCAACGCTACATTCAGGAATGTCCTGTTTGTCAAGCGAATAAAAATGAGCATACATTACCAGCCGGTTTGCTGCAACCACTTCCAATTCCCAATCAAAAATGGGAAAGCATTTCAATGGATTTCATCACTGGGTTGCCCAAGGCCCAAGGGAAGGATTGCATTTATGTGGTAGTTGACAGATTAACCAAGTTTGCTCATTTCTTTGCCATTACCAGCACTTTTTCTACAGCCCAAGTGGCAGAATTGTTTTTTCGAGAAGTGTTTAGGCTGCATGGGTTGCCAAAGAATATTGTAAGTGATAGGGACAGCAAGTTCCTAAGTACCTTTTGGCAGGAAGTTTTCAGAATGAGTGGTATTGTGCTCACTCCAAGCATGAGTTATCACCCCCAAACTGATGGGCAAACAGAAGTGGTGAACAAGTGGTTGGAAGACTACTTGAGAAATTATGTGTCAGAACAGCAGAAAGCCTGGGTTAAGTGGCTGCATATAGGCGAGTACTGCTACAACTCTACTTTTCATATGTCAATCAAGATGTCTCCTTTCTTGGCACTTTATGGGTATGAAGCACCCAGTTTTGCAGATTTGGTGTTTGGTGACAGCAAAGCACCATTAGCCAAGGATTTGTTGCAGCATAGTCAAGACATAATGAGATCCTTGAAGGATAATTTGCAGATTGCACAAAATCAGCAGAAGTTGTATGCTGATCAGAGGCGTGTAGAGCATTCTTTTGAGGTTGGGGATATGGTCTATCTTCGTTTACAACCTTATAGACAGTCTACTCTCAAGAAGAGTGGAGCTGAGAAGCTCAAACCTCGCTTCTATGGGCCATTTAGGGTCATCAGAAAAGTTGGGGCAGTAGCTTATGAATTAGAGCTACCTACAGATAGCAGAGTGCATAACGTCTTCCATGTGTCTCACCTCAAGAAGGCACTTGGACACAATGTGATTGCTTCTTCACAGTTGCCACCGTTGGATGAAGAGGGACAGTTGGTTCTAGTTCCAGAGGAGATACTAGATGTCAGAGAACGTTCTTTGAGGAATAGAACTATCAGAGAATGTTTGGTAAAGTGGAAGAACGTGCCTATGGAGGATGCAACTTGGGAAAGTGATGAGATATTGCAGCATCCTAGTTTGCGATTGCTTGAGGACAAGCAATCTTGGGGAGGGCGGACTGTAATGTCCCCTTCTCAAACCTGATCATTCATGTGACCGTTGGCCTTTTTCTGGAAATCCGAAGGCTAGTCGGAAGGTAAAATTAGGGTTTCCTATTTTTGAGGAGGACATTGCTCAAAGATGGAGGATTCAATGGCGGATTCTTTCTAGGTTTTCAGAGAGCTTCGCAGTGGTATGATCATCTCGGCATTCAGAGCACTTTTTAGAATTTACTATTTTTAGTAAATTCTATTTTTTGGCAGCTTTCCAGTTGAGTTCAGCTCAGTTGACTTCCTGTTTCAGTTGGGTCAGATGGCTTGCTCAGTTTTGGCTTCAGGGCACATTCAGAAGGATAAGTTAAGTCATTTAATTAAAAAGGTCACGTTTAAATGTTATATTTTAACGTTGACCCCTTGGCTTAGACTTAATGACTTAATGTTGTTTTTAAAAGTGGGTCCTTGAGGGTGGCGCCCTCATTAAGAGATGATTTAATTATTTCCTAAGTCAAAGCAGGGTTATGAGGGGCGCATTTTCAAAGTATGATATTTAATTAAAATGTCAAATCTAAGCTTTGAAGAGAAAGTACGCCTTCTTGAGGAGATTAGGGGTTTTGACCTAAAAGTAGATTTTAGGGTTTCGTGAAGTCAAACGAAACTTATAAAAAGGAGTCTTGTGCATCGTTTTGGGGATCTTTGGACGACTATACTGTTATGCTGCCGGATTGGCTCTGGGACTGCTTCGAGGAATGAAGGCCTCCTAGCTTGGGCATCACTTCGTGTTTGGAAGACAACATCTAGTGGTGAATCATTGTACTGTGAGTTGCATTTAGTTTGTGTTTGTTCTCAGCTCATTGCATAGTTAGAGTCGAATTGGCATTTTGTAGTTTTCAGCTTTTTGTATTGTTTCTAGACAGCAGATTTCATGTTTTACTCATATCTCAAAAAAGACAGAAAGGATAGTTCTGGGTATTGCATTTATCTCATTGTTTAGGAGAGGCGATTCTTTGTCTCAAATCTAAGATTTTATTGTGGTGTATTTAATTTTTAAAGCCAAGTCGAATTCCTCAGCTAGGCCGTACTTATCAGCTGTCTTGGGAGTTGTGCATTTATTGATAGTTGCATTTTAAGTCAGGGTTTGTGTCCTTTCCTAGGCATTATCTCTCTTAGAGCATCTTGCACTTTATTTTATGTCATTTGGAGTTCATACGTGAAGGATATGAGCAGTTTAGCCATTCTATAGACTGCTGTTTATTTCTTTATTGAGCAGAATTGTAATCAGAAAACAGAAATCTGTATCTTGTTCCTTGAAAGCATTGTGGTTTGATATTGCCATTCAAGATTGAAGTGGTTTTCTATGATGTAATGCTGATCCTTTAATTCTACAAGACTTTGGCAGGCGAATACGTCTTATGTTGTAAAACTGACAGTAGTACTGGCAGTCATTCTTGCTTGTTCAAATCTGGTTGTAATTCACAGTCTCAATTAAGATATTGTAATAGTTATAGCTCCGCCCTATGGTAGCTACTTCCCATTCTGGGTAGCAAGCACATTCTGGGTGTTGAGTAGTTTCATTTCTCAGCATGTATCTTTCAAGCATTGTTTTTGTATTCACTCCATCATATGGTCGCCCCTCACTCCGCTTTGGATTGGGTAGCACATACTTGACGTCGAGTTCCCCTTCCAGCAATTAGAATAGGAGACCCTCTGACCAATGCTCACCATCATCGGTGCCATACTGGTTAGAGTTACAGCATAAGCAGTTTGTTTTAGATCCTCTGACCAATGCTCGCCATCATCGGCGCCATTCTGTTTAGAGTTGCTTTCTTGCACGTTTTGGTTTTCTCCTCTAACCTTAACGGGTGCACTGCTTTGTAATCTGTTAACTGAAAAAACAAAAAAATTGGCTCGAAATATTTTAGTGGTATCAGAGCCACGCATCCTGCCATCCTGTGAAATCAGCCTTCTATGAGTGACAGAGAACAGAGGTATTTGGAAAGAGTATACAATAGGGATACAGTTCAGACACAGTTGTATCAACCTCCAGAAGGTCAAACAGCTTCAGAGATTTTGAGGGCTAATTGGGAGCCTTCACAGGAAACAGAAATGGGGGATAATGAAAGAAATGAAAGGATTCTTGGTGGCGGTGAAAGAAGTTCTGGCAATAGAGATGACAGTGGAAAGGGAAGAGAGAGATCTACGAGTCCCGGGAAGGAGTTTGGAAAAAAGATGGATGCCTTGATGGACATGGTATCTTTCATGATGGGGAAAATGGGGCAGAATAATGTTCCACAGAAAAACTCAGGCCACAGAGGGGAGCATAGTGCTTCCAACCAGCATGATGAACATGCAGCCCGGACAGTGTCAAACAACACTTACATCTCTTCCAGACCATTCAAGCCCACTTTTCTAGCTCCTGTAGTCAATCAGCCAGAGCCTGAAGAGAATGCTTCATTCGTGGAGCAGTTGAGGGTTGGCCGTACAGAGTATGACTCTCTACCTGTCGACATCAGGATGGACATGTCCTTCAATGATTTCATGGATCATAAGAGGAAGAACAAAGGGCAAGGAAGAAACTTTGATCAAAGAAGACCATCAAATCAAGGAGACTTGTACCAAGCTGTCAACAAAGTTATACTTCCTCATTTTGATGGGAGTGATACAAGTTCAGCCCGAGCTTGGATTCAAAAGCTGGATAACTATCTAGCTCTCAGACCAATGGCGGAAGAAGAAGCGATCAAGTTCGCTACGCTACACCTTGATGGGGTGGCGCACGAGTGGTGGTACCATGGCCTCGTCACTCTAGGCCATCGGTCTATCACAACATATGATGAGTTCACCACTAGGCTCATCGAAAGGTTTGAGAAAAAAGATCCTGAGATCCATTTCAGAGAGCTTGCTCAATTGAGACAGTATGGCACAGTGGATGCCTACATTGCGGAGTTTCAGAGACTTTCAGTCATGGTGACTGGAATCACGGAGCGAAGGTTGGTGATTCTTTTCAGTGAGGGTTTGACAGAACCACTCAAAGGTTGGATTAAAGCCTTCGATCCACCAACCCTGCAAGAGGCCATGAAAAAGGCGAGAAACATGGAGTGGGCTGCTCCTAAGGCAAAATTTCAGTCAAACTCCCCTTTTCAGAAAAGGGATAAAGGAAAAAGGCCTCAGCATAAAAATCATTTGAGACCTCAGAACAAGGATTTCAAGAATCGCAATCCCCATGTCACCAGGTTGGATCAAGAAACCCTGAATGAACTCAGAAGAAAAGGGTTGTGTTTCCGGTGTCAGGAAAAATGGTCTCAAGACCATGTTTGTCCTAAAGGGGTTAAGTTCAATCAGATTGAGTACTATTCTGCTGGGGAAAGTAGTTCTGATTTTTCCGACCAGCAATCTGATTTTGAAGAAAATGAAGAAGATAGAGCTCCAGAAGAATCCGGAGATGAGAAGGAAAGTGGTGGAGTTTTAGCTCAACTTTCTAGTTTTCAAAGAAACGAATCATTCAAGGTTCGTGGGATGATCAAAGGGCAGCGAATCGTTGCTTTGATCGATACTGGAGCAACTCATAACTTCATTGATGAAGTTGTGGTAGCCAAGAAGGGGCTGCAAACAGAGGAGTTCAAAGGATTCAAGGTCATGGTTGCCGATGGTTTCCATATTTCTTGCACCAAGAAAATATCTAACATGACCATGCAGTTGGGCAACTACGAAGTCAAGGATGACTTCTATGTAGTTCACATTGGGGATACTGATGCCGTTCTAGGCATCCAATGGCTGCGATCTCTTGGAGAGATCTCTTTGAATCTACCGACTATGGAGTTGAAGTTCCAATCGGATGGGAAGAGGATAGTTTTGAGAGGCATGTCCAATGGGGGTCCTCGAGTAGTGTCATTCAAAAGAATGGCAAAGCTGATCCGTCACGATCAAGCTGAGTGGGTTGCCGAATGCATGATACTTCTTCCTAGTCCTGTTGAGACTAAACGTGACCAACCTCCTGATATCCAGTCACTACTCACGAAGAAGAGCAAAGTCTTTGTAGATTTGCCTCCTCGTCCACCACCTGAACGGGGTTCAGAACACATCATCGAGCTCAAGGAAGGAGCTAAACTAGTGATCACCACTCCATATCGGTATCCGAAGAGGCAAAAGGATGAGATCGAGAAAAATATTCGAGAACTTTTGGAGATGGGTTTCATACGCCCAAGCAAGAGCCCCTTTGCATCTACAGTGGTTCTTGTGAAGAAGAAGGATGGTACCATGCGCATGTGCATGGACTATCGTGCATTGAACCAAAGCACCATCAAGAATAGATACCCCATTCCCAGAATAGATGAGCTCATTGATGAGCTACATGGGGCTAAGTTCTTTTCGAAGATTGATCTGAGATCGGGTTACCATCAGATACGAATGAGGGGATCAGATGTGGAAAAGATAGCTTTCAGATGTCACTATGGCCATTTTGAATTCTTAGTCATTCCATTTGGGTTGACTAACGCTCCAGCTACCTTCCAGTCTTGCATGAACCGTGTCTTTCAGAAATAGTTACGAAGGTTTGTGCTGATATTTTTTGATGATATTCTGATCTACATCAAGACTTGGGAGGATCACCTCAAGCACGTGGAGGAAGTGCTTAGTATCATGGAATCTAAGAGCTTGTTCGCAAAAGTTTCCAAATGTGAATTTGAGATGGAAGAGTTACTGTACCTTGGCCACATAATCAGTGCTGAGGGAGTAAAGGTGGATCCAGAAAATATCAAAGCAGTAGTTGATTGGCCACCTCCTAAGAGCTTGACTCAGTTGAAAGGTTTTCTGGGCCTTTGTGGTTTTTATCGGAGATTCGTAAAGGGGTATTCACAGAATGCTGCTCCTCTTACTGATCTCACCAAAAAGGGAGCCTTTGTTTGGTCAGAAAAGGCTCAAGTTGTTTTTGACAAATTTAAGAAGATCATGAGTTCGTGCCCAGTTCTGGCTATTCCCGATTTCTCCAAGCCATTCGAGCTGCAATGTGATGCATCAGGTGAAGGAGTGAGGTCTGTCCTGATGCAAGACAAACACCCTATCGTGTTTGAGAGCAGGAAATTACGGGGTGTTGAAAGGACATATTCAATCTATGACAAAGAAATGCTTGCCATTATGCATGCATTAGCCAAGTTCAGGTAGTACTTGGTAGAGAACAAGTTCGCGGTTAAGACGGACCACAATAGCCTCAAGCATTTCATGCACCAGAAAGATCTAAATGAGAGGCAACAGAAATGGGTGAGTAAGCTTCAAGCTTACGACTTTGACATTGAATATGTCAAAGGGAAAAATAATGTTGTGGCCGATGCTCTCTCCAGAAGGCCTCATCTTAACTCATTATGTGAGCTTACTGCAGATTGGAGAGACATGTTGCTTGCTGATTATGCCAAAAATTAGTTTGCAACCAGCATTCTGGAGGGTACTTTCCATGATGAAAGGTACCAAGTGGTTGAGGGATTGATCCATTATAAGGGAAGGATCTTTTTGGTGGCTAATTCTAAGCTCAAGAAGAAGATTCTTTTGAATTTTCATGACATTCCAGTTGCTGGTCACCAAGGTTTTTTCAAGACCTATAGGCAGATCCGAGAAAGGTTTTCTTGGAAAGGTTAGAAGAGAGAGGTTCAAGGCTACATTCAGGAATGTCCTGTTTGTCAAGCGAATAAAAATGAGCATACATTACCAGCCGGTTTGCTGCAACCACTTCCAATTCCCAATCAAAAATGGGAAAGCATTTCAATGGATTTCATCACTGGGTTGCCCAAGGCCCAAGGGAAGGATTGCATTTACGTGGTAGTTGACAGATTAACCAAGTTTGCTCATTTCTTTGCCATTACCAACACTTTTTCTGCAGCCCAAGTTGCAGAATTGTTTTTTCAAGAAGTGTTTAGGCTGCATGGGTTGCCAAAGAATATTGTAAGTGATAGGGACAGCAAGTTCCTAAGTACCTTTTGGCAGGAAGTTTTCAGAATGAGTGGTACTGTGCTCACTCCAAGCACGAGTTATCACCCCCAAACTGATGGGAAACAGATGTGGTGAACAAGTGGTTGGAAGGCTACTTGAGAAATTATGTGTTAGAACAGCAGAAAGCTTGGGTTAAGTGGCTGCATATAGGCGAGTACTGCTACAACTCTACTTTTCATATGTCAATCAAGATGTCTCCTTTCTTGGCACTTTATGGGTATGAAGCACCCAGTTTTGCAGATTTGGTGTTTGGTGACAGCAAAGCACCATTAGCCAAGAATTTGTTGCAGCATAGTCAAGATATAATGAGATCCTTGAAGGATAATTTGCAGATTGCACAAAATCAGCAGAAGTTGTATGCTGATCAGAGGCGTGTAGAGCATTCTTTTGAGGTTGGGGATATGGTCTATCTCCGTTTACAACCTTATAGACAGTCTACTCTCAAGAAGAGTGGAGCTGAGAAGCTCAAACCTCGCTTCTATGGGCCATTTAGGGTCATCAGAAAAGTTGGGGCAGTAGCTTATGAATTAGAGCTACCTACAGATAGCAGAGTGCATAACGTCTTCCACGTGTCTCGCCTCAAGAAGGCACTTGGACACAATGTGATTGCTTCTTCACAATTGCCACCGTTGGATGAAGAGGGACAGTTGGTTCTAGTTCCAGAGGAGATACTAGATGTCAGAGAACGTTCTTTGAGGAATAGAACTATCAGAGAATGTTTGGTAAAGTGGAAGAACCTGCCTATGGAGGATGCAACTTGGGAAAGTGATGAGATATTACAACATCCTAGTTTGCGATTGCTTGAGGACAAGCAATCTTGGGGAGGGCGACTGTAATGTCCCCTTCTCAAACCTGATCATTCATGTGACCGTTGGCCTTTTTCTGGAAACCCGAAGGCTAGTCGGAAGGTAAAATTAGGGTTTCCTATTTTTGAGGAGGTCATTGCTCAGAGATGGAGGATTCAATGGTGGATTCTTTCTGGGTTTTCAGAGAGCTTCGCAGTGGTATGATCATCCCGGCATTTAGAGCACTTTTTGGAATTTACTATTTTTAGTAAATTCTATTTTTGGCAGCTTTCCAGTTGAGTTCAGCTCAGTTGACTTCCTGTTTCAGTTGGGTCAGATGGCTTGCTCAGTTTTGGCTTCAGGGCACATTCAGAAGGATAAGTTAAGTCATTTAATTAAAAAGGTCACGTTTAAATGTTATATTTTAACGTTGACCCCTTGGCTTAGACTTAATGACTTAATGTTGTTTTTAAAAGTGGGTCCTTGAGGGTGGCGCCCTCATTAAGAGATGATTTAATTATTTCCTAAGTCAAAGCAGGGTTATGAGGGGCGCATTTTTTAAAGTATGATATTTAATTAAAATGTCAAATCTAAGCTTTGAAGAGAAAGTACGCCTTCTTGAGGAGATTAGGGGTTTTGACCTAAAAGTAGATTTTAGGGTTTCGTGAAGTCAAACGAAACTTATAAAAAGGAGTCTTGTGCATCGTTTTGGGGATCTTTGGACGACTATACTGTTATGCTGCCGGATTGGCTCTGGGACTGCTTCGAGGAATGAAGGCCTCCTAGCTTGGGCATCACTTCGTGTTTGGAAGACAACATCTAGTGGCGAATCATTGTACTGTGAGTTGCATTTAGTTTGTGTTTGTTCTCAGCTCATTGCATAGTTAGAGTCGAATTGGCATTTTGTAGTTTTCAGCTTTTTGTATTATTTCTAGATAGCAGATTTCATGTTTTACTCATATCTCAAAAAAGACAGAAAGGATAGTTCTGGGTATTGCATTTATCTCATTGTTTAGGAGAGGCGATTCTTTGTCTCAAATCTCAGATTTTATTGTGGTGTATTTAATTTTTAAAGCCAAGTCGAATTCCTCAGCTAGGCCGTACTTATCAGCTGTCTTGGGAGTTGTGCATTTATTGATAGTTGCATTTTAAGTCAGGGTTTGTGTCCTTTCCTAGGCATTATCTCTCTTAGAGAATCTTGCGCTTTATTTTATGTCATTTGGAGTTCATACATGAAGGATATGAGCAGTTTAGCCATTCTATAGACTGCTGTTTATTTCTTTATTGAGCAGAATTGTAATCAGAAAATAGAAATCTGTATCTTGTTCCTTGAAAGCATTGTGGTTTGATATTGCCATTCAAGATTGAAGTGGTTTTCTATGATGTAATGCTGATCCTTTAATTCTACAAGACTTTGGCAGGCGAATACGTCTTATGTTGTAAAACTGACAGTAGTACTGGCAGTCATTCTTGCTTGTTCAAATCTAGTTGTAATTCACAGTCTCAATTAAGATATTGTAATAGTTATAGCTCCGCCCTATGGTAGCTACTTCCCATTCTGGGTAGCAAGCACATTCTGGGTGTTGAGTAGTTTCATTTCTCAGCATTTATCTTTCAAGCATTGTTTTTGTATTCACTCCATCATATGGTCGCCCCTCACTCCGCATTGGATTGGGTAGCACATACTTGACGTCGAGTTCCCCTTCCAACAATTAGAATAGGAGACCCTCTTACCAATGCTCACCATCATCGGTGCCATACTGGTTAGAGTTACAACATAAGCAGTTTGTTTTAGATCCTCTGACCAATGCTCGTCATCATCGGCGCCATTCTGGTTAGAGTTGCTTTCTTGCACGTTTTGGTTTTCTCCTCTAACCTTAACGGGTGCACTGCTTTGTAATCTGTTAACTGAAAAAACAAAAAAATTGGCTCGGAATATTTCTGATTCTTCGAGCTCCATGAGCTCTGCATATCTCATGGACATTGGGTCCTGCTCTTCATACATCTCCAACTGGTGAACAATGTCTAGAGCTGGAAGCTCTTCAGACAGAGGTAACCTAGCCTCTTTACCATAAACAAGGACATATGGTACTTTAAGCTAACCCATTACCTTATGGGTAGTAATTAGAGGAAGTATTCAAATGAATCCCATGTTTAATAGCCCAATCTGTGACTCTTAATCAAACAAATGCAAGAGCATTATCCAAAATGATGGAGTCAGGAACTCCAAACCTGGTGATTATGTTTTCATAAAAGCTCAAAACTGAAGATTCATTTGCTTCTTTCAAAGCTACTGCCTCTGTCCACCGTGTGAAATAGTCTGTACCAATAAGCACCCACTTGTGACTAGCACTGGATGGTGGATTAATTGGCTCAATGAAGTCGATGCCCCATCTCATGAAGGGTTGTTCCACCTGAATTGGATATAGAGGCATAGCAGGCAGCTTTCTTTTCCTGCAAATAAAGCACATTTGATACACTTTCTTGACCATACATATGCATCTTTGAACAAGTTGGGCCAGTAATAACCAGCCCTCATGATTTTCCAAGCAGTTGTTCTTGGAGCAAAGTGACCTCCTGAAGCTCCATCATGAAACTCATGCAATACCTTTTTTGTTTGATCAGCATCAATACACGTTAACAAGACACCATTCAGATCCTTCCTGTAAAGAATATTATGAATGAGGACATAAGGAATTGACTGCAATCTGAAGTATCTTTGCTTTGCTTTGTCTAGACCTGGTGGACATTCACCAGTACAAAGAAAATGGCTCATTTCTTGAACCCAACCTGAAACTGATGCAGGTGCAACACCTTGAACATTTCAAGGCTGATCTGTATTAGCCAAAACAACACCAGTTTATGATTTTTGCACATCTTCAGGGTTTGAGGCAAGTTTCTCACAAAGTCCTCTTCCTCTAACAAGCTTCGTGATGTTGATGTTGACATCAAATTCCATTACTTTTGTGATCCACCCGGCTCTTTTCTCACTCAAATCTTTGCTTAACAAAAATTCTTTCACACTTGAATGTGCGACCAGAATATGAATTTTATTGTTTGAAACTAAAGGATTAAACTTCTTTAGGCTTCTAATCACAGTGAGAACATGCTTCTCAACAAATGTATATTTCTATTCATAATCAGCAAGTCCTCGACTAAAGAAAGCTATTGGCTGCTCTAAATTATCACTGTTTTTCTGAACCAGCATAGCAGAGATTGAACTAATGCTGCCAAAGGCATATAAAAAGAAGTCTTTGGAGAAATCAGGATTCACCAGTGTTGGAGCTGATGCTAAATCTTTCTTGATTTCTTCAAAACTGTGTTTTGCTTCTCCAATCCAACTGAAAACTACATTCTTTTTAAGCATGGCGATCAAGGGCTGTAGTAAATTTGCAACATCAGGAATGAATCTTCTTAGAAAGTTAATTCTCCCTAAAAAGCTCTGCAATCCTTTCTTGTGATTGGGTAATGGCAGTTCAAGTATAGCTTTAACTCTTTCAGGATCAATGGTAACTCCATCTTTTGATACTATATGGCCTAACAGTTTACCCTCATGAACTGCAAAAATACTCTTTTTCAGATTGAGAGATATTCTATATTCTCTGCATTTTTCAAAAACTTGCTTTAGATGTGACAAATGTTCATCTGCATTCTTTGAATATACAATTATGTCATCTAAGTAAACCAGCAAAAATTTCTGGATTAAACTCTGAAATGCCATATCCATGGCACGCTGAAAGATGGCACCAACATTAGATAAACCAAAAGTCATTCTCTTGTAAGCCATAGTGCCCCATTTTGTTGTAAATGTTGTTTTATATTGATCTTGTTCTTTGATTAAAATCTGGTTATAACTAGAATACCCATCCAAAAGAGATCTTTCTGAATCGGCAACAGCTTGGAGAATTTGTTCCATAGACAGTAAGGGGTAATAATATTTCAGAGATGCTCTATTAAGATCTCTAAAATCTACACATAATCTTATTTCGCCATTCTTTTTTCTAACCGGAACAAGGTTAGAAACCCAGGATGTGTGTTTAATTGGAAATACGATACCCCCCTCAACTAACTTGGTCAACTCTTTGATCATCAAGGGTTCAAGCTTGGGGTTCAATGGCCTCTGTTTTTGTCTAACAGGCTTAGCATCAGGTTCTAACTCAATTGTATGTTGTGCAATATGAGGATCAAACCCTCTTAAATCAAAATATTGCCAAGCAAAAACATCATGATACTCTTGGCATAAAACAATGAAAGCTCTCTTATCTTCAAGTGAAAAGATCTTGCCTCATTTAAGAAGCTTACTTTTAAAGATTTCAACTTCTTCATAATGATCTTCTTTCACTTGAATGTCAACATTGTTCTTCTTAAGCTGGTCATCAGAATTAAATATGGATTTCAAGGTAACCAGCCCCTTGGGAAGTTTATTTGTCTTCAGCTGAATCACTTAATCATCATATTGATGTTTGATCTTCTCTTGGTTCACTACAGAAAATTGATCTTCTTGGAGCAGAAAGGTTAAAATCTGTTCATCACTTTCAAATACTTGCCAGCTAATGTTGTTATCAGGAATTGATGGCCTGATAACCACCTTGACATACTGTTGTATTTTATCCTTTTTGATATCACCTGGGATATCAAACTATGCACCAATTGTTGCAAGTCTATCAACATGCTTATTCTGATTTCGTGGAACAGAAATCAGATTGAAGGCACTAAATTCTTCAATTATGTTCCATACTCTGTTTCTGTAAGACTTCAAAGCATCATTCCTGGCAGCATTCAGCCCCCTGACCTGATTAACTATCAGTTCACTGTCTCCATAGATTTTCAAACAGTCGATTCCTCTTTTCCTTGCCCATTCAAGGCCTTGGATAAGTCCGTCATACTCAGCATTGTTGTTAGAACATGCAAAAGCAAAACGAAAGGCTGAAAAATACTTATCACCCTGTGGAGAAATCAGCATTGCATCTCCACCTGCTCCACTCTTGCTTCTGGAACCATCAAAAAACATTTCCCAAAGTTCACTTTGTTGTTGCAACAATTGGTTTGTACTTTTTTTGAGGTTTGGAACCTCTGTGTCAGGTTCAAGCATCACATAATTACCCATACCAACATCTTGAATAAGGTCTTCAGAACTGTCCAACACATTTTTAGCTGCCCATTCATGTAGAAGCACATCAGGAATAGCTTCTGATTGAAGTTCTTGAGCAGCAGCCAGCTCACTGTAAGTAAAAACGACACAGTTTGTGTCTACAATAGGAGGAACAGCATTGATAGGACTTGGGTTATATGGCTCAATATGATCTTTAGCCAACCTCTCAGATTTAATGGTAACCTTAGTTTCATATCTTGTTCTAAATAGCATATGTGACCAATCAGCGGACACATAACCACCTATCTTAGCTATAAAGTCTCTTGAGAGGCACAAAGAAAAGAACGGTGGGAGATCTATGACACAATGTCCTGAGGAACTGAAAAATTAGGACAAACATGAAGGGTAAGACTCAAATCTTTAATAACACCCAATGTATTAATAGAAGTACCATCCAATTGAATCACTTCTTTCTCTAAAGGCTGATACTTTAGTCCAAGCGTATCAGCAATTTGTTTTGGCATTACTGAACTACTAGCTCCAATGTCTACCATACAATTATGAACTAACTTATCACCTATGATTACAAACACGTAAAATGGAGGTGGTTTGACTTCTTTTCCTGTCTCTTTGATGGGCTATTTATCACTTCCTTGAGGATTATTTGTCAACACAATTCTAACTTGACCTATTGGAGACTCAGATTCATCAGACACTTTAAAATTTGACAAAGCTGAGTGTAACTTATCTTTTTGACCTGGGATAGATAATGAATCCCACATAGACATCGTCACATTTGTCTTTTTCATACTATCAAGAATGTTATAGGGTACAGCTGGGTTTAATTTATGATGTACCTTTATGCTAGCATGGTCTACTTGCAAGCGTGGCTACTCCTTCACTGGGAGTTGTTGATTTCTTTGCGATCCACGAGTCACTTGAGAGGTAAATGGTTCTACTGTTGATGCTTTTTCTTTATCAGCCACTTGATCAAGCTCAAAAGCTCTTTTCTTTGCCCTTGTGTTAGCTACTATTAGAGAATCATATATATTCAATCCACAGAATTCTTCACCTTGCTATTTAAATAGGGTAGTATCATTAGTAGGCTGATCCTGTTGTTGTGGAGATGCATCATTGAATTCATTCTGTTGTGAACTCGAGGCACTCTGTACCATAAGTGCCTAATTAATGAGTCCATTTGAGCAAGTGATCTGATTGTGAGGTTGGTTACAAGGGTAACACCACTCATAATCTGCTGCTAAGTTGTTCTGAATAGGAACAAGATCCTTAACTGCACTAACAGGTGCTGAAACATAAGCCTTAAAAGGTCTAGTGTTTACACTCTGTCTTGGGCCCTGATAGTTTCCTTGATAAGCCTGTCTATTACCTTGATATTGCTATTGCTGACCTAAATTCTGCTGTTGATAGGGCCTGTTATATGCTTGCTGCTTCTCCAAGGTCACAAGCTTATTTCCAAAAGTCTGTAATAAAATTTTGATCTCCTGTAGCTCATTTGAAGATCTTGAAACAGTAGTTTCTTGAGTTATGGTAGCTGGAACAAGTGGCAAAGGTGTGAAAGATGGTATGTGCAAAGGGATATTCGAATGAATATCTAGAAATATAGGCATTGGTGGCCTAGGAGCAAGTTTACCAGCTTGTATTAGGCGGTTTTTAGCTCTGATTGCTACTTCAAATGCATCTGGTAGAGAAACACCCCCCATTGATTGTATCATAACAGCTATATCACTGTTAAGAGCCTTCAAAAAGTACAAAAATGCATATTCTAGAGGTGGTCTCACTGTTGTAGGAATCCTATCCCAGGTTCTTTGAAACTTGAAGTTGAAATCATTCATTTGCTCCTGAGGAGCCCTCCTAAGTGTAGTTAATATTTCCAACAAAGACAAATTATCAGATCTGTCATGAAACTGCCTGTGTAATTTGTCACCCAACTCATCCCAAGTGGCAACTGAACCTACTCCAAGGCTCCTAAACCATTGTAATGCACTTCCTTTGAATGATGCTGCAAGAAGTCTTAAAGCTACGTCTTCTTGTGTAATGTAATGCACACCACATAAAGAAGCCACATCTTGTATATGCTCAATCGGGGTAGTCTGGTATTCTCTAGTAAAAGTTGGCAAGCAAAGCTTCCATTGGAATGTCATTGTGCTGTGTCAAATTTAATAGACTACGTCCATTAAATGGCACAAAAGGCTGATTTCTAGGAGCAGCCATTAAAGATGGATTTACTTGCACTACAAGTGAAACAAAAGACAGGACAACAATATAGAATCTCACAGATGGAGGAGTAGATTTGGTTTTTCTAGAATAAACAAATGTTGCCCTTGTTGTTTATGTTACCCTGCCTTGTCTTATGGGTGGTGACAACTGTAAATATTCAAAAGGGGACGAGCTGCTCCTTGTTTGAACTTTTCTCATAAACTGTAAAAGCACTGATTCTGAAGTTCTTCCTCTTTATGGAGTCACCAAGTATGCAAAAATGACTTCTGTAAAGTCTGAACTTGCTGGTTGGATACCAAACCAACAGTATAATGTGGAACTGGTCCCACCAAGCATGCCATAAACTGTAATCACCTGAAATTGCACCTTGTTGAACCTGATGTTCAACACCTCAGTATAACATGGGAGGACCTCTAAAGCTGTGGGTCACTTATAGACAGAGGTCAACCTCTGGAGAAGGCCGGCTTCCTTTGGTGTCACCTAAACTACTGATTTTGTAAAGGAAAAGGGAGAAGGAGTGCATGAAAATAAAACTAAATACTATGGTGATACACCGAACTAATAAGAGATCATGAAATGAAAACAAGATGAACATACACTAGAAAACTAATGGTAGCTATTTCATTTACTCAACATAACCTCTTTGAACTTATGCATCATTCTTAAAAAGGCTTGATCTACATACATATTTTAAGAAGGAAAGATAAATTTCACAGCTTTAAGGTATGAATGCAGACTTAGAAAAGCACAGTTGAAAACTTGCATAATCTAAAAATACAGAAATGAGAGTAGACTGAACACTAATACTGGCTTCCAAGGTAAACTCTGTGTTTTATATTCCATAATTGAAATGATTTACAAAGCATACATCAGCTAAGAAAGGATTGTTAAAAATCACTAACTCTCAAGAATGCATAATCCGAACTCCTTTACAAAGAGGCAAAAATGCCCTATATACAAAAAGATATCGGCCCCTAGGGCTTACAAAAATATCCATCTTCAAAAAGATCTGCCCTTAGATCTTTTCAAATGAAGTTAATGCTGCATTCAAGTGTATCCCTACTGTCCATGTCGGTGTGAAGGATCACCCTCAGGAGAAGCCTTCAGATCTTATACAGCATTAACTTCTTGTATTCATGTCCACCTTCGAACCTCCTTGCTGAGATGCTTTGAATGCTCTTGAGCTCATAGCAAATCCACGTCGCTTTCACTTTTTTGATTTTCCTCTCATCAGTCAAACTGCCACGGCTCGCCTGTAGCTTCCTCCGATTGGTCGAACAGATGCTACATGGAATCGCCAGACGGTCAAAGGTCGCTCAGACTGAATCGCATATTGGTGAGACACTTACCATGTCTCCCCTATGCAATTACACTCTACAGTAGTATCGGCATAGCTTGCGAAAATCGGGGAAACCTCTGATCGGCATAGTGATCGCTTCTCGGCAGGACATAATTCTCTTGGCAAGACATCCTACCGAGCGCAACACTTCCCCTCGGAGTCTCCTAGTTGGCAAGAGATTGCACCGAGGGTCCTTTTGTTTCGGCAAAAGCCCACTTCATTTCATGGAGACATCGCTTGGTCGGTGAGACCTCATGTCGAGCTCATCACTTTCGCTGAGACTTTCACGTGTCGGTAGGACATCTCCCCGAGACCCCCATCTTATACCGAAGGCACCATCCTCTCGTTGAGACATCATTCAGTCGCCAAGACATTGTAGCGAGGCCCACCTGTTCTCCCCGTTGGCATCTCTTTTCACCGAGACCTTCGTTAGTCACCGAGACATCTCCCCGATCTCCTATTTCTTTGGCGAGACCCTTGGTCTTCGGCGAGACATCATGCCAAAGGAAAAACCTTCGGCGAGCTGAGAACACTTCGGCAAGACACATACCGGGTCGGGAAGACCATACACTGATGACACCTCCTCTCATTGAGACTTCCATCCTCGGCAAGACCTTGCTTGGTCGCTGAGACATCATGGCGAACTCAAATCCTTCACCGAGCTTGCCACTTTGTCGGCAAGACTTCTCAACGAGGCCTCCATCCCTCGGCGAGCTCGGACCTTCCTTTGGGGAGACCACCACTTGTCCGCGAAACATCATGGTGAACCCAAAGCCTTTTGGCGAGACCTTTACTTATCGGCCAGACCTCCCGCCAACGCCAATATTATGCAAAGAACTCCATTCCCATGGTGAGACTGTAGTTGATCGGCAAGACCTCACGTCGAACACAGATGTCTTGGCGATCTGAGGCAAAAGTCAATCATTTGCCCCCCCTCTAAATACTTGAAAAGAATAGAACCCTGCCTGATTGAGCCCGTAGGTAAAAAACAGGCAACACTAGCAAAGGGGGTACAACCTAGTAATGGAATAGTACAGCTCCAACAGCAAAAATTCTTCACAAATAACCCACCTATCACAACAAACTCCAACTACATTGAAAGTTGATTGAAATCACACCAAAATCTGTAACATCAAAATACATCAAAAATATCCATCTCTGCAACCAAGAAATTGAAGCTTCGATTTCTAGCAATGGTGATTCTTGGATGAAATCACACCAATCCAGCTAGGGGAGTTTTTTACCCTATGTTGTACCCAAACCAAATTTTTTGGTTCATTAAGGCATTTTGCTTAAAATAGTCTAAACCTTGTACAAATGCCATTAGAAGTTGGTTTCTGGGAAAATCAAGTATGGGCTTTTAGTCAGTTTGATGTTGAGAATTTACTAGTAAAATTTGGAAATTTTGAAAATTATGGTTTCGAACCCCTGTTTTTAGGTCAAAAACCCTAAAAATTGAAACTTGTCAGAATTGACTAAAAATTGTTTTGATTGGCTTATTTCACATCACAATTACAGTAGTGAAGTCAAATTTAGTTAAAAGTCAATTTAAGTCTAGTGGGTAGTTTTCACTTTTTTAGGAGAAAAGTTAGGACTTTTGAGGTCATCAATGACAGATGGCTAGGTACCAGGTACCAAAATCTAAGCTTAAAACACTCCAACGAAGATTTTTTGGCGAGATATGTTCAAAATGATGCTTCGTCTCGGAGGAGATTTTCGTCAAGGTGAAAATCATCAAAAATTTTCTAACTCTGGAAACAAAAGAGCCCCCGAAGGCCAGGGGCACCCTAGATTTCAAAGGCCCAGATCAACTTTCTAAGATCTGTCACTTCCAAGAGGACTTCTCTGGAATGTTGTCATCTTCGCGATGAACCTACCAGCTAGCCTGAAAGATTTTTCTAGCACCTAAAAGACGAGATTGAACGAGAAATGAGAGAGATGAAAATTTGACTAACACTAGCAAGAAAAGCGCCCCTAGAGGCCAAGGGTATGTTGACGGGTTTTTTTATGACCGCATCAACACAGAATAAAGTTTCCCAAAGGCTACTCTATCCTCTCTTGAACAAAATCTCCTACATGCTAAGATTGTGAGAAAGATCATGCATTCAACTCCAAGGTTCCTTCATGCAGTGGAATAGGTTCTGTTGGTTTGTTGTGATTTGCTGGTAATGTCAAGGGGGACTTACATAATTGTTCAACTGAAGCTCAAAGGGATCAAAGTGAAAGGGGTCTCTATGAGATTCGAAAGGTATGTCAATGTAACACAGGTTTCCTAAACTACCCAGAAAATTACTGAATTGAAATGGTTGCAGGGATTAGAAGTGTTATTTCTACTCTATGCATGGGACGTGGGATCAATTCTTACAAACTTCAACCAAGCTGTGCTTTGCCTCACCTTGGAAAACTTCCACAGAACCAGTGCAATCTTCAAGGGGAGTAACTAAAAGTATTCAGATCACAATTCGATATGAGGACACCATCACAACGATGCATGTCAACACATAAACCATAATCGAAGTTAAGTCTACAATGTTCTAGTTGACCACACAAGGCGAACACACCATCATTGAGCCCGCTAGTGGTATGGATAAGTGAAACTTGCTCAAATTAAACACCACATTCCACAACTATCATCTATTTGCATGAAATGAAATCTACTTTACTCTAAGCTACTTTAAGATTCTATTGCGAATTAGAAGGACAAAGAAGCCTCGCTAGCTACTCACAACAAAAGGTGAAACCACCATCAATGATAACTCTTTTTATTATGAGAGTGTTCACAACAACTTCTTACAAAGCTTTCAATGGAAAACTTTCCTTCTTTGACCCATGCTATGCTATGAAACTATGCTAATTGTCTCTCTATGCTATGCTATCTCTCTATATTCTAATCTCTAATTCTAATGAATTACAAATGAGGGGAGGATGCCCCTTTTATAGATGGCCAAAACTAGTGGATGGCTCAGATTCAATTACAATGAAAGGCTCAAATCGAGCCACATAAGCCCTAACCCTAAAAACTGCCACTAAGAAGAGGGGTAATAAATGAGCAGAGATTCCCACTTTCTTCCTTTGACCATTATGAGCAATTAATTCCCACTATCTTTTAGAAAATTCTCGTCTAGGAACACGTTCCCACTACTCTGATCCTTGACTACAAACTCTATCGATCAGATTCTTGAACTAATATGGCAGGCACGTTCCCAATCAAACTCCAAGATAGCTACCTCTTTCTCCTACTTGATGATGATTTTCCTCCTTGTTGCCAATGTATTTAGGTTGGGTGAAGTATGCCGGAAAACACTATCTAGGTCAATGCTAGGGAAGGATTTCACACTTGAGAAGAATTCCTCTGCTTTGTTCTTTAGTCCATCCCGTTGTCACTCTTTAACATTGAAGCTTTTTGCTCATTCGTCCTCCTTAGTCTTGAGGACCTTTTAGTGCCTAAGGATGATCTTTAACGCTTGGGCCTTCATATTTTCCTCCATCCTAATCTCGAAGGGTTCTCTTGTCCTAGACTTGACCATCTCTTCCTTGCCTCCTACCTCCCTGAGTTGGGTGCATATTAGGTCTTTGTGGAGAAATCCCAACACTTAGCCATTTCTTCCAATATCTCCCTTCATGACTTAGGTGCAACTAATACATCATGGAGGAGATTCGAACATGTAACTTCATCCCCTTCCAAGGTTGCAATGTCATCCTGGAGTAATTGATCCATCACCCCAAGTCATCAGGCTTTGGCCTTGATGTTCACCCTACAAAACAAGCAAGGAGAAGAGTATCAGAACACTTTATAATATAAATCCTCTTCACTTACCTGATTTTCATACTCTGATTTCCAAGGTTGATCTCTAGATCCGGTAGAGTTCACCATTATTTTTCTATAGCAAACCTTGCTTTCTTCATAACTTTTCAACATTCAGTGTGCTAGGGCGCATCTGGATGTCTGTATTTGGAGTATCTTCACCAATGCTTTAGAAACATTTAAGCATCCTATTCATCTTGGGCGTATATGACCCCTTGTGTTTTATGCTTCATCTTCGACGCCTTGGAGACTTTCATGTAACTTCATTCATCCTATGCCTTGTTCCTTAGGTGTGCTTGAGACCCTGAGTGCTAAGCATATTTCCATCTTGTACTATGGAATTTGTGCCTTAGAGAAACCTTTCATGTATTCCCCCTTGGGTGCATTTAGGAGGTCATACTTCACATTTCATGCCTTAGGCAAATTTCAACCTCCTCTTCTTAGGGCTCATTTTACCCCTAGTGCCTATTGTTTCAATGCCTTAGAAATTTTTTTACCCATCTTCTTCCTCCTAGGGCGCATTTGGAGACTTGAGCCTTCATTTCATCCCTTAAATTTTTTTATCTCATCTCACTCTCCTTTGGGCACATTTACCACCTTGAGCCTAGAGTTTAATGTCTTAGAAAATATTCCATGTCTTCACACTACCTTGGGCGCATCTTGATGGGTCTCTTACCATTTTCTATGACTTAGACAATTTTTTTTTAATCCACTTCCTAGCCAAGGGCGCATTTCAAGGGGGGAGCTTCCACTTTTGCTATCACTTAGAAAATTCTCAAGCATCCTTCACAAGGTGGGTGTATATGAGGGGAGTAGCTCCCAATTTTAAACACTTAGAAACTTTCTCAAGTCTCCTCTTCTACTAGGGCGCATTCTAGGGGTCTTCCTTCCAATTTCCATCACTTAGAAACCCTTTTGAAGCCATCTCACCTCCAATGGGAGCAAGGGAACATTTCACCCCCTTAGCTTCCACTTTCACTAGACTTAGAATTTTTTATTGTTTTTTAAGCCTTTCTCCCTTTCTAGGGCGCATTTGAGGTGGTGAGCTTCTAGTTTCATTCCTTAGAAAAAATTTCTCACCTCACTTCTTGCTTGGGCGCATTTTAGGGGTCCAGCTTCCATTTTTAACCACTTAGAAAATTTTCATGCCTCGATTCCTTGTTGGGCACATTCTGGGGGTCTGGCTTTCATTTTCCTCAGACTTAGAATTTCTTCCAGCTGTATCTCTTTGAAGGGCGCATTTAGGGGGAGCTACTTCCATTTTGAAGACTTAGAAATTTTCTTAGCCCTCCTCAAGCTAGGCGCATTTGAGGGGTCCTTCTTCCAGTTTCACCATGACTTAGAAAATTTTATGCCTCCTGCTTAGAGCTTGGGCGCATTTCACCCCTGAAGCTTCCATTTCCAATGCCTTAGAATTTCTTCAACTCATCTCACAAGCTAGGCGCATTTCAAGGTGAATGCTTCTAGTTCTTAGACTTAGAATATTTTCAGGCTTTCATACCTTGCTTGCCCTTCTTACTATTTTTAGCAGTTTCTGAAGTCTTTCTGATTTCCAAGGTTTTGCAACCTCTCAAAGCTTGAAACTCGTTTACCTTGACCCTCGTGACGTAACTGACCTGTTCACACCTGCTATTCGTGCTGACCTGCTATTTTTAGTAACTTTTGGATTCTTGGACTTCTGCAACTCGTATTGACTTGAAATTCGCTCCATGGGATCCTCATGGTTTGTTTGACCCGTTCACACTGGCTTTTTGTGCTGGCCTACTATTTATAGCCCTATTCTGGAGGTGACTTACTATAAATAGTAAGTGGTCAGATTGTGCTCAAATTTTACCAGTGGACTCCTTGAAAGATGCTGCTTGCAATGGGATACATCCATTTTCACAGATTCTCAAGTTTTACCCCCTATTTTAGGCACCGAAGCTGGAAACCCTAACCTTCGTTTGACTTCGTTTCTGCTCTGGACTGCTCTGTTCGTGATGCTGAAGATCTGGGAGCTATTGGAGTGAATCTGCTAAAAATAGTAAGTGCCTGAAAAAGTGACCAACCACTTGTCATATGTGTTTGCATGTCATACTACCCGAGAAATCTCAAAAAACCCAAGAAAACCCAGAAAATTGGTCTGCATGCGAGCACTAGCCAAAAATAGCAAGTCCCTGACAATAATCAACTTGACTTGCATGTCACCTTGTTGTGAAGCTCTCGAAAAACCCATAAAGAATATCCAAACATGCATTGAAAAATCATACATGCAAACCCTAATAATGGCTCCCAGAGTCAAAATTCTTGAAAGTCATCATTTCGGCTTGCATGTTATATCATTGCAAAGGTCTCGAAAAACCCAGAAAGATTCCCTAGACATGCATTGAAAAAGCAGGCATGCAAATAGGTCTCAACATTTCAAATAGGGTAATGTTTAATTTTTGAAGGGTAATTTTAAATAGATAATTATTATCAAAAATTTATTTGAGAAGTAAGGTTGATAATTAAGTTCTATTTAGGTCACTTGAAATTATTATTATAATAATATTTATTTATTTTATCTCAATGTAATGGTAAAAATAGCATATCTTGCTAATCATTTAGTTTTGTGCATAGTAGTTTTGTACCCATTTGGATGAAATGTCTTTAATATAGTTATGTATCAACAAATAGCACATTTTATGTAAGGTTTGGATCATGCCTTAATTTGTATCTATTTGTATTTCCTCCCGCTTATACTTATTGGACTATATATTCACTATTCACCCTTCATTTATTACACCTAATTTGCACTTACCTTAATACATTTATTTTATGCCTCAAGATTTATCATTTCACTACTACTCAAGATCAATCTCATCATGTATAAGAATGAACCTTAAATTTAAATTTCAATTTATGTGCCCCTTACTACTAGCTATTTTGAGCCAACTTGATACATGCTTGTGTGATATGTTGCTATGTTCTAGTATTTAAGGACATTTGATATGTCATTGAAATGAACACATGCAAGGATAAGGAAGAATAAACAACATCAAAGAGAAATCATTGGTGCACACTTCAATTTCTATAAGGACAAAGAATAGAATCTGCATCATATGCATATAGGAAACTTGCACACTTGTATATGATGTCTTTAAATCTTCATTCAAAGGATTGTAAAGTCGATTGATCCATGAGTCTAACCTAGAAAAACTTGACCTTGACAATGTAACATATTCTCTTAAGGTGTTTATAAACACCAAAGTCCTTATAGGCTAATTAGCTATCAAAGATCAAAGTAAATAACTTATAGAAGTTTTTTTTATATTTGAAATCCTCATGTTAGAGTTCAAATCCATAATGATTAGGATTGAATTGACGATATGTGAGGTTGAACCATAAGGTTTTCTATGCCTATTCAAATTATGAAACTTCATTAGACAAAAGGCATAGTTTTTAGAACAATGGTGAAATAATTGTGCACATTATCAACACATTTTCCATATAATCAATATTAAAGCTAAGTTTCCTCTCATTTAATCACTACATCTATTATTATTTATGTATTGACCTAGCAATAATTTATCTAGGTTGATTAATGTTGGTTAATTTATATTTGTGTAATTAGTCTTGATAGATTTATTTAGAGATGTGTGATTTATTTCATTATATTTATGGTTAAACCTAACTTTGCTTACACAACCTAGAGTTCCTCCTAAGGTCTACGCTTCATTAGGGTTTTTCAAATCTATAATTTTTTATCACTTTACCATATTTTTAGATCTTGTTACCATCTATATTCTCTAATCTTTTGTATTCATTTATATAGATCTATATTTAGGGTTATGTGGAACAATGATATATCTTATCTTTTACCATATCTACCCACCTTTACATTGGCCTATAGCGTTTCCATTTCCTCTTATTTTAGATCTTATTTTTTTAATTTTGTTACCCATTAGGTCATTGTTACCTATTTTAGCTACAACTCAAAATAGGTAGAGCTGAATTGCATTCATCAAAGAAGATACAAAAAAATTTATGCTTAAGTATTCATTACATTCCACAACTTTGATTACTTATGAATTTCAAGTTTTATTATGCAAGTACTTGTAACAAAAATTTAGACATTTGCATAACAAATGTTGTTTTATTCATATTGTAAAAACCAAAGTGTCCCACAAGCCACAGGAGTAGCTTAATTTGATTTTTAGAATCAAATAATGAATACAAAGAAGAAATGTACACAACACAACTAAAAATAATATAGGTATAAGGGAGAAGGTGATTTGTCATTGCCTGGAATGATGAATCTTGTCACGTTTGGAGTCTTCTGTTGTAGTGTCTCTGATGTCTCTAGATTGTTTAGCTCCAAACTCCATAAGTTTCCTGGAAGATTGTTGAAAGGTGGTGTTAGAGCAATGACAAATCATATCCTACCTCATGCCCACATTACCAATATAAATGTAATGCACATCCAACTAGGGATTCACCAGATGATTAAGTCATTAAAAATCAGATGTTCAAAGGAAACAGAGTTCAGTGGGAGCTTTCAGCTTCATTTATTTCACTAACATGTTTGTTTAAGTGTGCAAGAACAGGTATAATCAGATGATCTCAATTAACAGATATTGTTATGAGTGGTGAGAAATGTGGCTCCCATAAGGGTTGAGCCCAGCTCATAAGCAATGACATAAACAACATAAAGTGACCATAGTGAATTGTTGCTACAAAGTTGATAAAAGTGAAAAAAAGAAATCACATATTCAAGAAAGCCATGTTTGCATATATGTTCTTATGTTGCCACTCTTTTTACATCATGTTTTCATATCATTTTTTTATTGTGTCATAATCATTTCTGCTATAAGGAATCAAACAGATTTATACAATGATGCTATAGTTCATTCACTAATTGCTATAAGAGGCAGCAGATTTAAATACAAGTATATAGTCTATCATTATATGAGACAGTAGTTCGTCTCATGAATAGTTCAAGCAAATGTAAAGAGGGACAGTCATGCTTTGTATTGATACAACATTAATATTCATAGTCAATAGCAATGACAAAAACCATGGACAACATCAAATGCAGCAGTACTTAAGGAACAAATACAATTTCCATCATATTGCTACAGAAATATAAATGTCAAAAAGATGCTACGGGATTATGCAGTGATCATATTGCTGCTACAGGGCAATATATAAGTTTACAAATCTGAGAGAGCAAACATCCCACTATCATTAATGGAGTATCAATGATGACCTTCATTGTTAAACAAAGTATTGTGACAGAAATCAGAATCTTATATTATCAAAATAATATTATTTTGTAGGTCAAAGCACTTATTATGGATATAATTCATCAAATAGTAATGCAAGGAGCAGCTACTAAACTTTAGATCAACACATTTTAAAGAGTTCTTGAGGAGAGAAGTGTTGTTGGTAATGTTTTGTAATGCTCAAATGGAGATGCCATAATGACAATGTTTATTTGTATGGTGAAAAAGCAACCATATATTCTCTCATGTTGCTATAGGGTACAATATTTTGCATATAAGACAACATGAACTATAAGCAGACAGTCCAAATGATACACAGAGATATTCAGAGCATAAGAGAATATATTTTCATGAAATACAACATACAACCTAGGGTTTTATCAGATAACACGAAATGCATGGATTTCTCTCAAAATACAAGTATCCACATGGGGGTTTTATGTTCAGATATGAAGTTGTCGAAGAACACAATTGTGAGTTTTAAAGCTCTTTAAAAACAAAAGAAATATTTATGGTCGTGGCCTCAAGGCAAATATTTGTTTACAAAACAAAATGTGAAAGCATAGACAGGGCACGAATATTTGAGGATTTATCAATTTTCACAAGATCAAAATGCATACACAACAATGGCCAAATAATGGATGTTGAAGAACTCACCTGTAATGTGAAAATGTAGAGTTTGTTTTTAGATTTCCTGACAACTTTTTTTTTGCCACAAAAATCTCCAGATTCACCAGAATATCAAGCTCGAACCAAGCTCAATAATGGTGACATCATGATGAAGAGGGCATCAATAGTAAAAACACCAAAGAAATTCATTAGAAAATATGACAGTGGCCACGGCTATGAAAGCCTAAAAGCCTTCAAAACTAAGCAAGTGTCCAGAATGGTGGAAAAAGGTGACTTACCAGGTGTTGTTACACAAGATCTCTCAGTAGAAATGAAGAAAACAACAAGACAATCTTCTGTAGAGGAGCTCCAGTCAAAACCTAGCATGGCGGCCATGGTGTAGAGGTTTCTCTCGAATTTTCTCAAAGTGCAAAATGAGAAATCATTTAGGGTTCGATCTTTTACTTGCCCTAATTCAATGGGGTTGATTTTTTTTTTACCATTAGTTTAAAAACAAAATCATTTCATGTTATTGGCCCCATGGTATTGACTCTTTAAGTCAATAAACCTAATAATGTGCATGGAGCCTGTGTATGTTGAGGGTAGACTTAAAGATAATTTAAGTCATTATTTCTTTTTAGAAATAATAATAAACTCATGCATGTTTACATGATTCTACCCAAGTCGTCATTGTGATTAAATGTTAATGTATAATTACATTAATATTTAAAATGTTTTTCAAATAAGGAGGAGCCATACACACATTAAATATTAAAATAATCATACTTTGGTTATGTTTAATATTTAATCACATAGTCCTTTTCTAGAATCATGAAAACATGTAGGTGGAACTCAAGTCATTAATTGTTATCTGGAGTTCATCATTTCACAAATCCTATTAGTCATGCATAATGTGGAGATAGACCTCCAATCATCATGGGTAGATTGACATAAACAATGTGGCTTTCACGTGCTTCGACCCATTTTTTGAGGGATTTTCAGTTCAGTTTGAGTGCTCCATGGATTAGTTACGAGTTGTGGCCAGTTGGAACCTAAGTTCACTCATTTTTGCATGAGTTTGGGCTATTTTTATTAGGACTTTCTTTTTTGCTTGTGGATTACTTTGGAGTTATCATTTTGGCTCTCATAGTTGACTTCCAGTCTTACCTCCATGCCTTTGAAAGAATTTTTGTATAAAGTGTAATGACTTAGTCACTTTGGCACTAGTTCTTGTTTTCTTCCTTTGCATTATGCAAAGAAGACTATCTTCTAACTTAGCATTTTGGATTTAATACAGTTTTACAGCTTTATAGGTTACACAGGTTATTGTTTTTGCAGAGTTTTTTTCCTTCATGATATTAATTGAAATAGAGTTCACTTTTCCAATTTCAGGTGTTTTGTATTGTTTAAATAATTTGATGCAATTTTGATGAGTTTCATTTTTGAAACCTTCAAATTTATGTCTTGTTTACACATGCATATACACAATTGCAATTCGTCGCAGGTCGTTAATTGTGCTCAAAAGTTGTTTTCTTTTTCCTCTAATTTGTGAAAAGTTAGTTTTCCTTAATAGGGAAAGAATACATACAACCTTTTAATGAATTATTAATGTGTTCAAAGTGCTCAAATTGGACTGTGTTAACAAATTTTCCTGAGGGTATAAGTTGTGAATCATTCTGCAAGTTTACATTCATTTAGGTGCATCACCAAGGTTTTAATTTTAGTTCGTGCATTCAGTTCAATCCTTCTTACCATTTTCTCAAAACAAATCATTCAAGTACCTAATTGATCATCATATAGGAACCAACCTAGAATCTGGAGGTCTATCTTCACCATAGGAATACCCATAGCCTAAAGATAGTTCCCATGTTTCAATAGATTGTTGAGTTTAACCATTCAACATTCAGGTGCAATCTGATTGACAACAGTTTTTGGCATGTCAGGTGGGACTCTAAAGTAATCTTTAGAGAAAGAATTCAAAGATACAAGTTGTTGTTCTGGTATATACAACAACATTTTTACCTTTCAGAGGTACAAATTTATACTTGGCGACTCCGAGCATATTTACTGGTTTCAACAAGACCCAGTGCTAGTATGTTTCAAACATAAGCTTTATTTTTTATTTCCAGCTAATTATATGAGTAAAGATGTTGGGTTTTCATAGTCAACATGTATACCCACCCCCTTACTATGAAAATCCTGTCAACCAATCACCCTTTCAGCCATATCAGGCCAATCATGCTACTGGTTTTATCCCAAACAGCCATACACTAGTAGCCTATCAGCATGCTCAACATGATTACCTCCCACCCACCCCTACTCAGCCTTCAGATCAATATTCATATGTCCACAATCAACTCCAAGAGGTTGATGATATGAAGAATAACATGGACATATAATTGTTAGAATTCAGAAAGAAGATAGAAGAGATCAAGAGGTAGCAAGAGTACGATCAACAACATTAAGAGATGGCCTATCAGGCCTATCTCTATGAGCAAGACTTGCTGATATAGAGGAAACAATATGACGAAGATCTTGTTGCAAAGGAAGAGAAAATTAAAATGTTGATTTCTCAAAAGATGGAAGCCCAATCAGTTTCTTGCATAAAGCATCAGCCAACAAAGAAAGACGTTTCCAAGGTTTCCATTCAATCTCCAAGTAAGTCTTCTAGTTTTGACATTCCAAGTTATAGGGATAATATTCATACCGATGCCAAATATCAACCCCTACAGAAGCTCATGAATGAAAAAGATCTGTCAAACCAATCCATTAATCCTCATTTTCAATCATATCAAGAGCCTGAACCAAATCATCAAGGTACTAAACAGCCATGGCGGCCTTCTTGGACCAAGCATCCTGACTTCAAAATGCCAAATCTAGTTCAAGAGGCACCCATTCCAAGTTTTAGAAATCCTCTTCTATTACAAAGACAAGCACAGGTAACAAATCAAGCTATGAGTCTTCATGAGCAGTCATCTCAAGAGTTACGCATGCATGTCCTAATACCATTTGCAAAGCAGACTTGCAGCAGGAGGTGAACGAACATGATCAATCAGGACAACAGGTTGAGGAGCTTGAAAAAGGTACCAAACACAATGATTTCATTTTTTTATTCGATGAACTCCCTTCTTTTATTAAGTTGGATGAGAAGGAAAAGTTTAAACAATCTGATGAGTTGTTGATTGAAGACTATCAATGTAATAATCAAGTCTTTGAGTATCCATTATGTTGGAGGTAAGCATGTTGAGCATACTCATAGGTTGTTGTTGCATGGTTGTTTGGGATAAAACCAGCAACATGATTGGCTTGATATGGTTGATAGGGTGATTGGTTGACAAGATTTTCATAGTAAGGAGGTGGTTATACATGCTGACTATGAAAACCCAACATCTTTACTCATATAATTAGCTAGAAATTAGAAATAAAGCTTGTGTTTGAAGCATACCAGCACTGGGTCTTGTTGAAACCAGTAAATATGTTCAGAGTCGCTAGGTATAAATTTGCACCTCTGAAAGGTAAAAATGCTGCTGTATATACCAGAACAACAACTTGTATCTTTGAATTATTTCTCTGAAGATCACTTAAGAGTTCCACCAGGATGCCAAAAACTGTTTGACAAAAAGGACTCAATAAACCTAATAATGTGCAATCTGATTGACAACAGTCATCTTTATCCATTTTATCCTTTAAGTCTCTAAAATATACATTTATTCTAAAAGCTCTTCCCTTTCATCCCCTTTATGAAGGAATGCCTATTTGAATCTATGTATGTCTCAATCCATTGAAAATTATGCTCTAATGATGTACCTGGATAAGCATTGTTTCTATTTTTGTAATTGAGAATGAAAATGAAGAATATTCAATCATGATAACCATGTGTCTCAACAAGAGTACAAGAACTTACTAACTTAGCTAATGTTTTAAATCCTATTTAATGAATGCATATATGATTCATAATTTTTTTTTTGATACGGTAAGCAACATTTACAGGGTGTTGTACCCTTTACACAGAGAGCCACAAGGGCCAATAAAGTCAGGACTAAAAAACCTCAAAAAGTCTAAGCCAAAAATAATTTATTTATGAACAAACCATTTGGGTTAAAGATCTTAGTGACTACTTGTGCTAAGGTTTTCACCCCTAGTTTTTTTTACTAGTGCATCTATTCTCCCTCCCCTATTTGTGACCATGCCTTTCTCTACAATTGTACCATCTCACTACTTAGTTTCTCAATATGACCTACCTCTTAATTTTACTCAGACCCCATCATATCTACATCCCATATTAATCTTTACATCTACTTATCCTTTCACCCAACCCATTATTATTCCTACTCCCATTATCTCATATTCTTACCACATTCATAGCTTCCACATGCGTTGTCCCTACACTACTTTGAATAGTGTTATTCCTACTCCCACTAGTGCTTGCTCCCACAAGCATGATTATTACAAGTGTTATTCCTACTCCCATTAGAGATTCCTCCACCATAGCTAGATGTCCCACTCCATGCCTTTTTCCATTTCTAGTACACCTCATTACATGTCCTCCAATGATAAATTTAAAAAATATTTATAAAGTGGCTGGATTTTTTTAATAAATTTTATATTTTTCAATGATAATTGATCAGCACACCCACATTAGTGGATGAAAGTTGTATAATAAGCATTAATGGCACATTATCTAATATTTCAAAACAAAAAAATGTGACCTTGGAATTTTTTTATAAATTTTATATTATTTAATGAACATTGATAGATATACCCACATTAGGGGATGAAAGTGATAGAATAAGCATTATCGTTATTATTATAATATATCTTACATCATGTCATCATTACTAAAAAAGTATTGGTGCTCAAATTCAACAATAATTATGAATAGAAATATAGGTATTTTTTAATAAATATTATGCATTGTCTAATGAATATTGTCAAAGGCTTAAGTTCCCAAAAAAAAATTAAACAAACCCACATTAGGGAATTAAAGTTCTAAAATGCCGGTATTGGCATGGTGTGATGGTTTATAGGTGGCATTGTTGTTCTTGCCACCAAGGTTCAAACCCTGTTGGGGTGGTATTGTTGAATGGTTGTATTCGGTTCATAGCTCCGGTCAAAAGCGTTTACCCCTTGAATAAAAAAAAAAAATTAAAGTTCTAAAATAAGCATTGTCATTATTATTATAATATGGATATCTTATGTCATCCATGCAAAAAAATGGTAAGAATTCAATTATACATTTGAATAAAATATACATCCTTTTTTCAAAAATATTCTACATCATTTGGTATAATATGATCAAAGGTTTAAGTTGTATTTCATTAGAAAAGTATAACAAACCCACATTAGGGGGAAAAAGTTACATAATAAAGATTACCATTATTATAATATGGTTATGTTAGATATGTAAAAAACATAGGGTAGCAAGTTCATGGTATCTTACATGATATGGTGATACAAACTACAAATATTATTAGCATATATTGTTTAATGATATTTGAATTTATGTAGTTGTTAACGAGAGGTCATGAAATATGGAAATTTCATGTCATTAATCAATAATATATTGATGATCTTGATTCAAAAAATAAAAGAAACCACAAAAACCCTATGATAAATATCAAGGGAAATACATAGTTATTGTTAACAATATCATCAACCATTGTATTCACCTCCATTATCAAGTAGGATAAGTCAATTTCATCTTCACTACCAACCACCACCCTGAGCAAAAAGAAAATAGAATTAACCACAACTCTAGCTCTATCAAAATGGAACCACTCACTTAATCTTTGTGAGAAAGTATAAAATGATGGAAATATTCAAGGGAACCCATTGTTAAACCCTCCCAATTTATCTTCATGGCATAACTAATATTGGACCAAAATGCCCATTTCTTTACTCCCATGATTTCCCTAATCCCATTTTGTGTATAGGTCTTTCTTGTTCATCTCCCAAGCATCAACCTAAGTCCTTTAAGGATCCTAAGTGTGAAGGCGCAACGAAGCTCAAAGTTCTATGTAAGAAATCTGAGTGGTAGAGTTACCCTTCCCAACAAGCCTCTCTTCTCAAGTATACTTCTAACTCTATCCCTATTGAGATGTTAGTCTTCCCCCTACTATCATTCCTCCTAGTCAGTCCTCTCTTTCACTACTCTCCTTATGAGAACTTCAAGTTTGTGTATGCAACCATCCCTTGTCACTAATACTAACCTTCAAACTTCAATGTTCCCACCCCTTTTCATTATATTTCTCCATCTACCATCCTCCACATCAAGAATACCATTAATACACATAGTGGTGATGTAGTTCCTCATGGGAATCCACCAACACTAACATTCATTCTATTACACTTGAAGTCAAACTAATGGGCATCTAATAGGACATGCTATGATGGATCTAACAACAACCATTAATGTAGTAGTTAGGGTTTCAAACCCAAGGAGGATTCTCACCATATTTTCTAAGGACTGTTGCAGTTGTAGGGGACCCTCATCCAGACCTTCCAAACCAATTTTTACATAGAAGAATGCCATTGCCAACTCAATGCAAAGGATAACAATGATCAACGAGTATGGGAATCCATTCTTATCTACTAGACCCAAGATGAATGCCATTATGCAATTTTTAACACTCTTTCTAAGAATATTAAGATTACAAAGATAGAGGGAAGATGGCATCTTTGAACAAACCAACCAAACCATAACTTGAAAATGTCATGAGTGCCCATTATTCAAACATCCAGATCTACGAATGAAAACCCATGGATTTATGGAGGTGAAGGGATGAAAATCCTATAGATCTCATGTCAAAGGATAATCAAACAACAAGTCAAAATCAATGATAAGGATTCTACACAACACTTATAGTTGTTGTAGATGTAAGCTTTTGTATTTTGGTTTTCCCTAATTTCTATGGTAATATATTGTAACATTATATAGGTCAATTTCTTTTAATGAATGATTTGTGATATGAATCTTCTGTAAACAATGTGCCCATTGTTGTTACATTTCCTACACACACATGATTCATTATTCAAGATATGACTATATTTTTACCTTGTATAATTGTGATAATGATGCTCTAAAAAGTGCTCTCGACTATTTAATATAATGTAGTCGTTGTTGCTTAAGTGACTGTAGTGAGAAACTTCTATTTTCTCAGGTTAGGCATATTCAATTAGGGTTTGTTTTCATTATATGGGAAAAGAATGTTTTGAATGGACCTGAAACCATTTTCAAATAGGTTTTAATGGGACCCAAAACCCGTGCATGGATGATCATGTTGCCAAAAGAAAAAGAAATGAATAGCCAACAATGAAACAACAACAACACTTCAAAGCATCAGCAAGACAACCCAAAACTGCAACAAAACCAAGTTACAAAAAATGGTTTTGAAAGGAACCAAAAACCTAATAAAACCAAATTTTTACAAGGACCCTCAACCCAAAGGTTTTGAAGGGACCTTAAACCCTTTACAACCAGGTATTGGCAAGGACCATGAATCCTTAGACATCACCTATAATAGTTAGGAAACAAGAAACTAGTTGCTCAGGAAGAGAAAAGAACCGCTTGAGACAATTAGGCAACCATCAGCGTGTAATAGCCAAATAGCAACATAACTCATAGAATCAACACCCACCCAACTCTTCAAGCCACTAGCTAAAATAACCAAGTCACATAAAACTAAATGATCAGAAAAACCAAAGCCCATCAACACCCCCTCTCCACCTCTATAGAAGTATTCACCATGGAAACCCAAGTTTCCACTATAGAGGAACACTAGCCAATCCACATTTCACCTCCATAGGAATGGTCTCCTCCTCTATAGAAGCTGCACTGGGGAAAACTCACAGAAAAAGTGTGAACAAACAACCACACCAACAACACCCATCTCCACCTCAAAAGGAGAGGTCTCCACCTCCATAGGAGAGATCTCCACCTCAATATGAGACACCAACTATAGGACATGGAAGAAATCCCACACTCCAACAAAAAGAGTTAACATAGTAATTAGGGAAACCAACAACAATAGGGTCTTCAAGATGAGCAAAGTAAGAAGCCCTGCCAAATCCAATCCAAGGATGAAAACAACACCCTTAAATTCCTATGAAAGAAGAGAAACCAATGAACTAAACAAATCAATATCCACCTCAAAAGAGGTACACCCAACAAAAGAAAGGGCAGCCAAGACTCCCTTAGGCACGAAGAACAACTGGGATAGTAAAAAAACCATGCTGGAAAAACTATCCAATAGCTTCACAACCAAACCCAAAGTAGCAACAACACCAAACTGCACCAAGAACACCAGGGACTCGAAAGAACAAAGCCCATCCAAGAAGGAAAACTCTGGAAAAATCCCATACAACAAGGGAGGTACCAAAGGATAAGGAGCAACAACATGAGTAGCCTCACAACCAAGCAAAGAAAACAACACCAAAGAAAAGCCATTAGGACTCGAGAGAAGCAAGACAAGATAAGGAAATCCCCCAAGCAAAGCAAGTAGAGAGAAGGAAAGATCATGAAGCACAACCTTTGACCCTACATGCCAGTCAGGGTCTAAACACATGCCAAAAACTCTCCACAAAAAACTCCACCAAAGGCAAACCAAAACCCACATCCCGCATCAAAAAGGAAATCCCACAAAAGCACATCCCCAAAGCCACAACAAAAGAAAGCTCCAACAAAGAGGCACTGGACAGACAAGGCTAGGAGATCCTACAAGTGGAAAAAGTAGAGAGAAGGTAGAACCATTAAAATCAACATCCAACCCTACATTCCAGTCAAGGTCTAAAAAATGCTAGAATCTCTCCACAATCAAACCCACTATAGGCACCACAAAAACCACACCCGACGCCAAAAAAAGAGCCTCAAAAAAGTCCAGCACCAAAGGCATCGAGATATCCAAGCCCTCAAGAAGAAGCGAACAGGAACCCAACCGCACACTCAACAAAGAAGAACTGAGAAAAACCCCACAAGGCGAATGTAGTAGCCAAACCTAAAACACAACTCCCCAACAAGAAAACGGCAGCAACTAGCACCAAACCACAACATTCCAGAATGATAAAAGCAACAAATAGATCCACAACAGCGCATCCCAAGCCAAAGGGAGTAGCCAACACCACTCCTCAACAGCCCCACAGAATGGCATCAACAACAAGCAAGGAGAGCTTATGTAGAAAGAGAGTAGAGAGCAGGAAAAACAATAAAGCTCAACAACATACTCGACATGCCAGCCAAAGTCAAAGGATAGCCAAAAACTCTCCACAAACCTGGACCAACCATAGACAAACCAAACCACAGATTAAAAGCACAATCCAGAGCCATGGTAATATCAAACACCCCCACTAAAAGAGAGAGCAACCAAGCATCATTGTCATCATATGATTCAAAACCACCATCACCCTCTGCATCTAAGGATTTCCAAATCCCTGTCCTACTCCTCTTCCTACTCACACGCTCCATTGTGGTGCCACTTCAATTAGGGTTTTCTATTTTAGGGATTAAATAAATAATTTTAAAGCATATTTAGGGTGGATAGTATTATTTTACAAATATTAATATAATCTAGGGTTTTATAAGGTTGTATTGTTGCAAGTAAATCTTGATACAATTTTAGGGTTTGTGTGGTTCTAATATAAATATTTTTAAGTTTGTTATAATTATTTCCCCTAAATATCTAGCATGATCTACATTATAGTGGTATCAAAGTTGGTTTTCCTACTAGACTATGAACCATATGATTCCTAAAATTACTAATGTCTAGTGGAACAAACTCTTTTAGAGCCAATTATAACCAAAATAAAGGTGATGAAATACTCTCTAACCTACTTTCTTGCAATTAGAAAATAACACTCCTATGATAGAAGCTTCAAGTTTAATGAAGGAAAATAGTATTGCATGTTATATTGAATATAAAAAAATTTCATTAGAGATACAATAAGAAATACCTTTCTTCATATTTCATGAATATGAAGAGCGTTGGAGTTACAACTAGACAAAAGAGACATGGTGATTATATCAAGCTTCTAAAGTAAAATCTAGTTCGATTTGAAACTTCATAGAGAGAGGAGATTATCAAAATATATTAAGAGAAGGTAAATCAAAATCTTTCAAAGATGGACTACCTTTTGATAGGTACTTTGCATCTAAAAGAGACCTCTATAATTACATAATGAGTTCAAGAAAGGAAGGAGAAATGTCATAACTAGGAGAGATTGCTAATGAGGAGATTATTGGGCATGGGGAAGAGAATGGGTTGTCATAGACAAAAGAACAATGAAAATAAACACCAAGCAAAAATTACTCAAATGCACTGCAACACTAGAGTAGTTAGTGTCTAGAAAAAAAATCATTATAAGACACCTCCTTCCAACCATGAATAAAATGAAGGCTCTCATTTTCCAAAAAAAAAAAAGAAGATTTAATAAAAATGAGCTTAGAAGAAAAAACAATTGCTTCACATTCAAAGAGCCTTAGGAACCAAGCCACAAATTCCAAAGCATGAAAGAGAGATAAAATTAGATCAATAATAGGAGAAATATGATGAAGGTATAGGAAAGATGGTGATGGATACCTCCAAGCCACCATCTAAGCAAGTAGATATTTATTCAACTTCAAAAAATATGACTTCTAGCAAATTAATAGAAAAATCAAGGAAGAAATTATAGAGTGTAATCCAAAAGAAGAAGAATAGCCAAAACCAGAGCTACCCAAAATTAAGAAGAAACAAATCAATAAGCAAGAATGAAGAGATTTTTTCATACAAGTTGAATTTGAAGGGTCCCTAGTTGAAAAATGTATGCTAGAAGCTTCTCGCAAATAATTTTTTTGTACTCATGGAGTCAAGTAGAAACAAACATTATAAATTGAATATAAAATGTCTCTAGTTGAAAAGAATATTTTGAATTTTGAGCCGCTACATTATAGAATAGAATTTTAGAATCACCATATTAATAGGCATGCAATTGAAGAAAATGTTTTTTATTGTAGCATTGAAATTCCCAGTTGCAAGGATGATTATATTGAAATAAATTCCTCAACTAAAGAAAGTGAGCTATCTAGCTACCCCTATGATTTCAACTTGAATAAAAGTATTAATTTATTGTAGTTATTTCATTATTTCCAATATGAAAGACATTCTAAGGTGGAAATAATGAATAGTATAACTCACATTAAAGGGTAGAAATATCCTTTGGTTTAAACCCAAAGGCCTAGAGGCATAAGGATTTGGGATTCAAGTAATATTTTAATATGATAAAATACAAAAATGGTGGATCACTTTCTTCAAGATTGGTTATGCATGTTATGATATGGGATCTAGGTAATATTTTGAGACAAGTAAAGATTTATTTTACTAAGTTTAATATAATTTTTATTGACGAGTTCACCAACCTATTCACCTAGCCAAGAGGAGTTCTAAATTAATCACACATGAGAGTAAGGAGAACCTTGTGAATAATGATAGAATTCAGTGGTTGCAAGAAATAGTGGTTTGTCACCTCCTGTTTGACTATGGCAATGAAATAACTCATAATTTAGGTAAGAAAAATCATATCAATAGAGTTGGCTTCAAATTTGATATCTAAACTATGGCAAATGCATGTGACATGGTGGTTTGTGGAAAGTTCATAAATGGTCGTCTTCTACACAAAGTCAATGGTATGCTAAAGAGAACAACAATAGTTCTCTCTTCTTACATTGGTTTTGATTTATTTTTTAGTGTTCTTGATGTTGGAATGATATCCTCCACATGTAATGGGTTAAATTTATGTGGAAATGACAAGATTAAGAAAGAGAAAGGTAATGAACTTTATGCACGTGAATCTTCATGATTTTCCATGTATGGAAAAAGGTTGAGATAATTTGTTAAATATTTATTGGAATAATTCAAATTTTACACATGCTTGTAAATATAAAAGATCAAACTCTTATCATTATAGGAATAATTTTAATATGGGAAATGTAAAAAGATACATAGACCCTTTTATCGAAAGTTGCTCATACATTCTAATATGTGATCCTAGAGGTATTTTTAGACACAAGGGAGACAAGGTGTTTGGTAATTTTGATATGGATGACTAGGATCATCATTTATTACATCTAGAAATTAAATCTAACTAGAGAAGAATATGAAATACATATTGTGAATGTTGACTAGGTATGTAATTCCTATGTCTATAGTTTATGAAGCTGCACTTTACACTAGAAGACAAAGTGATGCATTTTAAAATAATATAATTTAATGGGAACATTTATGTAGTTGCAAAAAAGTATCATAAGAAATAGACAAACGAGATAATAAGAGGTTTCATTCTGGAAGGTGATAATCAATATAAAATTAATTTTGATATTCTAAATTTCTTACATAATTGTTGTATGGATTGTAGTCACTTGTTCACAATATCAAAATTAGGAAAAGAAGATCAATAAATCATAATATTGGAATTAAGTTCCATCACCCCAAGATGCACAAGGAAGAAATACTCGTAGAGGGTATACTATAAAATAATCTTATTACTCCTTTGATTGTAGAATTAGAAGTTATTTATTGCAAAAAATTGCACACTTGGGAGAAGATCAAGTTTATAAATCTAGACACATATTGGAAAAGATTTGATAAAATTTATTACTTTCCATATCAAGTCACAATAAAAATCCATGCACTAGATGCATCTGATTTAGTTTTAAGAGAATATTAAAGAATTACAGGAGGAGCAAAGGTTATTGAGAAAAGTGAAGATCTCACAACTTCGAAACTTCCTAAGGAACATATTTGATACTCTAGATTTATCATCAATAATGAGACTAGTGGCAAGGGTGTTGGTGTAACCAATCAAATTTAGCAAAGGGTAATGGAAGATGTTACAATTATTAAAGAGATTGAGAGAAGGGAAGTTGGTATTGGGGCAACCCATAAGATTTAAGGACAACAATATTGGTAATTATAAGGAGGAAAAATCATGCATAAAATTTGTCAGAAGTAGTATGATCTATCATACCCAAAACTTTACAACCAAAAAATAGCCAAGGATGTGACACAAAATCCCAAAATAGATATAGATATACAAGACCAATAGCTAGACCTATTCCTTGAGGGCTCATCTCTGATGGCCTTACCTACATGATGTGCAGAGACTTCATATTTCAACAACTTGGACTTAAATTAGCACATACTTTGATGGCCAATAATAATGTACCTCAATTAGGTTTAACTCTCTCATAAATAATTTGACAATAATTCAATCAAATAAACACATTACAATTATCTATTTTTTGATCGTAGTAAAAACAAGAAGCGTTAAAACAGTGATAACTATCATGACACTAAACCAAATTTTAAATTCAATATGATCTAGAAAGGGGAAAGAGCGAGGAATAAAACCCAAAAATCATTTTATAATAAACTCTAACACATGACATCAATTTTCTCTGCAACACAACTCATTAGCTTACTCAAACAACAGTTAACAACTTAACAACATAGAATCATACTTTGTGGATTGCAATTATGAATTATAAATATGTCATTGTATAATAAGAATAAAATTATAACTATGACGGAAGAAGGTTGAATATACAATGAATTTAGTTGACATATCTTAAATTTATATTCTATAAATCTTCCTAAACAATTAATAAAATCTTTAAAGCATAATTCTAATTCCAAAGAATTAATTAAATAAAAATCTATTTAGGATATAGTAAAGTGTTCTCTTATTCTTTGATAATTATTATGAGGTTGGTATTCCACCTAGGATAGATATTTCACCTTGATATTTAATATTGTTAATCAATATCTATATGCAAGTGATGATAGTGTTGATTACATTGTTGAAAATTTTAATCTCTACTCTAAAATATAAAGGAAATCACTATTACCAAACCAAATATATAATATAACAATAATAAACATTTTCTTAGTTTATGAATATGAAAAATAGCAATTTTTGTCACTGAGAATTTTAATCTAATTAGAAATAATTTTAACTAATCAATCAAGAAATTGCAAATAAGAGACAAATACTCCTATTCATATTTAGATGCTAGATATTTGTGTTACCCAATTTTCACCTACAGCCTCAATCAGGGGAGGTTATGTTTCAAATTCACACGTGGATTAAATGTGGCTCCCATAAGGGTTGAGCCTAGCGTGCAGGTGCTCGGATTTCATTGGAAAGGTCCTTATCTAACAGGGAAGTCTATTGGAAAGCCTCGCCTCAGTCAGCTTTGGCATAAAACTCATTAGAGCAGAAAGTTGGCAAGACCCTCCTGTTGTCTTGCCAACTAGCAGTGCGCTTTATTTGTTTGAATACACTAGTTGCCATGACATTCGGGTCGCCATCAGTTTTTATGTATTTCCCTGACTTGCTGAGGTCTCGCCGACCATTGCATAGTGCTAGCATTGCCAAGGGAAGGGAGTTCGGTGAGGGGAGGCGTCATCAATGTAAGGTCTCACCGATGGGTCGTAGTCTCGCCGAGAAGAAATACCCTCGGTATGATGTCTTGGCGAATGAAGGTGGTCCCCCCGAAATGTTTCAAGCTCACTGAAAGATAAGGGGTTCGTCATAAGGTCTTGCTGACCCATGTGAGCTCTCACCAAAATAAGTTTTGAGCTCGATATGATGTCTCACCGACTAGGTAGGGTCTTGCCAAGATAAAGCAAGCTTGCCGAGAGAGTTTAACATCGGTATATCATCTGGCCGATAGGGTGATCTCTTGCCGAGGAGGTTGCACTCGCTGACAGAAGGTTTGGTCGGTGTAATGTCTCACCGACCGAAGGTGGTCTCACAAAAGCGGAATAGAGTCACCATGATGTCTCGACAAAGGTATGAGGTCCTGCTGAAGAATGAAAGGTCTCGGTATAGTTTTTGCCTTCCGCAAGAGGTCTTCCCAACTTGCCAGTGTCTTGCCAAAGGAGGGATGTTTGAGCTCAGGGAAAGTGGTTTGTGTTCGCTATGATGTTTTGTCAATAGCAATGGTCTCGGTGACATCTTGTGCAGTGGTATAACTCACGAAGATCGGTATGACCTCCTGTCGACTGAAGGAGCTCTTGCCGAATGCAAATGACTAGGAAATGAAATGGCGATATCGGTATGACTCCTAAGGGCTCGCCATGAGGTCTTCTAGAATGCAAATGGTCTTAGCCATGGTTTGGGTGACAGCCACTATGGATATAGATATAACTTTTGGGATCGCTGTGAGCTCTTGTCGACGGTTGTGAGCTATGCCGATAATCGCTAAAGAGCATAATCGCATTGGCGAGACACGATTAGTGTCTCACCGACATGCGATTTAGTCTGAGCAACCTTTGACCATCTAAAAACCTATGTGGTGCAAATTTTACCAATATGAATGAGCTACAGGAGAGTCATGGTAGTTTGACCCCTGTGAAGAAGACTAACTAAATGTAAGCAACGTGGATCTGCTCTGAGAATAAAGCGATGAATCAGTTCGATATCTAGGAGGTGTCATAAGTAAACAGAAGGGCAGAGGCCGTAGGGACAATTGGGATGTCAACTGGCGAGGGTCGATAGACATTAATGATATTACTTCAGGGCATTCAAGGCAGTCTGTCAGGGAAGTTCGAGGGTGGACATGGAGGCCATGAAGTTAATACTGTGGTTGTAAAAGATCTAAGGGCTTCTCCTGAGGGGATCTTTTCACACTGACATAGACAGCAAGGATACATTTTAATGCAACATTAACTTCATTGGAAAAGATCTAAGGGCAGATCTTTCTGAAGACTGATATTTTTGTAAGCCCTAGGGGCTGACATCTTTTTGTATATAAGGCATTTTTGCCTCTTTGTAAAGGAGTTCTCTGGATGCTTTTTTGAAAGTCTGTGACTTTTGCAATCCTTTCTCAGATTAGCAAACTTCTGTAACTCATTTCGGAGCATGATATATAAAATTTACCTTGGTTACCATTGATGGTTCAATTTTCCTTCTGGTTCTTACAAATATTGTGCATTTTTAGGTGATTGATCAAGCTAATTCGTGAAATCTTCCTTTTCCTTATAGCTTTGTCTCATGTTAGCATGCCTTTCTTTGCAAAAGTAGTATTATGTAGGTTATAAACTATGTTACTTAATTGCACATGAGCTTTTAATTTGTGAAAATCTACTTTTCCTTCTTGAAAGTGTGTGCATGTCAAACCTATTTGTGAAATACTTATATGCATAATCTATAGAAACTTGTTGTGCAGTCCCATATCCATCATCAGTACTCAAGTGTAACTCGAGTGTCTCATTGTTCTTGTCATTTTGGTGTATCACCATAGGGTTTAGTTTTATTTTTATGTATTCTCCTTCTCCCTTTTCCTTACAAGATCAGTAGTTAGGTGACACCATAGGAAGCTGACCTTCTCCGGAGGTTCATTTCAACTTTAGGTGACCCACAGCCTTGAAATGATCCCATGTTTCTCTAGAAAGCTTAGTTTTATAACTTTGCATAGGGTGCATTTCTAAAAGATAACAGTTTCTGGCACGCCCGGTGGGACAAGTACCACATTATACCATTGGTTTAGTATGCAACCAGCAGGTTTCAGACTTTGTAGAGGTCAATTTTGCATACTTGGTGACTCCATAGAGAGGAAGGACTTCAAAATCAATGCTTTTATAGTTTATGAGAAGAGTTTAGACAAGGAGCAGCTTAGTTCCTTTCAAATATTTGCAGTTGTCACCACCAAGAAGACAAGGTAGAGCAACAAAAAGGCCAGGGACAACATTTATCTATTCTAGAAGAACTAAATCTACTCCTCCATTTGTAGGATCTCATATTGCTATCCCACTTTTTGTTTCACATAAAGTGCAAGTAAATCCATCTCAACCACCTCCAATGGCTGCTCCAAGGAATCAACCATTTGTTGCTTTCAATGGAGGGAGTCCCTTAAATTTGGCACAACACAATGACATTCCAATGGCAGCCTTAAAAAGTCTGCCAACTTTCATCGGGGAAGATCAGACTACCCTGATTGAACACATGCGAGATGTGGCTTCATTGTGCGGAGTCCATCACATAACTCAAGAGGATGTTGCTATGAGATTATTAGCTGCTTCACTGAAGGGAAGAGTTGTGCAATGGTATAGGGGCCTAGCAGCCAGCTCAATCGTAACTTGGGACGAATTTGGAGATAAGTTGCATAAACAATTTCAAGATAGGTCTAATAATTTATCTTTAGTGGAACAATTAACTATGATTAAGAGGGCTCCACAAGAGCAAATGAATGATTTCAATTTCAGATTTCAAAGAACTTGGGATAAAATCCCCACAACGGTGAGGCATTCACCTGAATATGCCTTCCTGTATTATCTTAAAGCTATAAATAGCGATATTTCAGTTTTAATACAGTCAATGGGAGGAGTGTCTTTGTCAGATGCTTTTGAAATAGCAATCAAAGCTGAAAACAGCCTAATACAAGCTGGTAAACTTGCTCCTAGGCCACCAATGCCTATATTTCTAGATATTCATTTGAATATCCCTTTGCAAATACCACCTTTTGCACCTTTGCCACCTATTCCAGTGGTTCCAACTGTTGCAACACAAGAAGCTATTATTTCAAGTTCTTCAAATGAGTTACAGGAGATCAAAAGTTTATTGCAAACTTTTGGTAATAAGCTTGTGAGCTTGGAAAAGCAACAATCATATAACAGGCCTTATCAATAATAGAATGTAGGTTAGCAACAACAGTATCAAGGTAATAGACAAGCTTACCAAGGCAACTATTAGGGCCCAAGACAGGGGGTAAATACTAGACCTTTTCAAGCTTATGCTCCAGCACCTGTTAGTGCAGTCAAGAATCTTGTCCCTATTCAAAACAACTTAGCAGCAAATTATGAGTGGTGCTACCCTTGTAGCTAGCTTCATAATCAAGCCACTTGCTCAAATGGACTCATTAATCAGGCACTTATGGTACAAAATGCCTCAAGTTTGCAGCAAAATGAATTCAATGATGCATCTCTACAACACCAAGATCAACCTACCAATGACACTACTCTTCTTAACTGGCAAGGTGAAGAATTATGTGGATTGAATGTAGATGATTCTTCAGTTGCAGCTAACACAAGGGCGAAGAAAAGAGCTTTTGAGCTTGATCAAACAATTGATAAGGGAAAAGCATCAGTTGTAGAACCATCTACCTCTCAAGTGATTTGTGGATCGCAAAGAAATCAACAACTCCCAGTGAAAGAGCAGCCACGCTTGCAAGCCGACCACGCTGGCATAAAGGTACATCATAAATTAAATCTAGTTGTACCCTATAACATTCTTGATAGAATGAAAAATATAAATGTAATGATGTCTATGTGGGATTCATTAGCCATCCCAGGTCAAAAAGATATGTTACACTCAACTTTGTCAAATTTTAAAGTGTCTAATGAGTATGAGTCTCCAATAGGTCAAGTTAGAACGGTGTTGACAAATAATACTCAAGGAAATGATAAACAACCCAGCAAAGAGATAGGAAAAGAAGTCAAACCACCTCCATTTTATGTGTTAGTAATCATAGGTGATAAGTTAGTTCATAATTGTATGGTAGACAGTGGAGTTAGTAGCTCAATAATGCCAAAGCAAATTGTTGACAAACTGGGATTGAAGTATCAGCCTTTAGAGAAAGGAGTGATTCAATTAGATGGTACTTCTGTCAATACATTGGGTGTTATTAAGGATTTGAGTCTTACCCTTCATGCTTGTCCTAATTTTTCAGTTCCTTAAGACATATGTGTCATAGATCTCCCACCTTTCTTTTCTTTGTGCCTCTCAAGAGACTTTACAGCTAAGATAGGTGGTTATGTGTCAGCTGACAGGTCACATATGTTGTTTAGAACTAGATATGGACTAAGGTTACCATTAAATCTGAGAGGTTGGCTAAAGACCACATTGAGCCATATAACCCAAGTCCTATCAATGTTGTTCCTACTGCTGCAGACACAAATTGTGTCATTTTTTCTGACAGTGAACTGGTTGCCGCTCAAGAACTTCAAGAAAAAGTTGTTCCCGATGTTCTGCTACATGAGTGGGTGGCTGAAAATGTGTGGGACAATCTTGTAGATCTTATTCAAGATGTTGGACCTATAGGTAATTATGTGATGCTTGAACCTGATGCAGAGATCCCAAACCTTGAGAAGGGTATAGATCAGTTGTTGCAACAGCAAAGTGGACTTTGGGAAATATTTTTTGATGGTTCTAGAAGCAAGAATGGAGCAGGAGGAGGTGCAATGCTGGTTTCTTCACAGGGTGATAAGTATTTTGTAGCCTTTCATTTTGCTTTTGCTTGTTCTAACAACAGTGTTGAGTATGAAGGACTCATCCAAGGCCTTGAATGGGCAAGGAAAAGAGGAGTTGACTATTTGAAGGTCTATGGAGATAGTGAATTGATAGTTAATCAGATTAGGGGGCTGAATGTTGCCAGGAACGATGCTTTGAAGTCTTACAGAAACAGAGTATGAAACATAATTGAAGAATTTAATGCCTTCAATCTGATTTCTATTCCACGAAATCAGAATAAGCATGCTGACAGACTTGCAGCAATTGGAGCACAGTTTGATATTCCAGGCGATATCAAAAAGGACAAAATACATCAGTATTCAAGGTGGTTATCAGGCCATCAATTCTTGATAACAACGTTAACTGGCAGGTCTTTGAAAGTGATGAACAGATATTAACATTTCTGCTCCAAGAAGATGATTTTCTGTAGTAAATCAGGAAAAGATTAAACAGCAGTATGATGATCAAGTGATACAGTTGAAGACAAATAAACTTCCCAAGGGGTTGGTTACATTGGAATCCATATTCAACTTTGATGATCAGCTTAAGAAGAACAAATTCTGCATTCAAGTCAAGGAGGACCATTATGAGGAGGTTGAAATTTTTAAAGGTAAGCTTCTCAAATTAGGTAAAATTTATTCAGCTGAAGATAAGAGAGCTTTCATTGTTTTATGCCAAGACTATCATGATGTTTTTGCTTGGAAATATTTTGATTTAAGAGGGTTTGACCCTCATATTGCACAACATACAATAGAGCTAGAACCTGGTGCCAAGCCAGTTAGACAAAAATAGAGACCGTTGAACCCCAAGCTTGAACCCCTGATGATCAAAGAGCTAACCAAGTTAGTTGAAGGGGGTATCGTATTTCCAATTAAACACACATCTTGGGTTTCTAATCTTGTTTTGGTTAGAAAAACGAATGGTGAGATAAGATTATGTGTAGATTTCAGAGACCTTAACAGAGCATCTCTGAAAGATCATTATCCCTTGCCATCTATGGAACAAATTCTTCAAGCTGTTGCTGGATCAGAAAATTTTTCTCTTTTGGATGGATATTCTGGTTATAACCAGATTCTAGTCAAAGAGGAGGATCAGTATAAAACAACATTTACAACAAAATGGGGCACTATGGCCTACAAGAGAATTCCTTTTGGTTTATCTAATGTCGGTGCCACCTTTCAGCGTGCCATGGATATGGCATTTCAGAATTTAATTCAAAAATGTTTGGTAGTTTATCTAGATGACATAACAGTATATTCAAAGAATGATGATGAACACTTGTCACATCTTAAGCAAGTTTTTGAAAAATGTAGAGTATGGAATATCTCTTAATCCGAACAAAGAGTATTTTTGCAGTTCATGAAGGTAAGCTGTTAGGTCACATAGTGTCAAAAGATGGAGTTACTTTGACCCTGAAAGAGTTAAAGCCATACTTGAACTGCCATTACCCAATCACAAGAAGGGATTGTAGAGAATTTTAGGGAGAATTAACTTTCTAAAAAGGTTCATTCCTGATGTTGCAAATTTACTACAACCCTTGACCACCATGCTTAAAAAGAATGCAATTTTTAGTTGGACTGGAAAAGCAAAGCGCAGTTTTGAAGAAATCATGGAAGCTTTAGCATCAGCTCCAACACTGGTAAATCCAGATTTCTCTAAAGACTTCTTCTTGTATGCTTTTGGCAGCATTAGTTCACTTTCTGCTATGCTGGTTTAGAAAAAACAGTGACAATTTAGAGCAGCCAATAGCATTCTTTAGTCGAGGACTTGCCGATTATGAAAAAAAATATACATTTGTGGAAAAACATGTTCTTGTTGTGATCAAAAGCCTAAAAAAGTTTAAACCTTTGGTTTCAAACAACAAAATTCATGTTCTGATTGCACACCCAAGTGTGAAAGAATTTCTGTTAAACAAAGATCTAAATGATAAAAGAGCAGGATGGGTCACTAAGGTTATGGAATACGATGTGGACATCAAGATTACCAAATTGGTTAGGGGTAAAGGTCTTTGTGAATAGCTTGCTACAGGGTCAAACAGTGAAAATGACTTAGAAAAGGATATTGTTTTTTTTAATACAAATGAACCTCAAAATGCTCAGGATGATGTGCCCTTGATAACAACAAATTGGGTTCAAAACATCACCCATTTTCTACAAACTGGTGAGTGTCCGCCAGGTTTAGATAGAGCTAAATGAAGATACTTCAGACTGCAGTCAATACCATATGTGCTGGTAGATAATATTCTATTCAAAAAAGATCTAAATGGCGTTCTCTTAAGATGTATTCACAGTGATCAAGTTGAGAAGATACTTCATGAGTTTCATGATGGAGTTGCAGGAGGTCATTTTGCTCCAAGAACTACTACCTGGAAAATCATGAGAGCTAGTTACTACTGGCCCAACTTGTTTAAAGATGCATATGCATGGTCAAAAAAGTGTATCAAATGTGCTTTATTTGCAGGAAAAGAAAAGCTACCTGCTATGCCTCTACATCCAATTCAGGTGGAGCAGCCCTTCATGAGATGGGGCATCGACTTCATTGGGCCAATTAATCCACCATCTAGTGCTGGTCACAAGTGGGTGCTTACTGCTATAGAATATTTCACACGGTGGATAGAGGCAGTAGCTTTGAAAGAAGCAAATGAATCTTCAGTTCTGAACTTTTATGAAGACATAATAACCAGGTTTGGAGTTCCTGACTCCATCATTTCGGATAATGCTCTTGCATTTGTTGGATTAAGAGTCACGGGTTGGGCTATTAAACACGTGATTCATTTGAATACTTCCTCTAATTATTATCCACATGGTAATGGATTAGCTGAAAGTACAAATAAAAACTTGATCAAAATCATTAAGAGGACTATGGAAGAGAATCAAAGAATTTTGCATGCCACATTGAAATCTGCACTCTGGGCAAATAGAATAACCCCCAAGAGATCAGTGGGTAATTCTCCATACATCCTCGTTTATGGTAAAGAGGCCAGACTGCCTCTATCTGTAGAGCTTCCAGCTCTAGACATTGTTCACCAGTTGGAGATGTATGAAGAGCAGGACTCAATGTCGGTGAGATACGCAGAGCTCATGGAGCTTGAAGAATTAAGAGATAAGGCAATGAAAACTTTGGAGTATCATCAGCTCCAAACAAAGAGAACATTTGACAAGAAAGCTACAGTCAAAATTTTTAAAGAAGGTGATATTGTTCTCAAATGGGATGTTCTAAAAAGCAGGCCAGGCCATCACACCAAGTTTGATAACATGTGGATGGGTCCATTTATTGTTAAAGACTACAAAGAACACAATGCGTATCAACTAGCCACAATTGAAGGTGAAGTGCTTCCTATCCCAGTCAATGGGATACACCTCGAGCCTTGTTTTGAGGTTTGATAGGTTCCTCCATTGTACATATTAGATTAGGTTTTATGTTTTCAATAAGTGCTTCTACACTTTGGTTTGTTTGTTATTTCTTTCCCTAAGTGTTGTTCCAACATGGTTTGATAGTTCTCTTCAGTTTCTCTGGTTTCATAAGTTTTCGTTGCCCCAATCTGCTTCATGAGTCTCAAGTGAATTGCAGCCATGTGCAAGCTACTCTTGGTCTGTTCTGAGGGTTTTTCCAAGCGACTCTGAGCCCAATGGACAGGTTTAGCTATTGGTTTCCATGTTTAGCAGGCAAACATTCAGCTGAGGTTGCCATAAATGTTACCCAATTTTCACCTACGGGCTCAATCAGGGGAGGTTATGTTTCAAATTCGCACGTGGATTAAATGTGGCTCCCATAAGGGTTGAGCCCAGCATGCAGGTGCTCGGATTTCATTGGGAAGGTCCTTATCTAACAGGGAAGTCTATTGGAAAGCCTCACCTCAATCAGTTTTGGCATAAAACTCATCAGAGCAGAAATTTGGCAATACCCTCCTGTTGTCTTACCGACTAGTAGTGTGCTTTATTTGTTTGAATACACCAGTCGCCAAGACATTTGAGTTGCCATGATTTTTTATGTATTTACCTGACTTGTTGAGGTCTCGCCGACCGTTGCATAGTGCTAGTGTTACCAATGGAAGGGAGTTTGGCAAGGGGAGGCATCATCGGTGTAAGGTCTCACTGATGGGTCATAGTCTTGCCGAGAAGAAATGCCCTCGGTATGATGTCTCGATGAACGAAGGTGGTCCCCCCAAAATTTTTTGAGCTCGCCAAAAGATAAGGGGTTCGGCAGAAGGTCTTGCCGACCCATGTGAGCTCTCGCCGAAACAAGTTTTGACCTCGATATGAGGTCTCGCTGACCAGGTAGGGTCTTGCCGATATAAAGCAAGCTCACGGAGAGAGTTTAACATTGGTATATCGTCTGGATGATAGGGTGATGTCTTGCTGAGGAGGTTACACTCATTGACAGAAGGTTTGGTTGATGTAATGTCTCATTGACCGAAGGTGGTCTCACCGAAGCGGAATAGAGTCACCATGATGTCTCGACGAAGGCATGGGGTCCTGCCAAAGAATGAAGGGTCTCGATGTAGTTTTTTCCTTCAGCAAGAGGTTTTCCTGACTTGCCAGTGTCTTGCCAAAGGAGGGATGTTTGAGCTCACGGAAAGTGGTTTGTATTCGCTATGATGTTTTTCCAATAGTGATGGTCTCGGTGACATCTTGTGCAGCGGTATAACTCACGAAGATCGGTATGACCTCCTGTCAACTAAAGGAACTCTTGCCGAATGCAAATGACTAGGCAATGAAATGGCGATATCGGTATGACTCCTAAGGGCTCGCCATGAGGTCTTCCCGAATGCGAATGGTCTTAGTGATGGTCTAGGTGAAAGCCACTATGGATATAGATATAAATTTTGGGCTCGCTGTGAGCTCTTGTCAACGGTTGTGAGCTATGTCAATAACTGTTGAAGAGCATAATCACATCGGCAAGACACGATTAGTGTCTCACCAACATGTGATTCAGTCTGAGCGACCTTTGACCATCCGAAAACCTATGTGGCATGAATTCAACCAATCTAAATGAGCTATAAGAGAGACGTGGCAGTTTGACCCCTATGAAGAAGACTAACTAAACGTAAGCAATGTGGATCTACTCTGAGAATAAAGCGATGAATCGGTTCGATATCTAGGAGGTGTCATTGGTAAATAGAAAGGCGGAGACCACAGGGACAACTGGGATGTCAACTGGCGAGGGTCGATAGACATTAATTATATTACTTCAGGGCATTCAAGGCAGTCTGATAGGGAAGTTCGAGGGTGGACACAGAGGCCATGAAGTTAATACTGTGGTTGTAAAAGATCTAAGGGCTTCTCCTGAGGGGATCTTTTCACATCGACATAGACAGCAGGGATACATTTTAATGCAGTATTAACTTCATTGGAAAAGATCTAAGGGCAGATCTTTCTGAAGACTGATATTTTTGTAAGCCCTAGGGGTTGACATCTTTTTGTAAATAAGGCATTTTTGCCTCTTTGTAAAGGAGTTCTCCGGATGTTTTTTCAAAAGTCTGTGACTTTTGCAGTCCTTTCTCAGATTAGCAAACTTTTGTAACTCATTTCAGAGCATGATATATTAAATTTACCTTGGTTACCATTGATGGTTCAATTTTCCTTCTAGTTCTTGCAAATATTGTGCATTTTTAGGTGATTGATCAAGCTACTTCGTAAAATATTCCTTTTGCTTATAGCTTTGTCTCATGTTAGCATGCCTTTCTTTGCAAAAGTAGTATTATGTAGGTTACAAACTATGTTACTTAATTGCACATGAGCTTTTAATTTGTGAAAATCTGCTTTTCCTTCTTGAAAGTGTGCATGTCAAACCTGTTTGTGAAATACTTATGCATAATCTATAGAAACTTGTTGTGTAGTCCCATATCCATCATCAGTACTCAAGTGTAACTCGAGTGTCTCATTGTTCTTGTCATTTTGGTGTATCACCATAGGGTTTAGTTTTATTTTTATGTATTCTCCTTCTCCCTTTTCCTTACAAGATCAATAGTTAGGTGACACCATAGGAAGCCGGCCTTCTCCGGAGGTTCATTTCAACTTTAGGTGACCCACAGCCTTGAAATGATCCCATGTTTCTCTAGAAAGCTCAGTTTTATAACTTTGCATAGGGTGCATTTCTAAGAGATAACAATTTGAATTCAAACATTTTTTCTGGCTCAACGAATAGTTTACTTAAATCATACAAAAAACTCCATTTTTCTCCCTTTGGTGAACCACTAACATTTAAATAAAGTTATGTTTCATAATTTCATATGCTTGATAGTTGATCATATGCAACAACATGAACAAGAAAGTTATTGCAAGAATTATATGAACATCACAAACAATGTTAAGCCAGGAATATGACAGATTTTTGGAGCATAGTTGATCTTATCTTATCCTCTCGAGTTCTAGAAGTTTCCAAGAAGTGGAGAGTGATAAAAAAAGGGAAAGTCTATATAAAGATGACCAAGTAAACAATTCAAACAAATTTTTTCTGTTTCAACTAAAGCTACCTTCCTATATGTACAACAAGAATTGTATCAAGTTGATCTAGTTCATCATGATACTACAATACTTTTAATTTTATTTATCAATAGCTCTAGAAACTCGTGGACTCTTGAAATTAATTTATTTGGGGCTAACTTCAATAATCATGGGTATTCATTTTAACCCTTGAGACTTATCGCTTAAAATCTAATGAGAGGACAAGAATATAGTTCAATTTTTTTATACTATTACTTTGACACACCAAAAACATCATTTAAATTTATCACCTTTTAATATTACACACCATTATGCTCCTTCATAACTATTTAATTTGATTCCAATTTCTTTATATTTAGTTTAAAATGTAGTCCACATTCTACCCCATAAGTCACCCAAGAAATATCACCTAGAATACTTTATACAACACACCTCACTTCTATTTCTACACATGTTATTCATCCAACATTAATTCAATTCTTACTAAATTACTATATAACACATTGATTCTATTGTTTTCTTGGCAGTTAGAACTAAATAAAAGTATGAAGAAATGACACATGGAAAGCAAATACAATCAAAGCATGTAAGCATATATAATCATGAATTCAACTAATAGTCAAAAGAGAGGAAAATAGTACATGTTAAGTATATGTAATCTAAGCACGTAGTAATATAATGATTTTGTTATATAAACATACAAGCATTGAATCATATAGCAATGTAAGTATGGCCTTACATGATTGAAGAATTTGAGTGGTCTGAGCTCATATTGTAATCTACTTCATGACCCACCCTCCTAAAGAGATAGAGCTCCAAATTTCCAAAGAGGGGTTCCAAAAGGAATTTTTTAGCCATGTTCAAGAAAAAGTACAATCATCCATTTATCAAAGTTTTCAATTAAACAAGATGGCTCATGGGACAACATTTCAAAAAATAATTTAAGAATAAATTATGAATTTTTTTAAAAAAATCAAGGATTTTTATGTTCCAAAGAATGAGTGTGATAAATTATTCATGAAGATGTCTATTGCTCAACAATAAAGTTTAATAGAAGTGTGGGATACAATTCATATAATGGTTGATCAATAGTGGTTACATAACCACATTGCAAAATTGCTAATAATTGCAAAATTGAATGTCAAATTGTCCAAAAAATTTAGTAAACCCATATTGAAGTACGGAGAATCAAAAGAGGCTATGGTGATTCTTGCATCATTACTCATCTAGAATTTTTATGTAAAATATGTTCAATCATAATGAAAATAGAGGAAGGAAAATTTGTATCTTCTTCTAAATTGTACATCAAATATGATTATGAATATGATTCATAAGGGGTGAAAAGGTGAAGCATAAAGCATTTTCCTCACTTCTCTTTATTTTAAGTCACAACTTGAAAGAAACAATACGCTTTGTGAAAGAAACCATTTAACAAAACTTTTATGGTGGTAGAAATTTCTTCAAAGTGTAGGATTTTTAGCCTCTAATTGTATCAAAGAAGTGTAGAAAAATTATGGAATAGGAATATTTGGCATATAAAGAAACCCAAGGAAATATTAAGAGTTGTAGGGATAGAGGAAGCAACCAAGTCAAGTATAGTTGCAAAGGCCCTACAGAGAATTGTGGATAAACTAGTAGGACCATTTGAAAATGATAAAGTAAATACATTCCATAAAGAGATAAAAAGGGATTCTGCAGAACCACATGAACTAACTTTTTTAGAATTCATCCAACTAAACAAGTATTTAAAAACATGGATTTATAAGTTCTCAAGGATGAATTGGATTATTGAATCTACATTACTTAAGGGTAAGAAAATTTGAGTAGGGAAAACTTCTCATGTTCCCTTACCCTATAACACATATTAGATGAAAATGACCTTTTCCTTACTCTTGTGCTTTCCCTTATCCCATTTTTCATGTAGGTACTTCCAATTCCTCTCCTAGGCATAGACCTAATCCGTAAGGGTCTTGAGTGTGAAGGCACAAATAATCTCATGAATTTGTATATGCAATAAAAGTGGTGGAGTTACCCTTCCCAACATGCCTATGTTCTCAAGTCTTCTTCTCTCTCTATCCCCATTAGGATGTCAAACTTCCCCCACTACCATGCCTCCCATCCATTCCTCTTTTTCAATAATCTCCTCATCATAACTTCAAATCTTTACATGCAAGCATCCCTTCTCACCAACCTAAACCTTTAAAATTTAGTGTTCTTTCCCTTTTCAATTATCCTTCTCCACCTACCATCCTACACATCATAAATACCATTAATGCATAGAGTGAAATGCAACGCCCTTCCAGTGAACCCATAGAACAACATAAAAAGTAATGAAATAACTGAACAATTTTTTTTTATTTTTTTTTAAAATCATTCAATTACAACTTAAGTACTTAAGAAACATCTGCACATATGTTCTCAAGATTCCATGGCAACATTACTAAACAATTACAAGTAAGATTATCATATCACTAAACCATTAACATAAAATAAAAAGGTAAACTCTATTCCAAATGAATGATACAATTACAAATTATGATGGAATCAAGTTGCATTCAAAATACGTTATGCGAGGTTGTGACAAATCTCGAAACATCAAAATCATAATACAATAAAGTCTCATATAACTATCAAGATAGTATACAATATGAATGACGATTATGTACAACTGTAAATCTCGTTCACGAACACGCTTAGTGTCCAACTCCATGAACAAAGTGAATCTAGGAACCTGTCAAGAGCAATCTCGTCTCGAGCTATATAACCTACAAGGGGACCCAAAGGAGGATATTGCACGTTCCTCCCAACCCCGTGGTACCCGAAGGTCCATTCCCTCCATACTAAGAGATAATATTAGGTCTAGATGTTAATCAAACATACAAGAGAATAGAACATAACATCACATGGCTGGCAATCACATAACAACATGACAGTATCAAAATCACATGATCACTAATAAGCTCCAAGAGGCAACAAAAAATCAAAGGTGACTCTACACAAGTGACCACAAAACATGTATAAGGATAAGAGTGTCATCACATAGTTGTTCTAGGTTACCCTAGTGAATCTTCCTATATTACCGGCCCTCGTCCTGAGTTACCCCGACGATCTCTATCGATTCCCGGCCACTAAAGGAAATCATGTGGAACCGAAACACTTTTTGAGGGGACAAAGTGAATGACTGCCATTTCTGACCATCTCAACCTACCCTTAACCTATGCAAGCACTAAGATGTTAAGCGAGAAAAAACATTAATTTGAGAACTATTAAGTGAATACTACCCAATCCCCTTGCTCTTTAAGTTTAAGGTTTTCACTGGATTAACTACTTTCGATAGGTTACCCTAGTAACCCCTTAGGGTTTCGACCCCTAATGAAAGCCACTTTTCCTATATACAAAACTTCACTAACTGACAACAACAAGGATAATCATCATGCATGAAAAATAAACCGCGAATATACTTTACATAACATGTTGATACTATACAACATTTCAAATATTTTATTAAGATATTACATCATGCATGGCTAAGTCCAAAGTCAAGTCATGCAAGGAACGACGATAAGCAAACATTAAATGCCCTTCAAAGTAAATTTTAACCCTAGCCTCTGGAAAACTAAGAATTCCTTAATACAAATTAAATATTCTTCTACAATAGCTTTCTTTGACACCAATCAATAATCAAAGAATAATTCAAAATAATAATCCATTAATTCATAAATCAAAAGCTATTTTCTTTTGAAATAAAATTTAAATATTATACTTTCTGTTGAATAAACATGAATTATACATTTCATAAAGTCTATATATATTCAGACACATACTTATCGCACAATTAATAGAAGTACATTCGTCTCGGTTTGTAACATGCAACTACAGTCCAAGACCCCCTCTTAAACAGGGATATACATGAAGTTACCTTAGTACAGATTTCAATAATATCTTGCGCGACTTCAACTAAACAGACAAAATCAACGGGAAATAAATATTAAAGAAATTTACTGAAGATTATTATCTTGGGTAACTGGTGAGTACAAGAAGATGCAATAGTCGACATGTAACAAGGGAATAAAGAAACACAGGGAGATTAGAGTCGGTTGCAACACTATCTTAAGAGATTATTGAATTAAGCAAGCGTACTTTGGCCCAATCGACTATTTCAAATTTAATTGCTGCTAAAAGGATTGCTACAACAGTGCCAATAAAAGAGAAGTAGGTGTCTCTAAGGTAATCTATGATTTGATAAACAAAATATGACTTAAACAAACAACGCTGGCATCTCCAAGTAGTTTTAAACAAGGCAAAAAATGTGAAATCTGCGTATGATGTCGATCCACAGATAAACATGACTCTAGTTGATATATGATAATCATTTCATTTCAAAACATAAGCGTTATTTACAGGAAAGCTTAAAGGTTTTCAGTGCAAACTAATTCCAAGCATAACTTTCAGAATCTTCTAATTAAGAAGTTGCAAAATAAAGAAGAAAACCTGATTTAAATTTTTGAATTCAATAGAGATTGAGACAAGAACTAGAAGATCTATGATTCTTTATTCTCCCAAAGCACAAAATCCTCCAAATCCACTAATCCCCAAAACTTTTCAACCACAAAAATATAGAGAAAAAGCTTTTTTTCAAAAACTGTCATGAAAATTTTCTTCCCAGCCATTCAAAATCAATTGTCATGAATGATATTGCACAACCAAAAGCTTTTAATGCATTTTCAATTAACTCAAAGTCACAAGACTTAACTGCCAATCAACATGCAAATTAAATTGATCAATCAGTTCTAATTTAAACAATTTACTCAAAATTGCAATTTCTAACTCCAAGTCCAAATTTCAGATATTTTACACAATGTATTGAAAACAACTCTTTTAAAAATATCTTTTTAATAACATTCAAGTTGCACAATCAATAAAAATAAAATTACATTTAATTAGCATTCTATTTAATAATTTAATTTAATCAAATCTTTTAAACATTAAATCAAACCTTTATAGAATAATTATTTAATTATAAATTAATTTAAACATAATCATTTTAATCTATTATAGCAATTAAAGCCAAATACTCATAAATTCAACTATTTAACTAATTAAAACGATTCAATTTCCAACATGACAAAACTACAAACGACACGATGGAACGAAAGGAAAACATAAACGGATAACAAATGAGTACTCGTTCTATCAAGAACAATGGCTAAGAATGAGGACCTGACACTATCTCCAAACAACATATTTTCCATTGGGTCATAGCACGCTCAAACCCGACCAGCAGGTGAAGTCGATGCCTATACTTGCAAACTACATTAAATGACACTGTCACACATATCTATATAAATCAACAATCACACTGTGAAAGAGAGTTGCAGTGTAGCAGGGTACTCGAGCGAGTAATGCTACATTATCTCCTTCACCAAAACTAGTGTACAATACTACATCAATTACATCATCTAAAACACACATAAAGTTTATTCATAATGTTGCCAGACAATCATAGTCAGATGATCAACAGTGTATCCAGTGTATCATCAACACAACATAAAACTAGCATAGTATCGATGCCATATCTGAAATTAAACAACATAGTATCATAAGCAACTAAAACAAACATCACCCAATCAGAAACAAACTAAAACTAGGTGTAGCAACTGGAGGGATACTATATGAAAAATGCGGCTCCCTATAGGATTCCATGTGGTACTGAAATTCATCCTAGTACACTTGAATTCAAAATAGTTGGACATCCAATATAACACACTGCAAGAGAGTCAACAATCACCATTAATGTGATATTTAGGGTTTTGAACCCAAAGAGGCTCCTCACCATACTTGCTAAGGACAATTACAGGGGACCCTCATCCATACCAGCTAATCATATTTCTATACAAGAAGATGGCATTGGTAACTCAATACAAAGAGAAACAACCATCAACTAGTATGGGAAACCATTCTCACATATTAGATTCAAGATAGAGACCAATGTGCAATTTTTTATGCTCTTTTTGGGTGTCTTAAGATTGAAGAGATGAAGGGAAGAGGGCATTTTTGAACAAACCAACCAAACCCTAACTTGAAATTAGTATGATCACCTATATTGAAACATGCTTATCTATAAACAAAAACCCACAAATATGTGTAGTTTGAGAGATGAAAACCCCATAGATCTCACATCGAGGGACAAAACCCATTCAACTAGCAAGCTGAACCTACCTAGAGCCCACCTTTGAGTTTTAGTAATGTTTTAAATTAGTGATAAGGATTCTAAATGATACTTACAATTTTAATGGATGTAACATTTTGTATTTCAATTTTTCCTAACTACTATAGCAGAATATTATAACATTTCATAATATGTTTTCCTTTAATAAATGATATGCGATCTAAATCAAAACTATAACATTATCCCCTTTGTTGTTATGTAGTTGTCAAATAAAGTTGCACCCTTGCTAAGCTATTAGTTGTAGCGACCTATTGACACATGGGAACACTTCAAGGTTGTGGGTGACCTAGGAATGAAGTGAACCTCCAGATTATGGGCTGGTTCCCTTATTTTTTATCTTGAGAAAACTAAAGAATGATAAGGAAAAGAGTAAGAAGGATATACTTGAACTTAAAACCTATCACTAATAGGCGATACACCAAAGATAAAAATATGACAATACTGCAGAAAGCTCACAGCAAATCTCAATAGAGCTAAACAACCTCACAATATAGAGATTTATGTTTATAAAAACTAGCCTATGTAAGGTTCTGACTGTTCTAATGCTTAACACAAGGAAAACAAAGATGTTTTCACAGATATAAACACAATAGAAAGAGATCACTAACATAAACCTGCTTTATGACATAAAGTTCTTTGCATCCAGTACTGAAGGAATCTAATAAAATAAAGGATCACACAGAATCTTATCATGCAACTCACAACCGGTCACTAAAACAACAAAGAAAATCCATGAAGGAAATGAATTTATATTGAGAAGAAAGTCTCTGTGTTACAATTCTGTAGTATTTATGAAAATGAGTTACAAAGGCTGAATAATGCTCTTTCAGCAATCTCCTAACCAAGAACTGCTTTACAAAAAGGAAAAAATGTCATATATACAAAAATTATGTCGGCCCCTACCCTAGGGCTTACAAAATATCAGTCTTTTGAAAGATCTGCCCCTAGATTTTTTCCAATGGAGATACTTCTGCATTGAATGCATATCCTCGTTGTCCAAGTTCGAGCCTCCTATTCCTGCTCACTTTGAATGCTCTAAATAATTATCATTAATGCCGATGCCCCCTTACTAGTAGTGACCCCAACTGTCACTATGACTCGCGGTTTCTTCTTCTTCAACTTTCTTCTTGCTCCAAATCTTTCAGCAAGTTGACCCCCTTCGAGAAGCAGCATTAGATTTACCCCGCTAGATTCAAACGCCACTGCTTCACTGAGCCGACCTATTGTTCTTTATCTCATAACATATTCATATCACTGCATTCCATTAATCTTCCTTTCAAGGGGGGTCAAATAGTCAAACGGCTCACGGTGCGTCCTCAGCTACCTCCGATTGGTTGAACTCGTGCCACGTAGATTTCCAGACAGTCAGAGATCCTTCAGACAGAATTGCATGTCAGTGAGACACTAATCGTGTCTCCCCGATGCGATTAGACTCTTTAGCGGCTATCAACATAGCTCATGACGTCAGAAAGATGACATAGCGAGTCTAAAAGTCATGCCGATGTCAAAAACTGTTGCCCAGACCATCGACAAGACCATTCACATTCGAGAAGACCTCACAGCGAGCCCCAAGGAATCATACCGATATTTCCATTTTGATGGGCAAGCTGGTCGCCATCGGCAAGACCTTAACGGGTCAAAAAGACATCTTGCTGAGCTCAAGATCTTTGGATGAGCTCATGTCATATCGGTGAGACCCCACTATGTTGGCAAGACCTCTTATCGAACTCCTCCTCTCGGCGGTGAGTCCCACCGCAGCCAGCTCCCTATCGATGAGACACTACTCTCTCGACAGGACCTCTTAGCGAGCTCCCCTTCATTTCATCGAGACCTCCAGCAATCGTCAGGACATCACCTCGACGCCCAGATGTTACACCGATGCCAAACTTTCTCGGCAGGACCTTTCATCATCGGTGAGAGCTCATAGCGAAAACAAACCACCTCCCCGAGCTCAAACATTTCCTTCAGTGAGATGCTGGCAAGTCGGGGAGACCTCACAGTGAAGTCCTATCATTATACCACTATGCTCCTCCATCGGTGAGACACTCATGTGTTGGTAAGACCTCACGCCGAAGGCATAACACTATACCAAGGTCCTTCTTTCTTCGACAGGACCTCCTATTTTCGCCAAGACATCACAGTGACTTCATTTTCCTTTGCCCCAAGCTCATCCTAATTTGACAAGACCCTTTTGGGTCGGCAAGACTTCTCCATGAGGCCCTTCTTTTCCTCGTGATGACATCTCACTTCGCCGAGACCTCATTTTGTTGCCGAGACCTCACCCCGAGTTTAACATCTCACCGAGGCCTCATTTTTTTGGTGAGACTTTACCCGTTCGGCCAGACGTTACGCTGAGCCCTTCATCTCTTGTCGAGCTCAGACCTTCATTTAGGGAGACCACCAACGGTTGGCGAGACCTCTCGTCGAGCTCCTCTCCTATCGCCAAGACCCTATGTTTGTTGTCCAAACCTCACGTCGAGCTTCTCTCCTTCGCCGAGACTGCTTCACCTCAGCGAGACCTCACCCCGATGGTGAGACCTTTCAGCGAAGCCCCCCATACCATCACCAAGACCTTGGCCTGTCGGCCAAACCTTTTGCCAAAGTCATAACCTTATACCAAGAGCTCCCTGATGAACAACTATCGGCATGACCCTTTTCAAGCAGAGAGATACATGAAGACTCATGGTGACCCAAAAGTCCTACGACTGGTTTATTCAACCACATAGGACGCACTGCTAGTCGGCAAGACAACAGGAAGGTCTTGTTGACTTTCTTCTTTGATAAGTTTTGTGCCAAAACTGATTGAGGCATGCTTTTCAACTGAACTACCTGTGAAAGACCTAACCCTCAATGCAAATGTCCCATTTGGCCCTTATGAACATCTGAAACATAATTTATCTTGCCTGATTGAGCCCATAGGTGAAAATTGAGCAACAGTAGTTGCACAAGCATGAGTTGTTATTTGAGAAGACTATATTTTTACCTTGTATAGTTGTAATAACAATAGTTATAAAGTTCTCCTGATCATTTAATATAATACGACTACTGTTGTTTAAGCAACTATAATGAGGAACTTTTGTTTGCTTGAGTTGCATAGAGTTGATTAGGGTATTATTTTATGGATTAAATAAATAAGTATGAAGCATATTTATAGGTGGATAATGTTGTGAAAATATTAATATAATCTAGAGTTTTAGAAAGTTGTTTTGCTGCAAGTAAGTCTTAATTTAATTTTAGGGTTTGTATCGTTCCAATTTAAATATTTTTAATTATGTGAAAATTATTTTCCCTAAATCTAGCATGGGACATTACAAACCTCATGTGGAAAAATGCCACTAACATCCCATGAGACAAGACCTTCTTTGCTATCAATTATTGCAGATAACTTATGATTCAAAATAAAGGCCTTAAAATTAGATATTTTGATAGCATTTTCTTTAGCCCCACATTACATATTATGTGCCTGATTTTAGAAAGAAAACTAGAGAGAGTGTCACTCAACTACTATTTTATGGAAAAAAAATAGAATCCCATTATTGATAATGTGTTGGACAATAGTTTGTACCTATGTATTAGTTTAAAAGAAATTTTTGCTTAGTTTAGCAATATCAAACTTGCCAACATATTTATATTCTCATTTATTTAGATAAATCAAAACTCATGTATTAAGCCAAAATTTCATAATTGCAATATTTAAAATTAAAGTAAAATGAAAATGTATAACACTATACAAAAATGAGAATAAAAATGAAGAAACTTGATCGTCATTGCCAAAGGTGGAGTAATTAATGCATAATGATTAATATAATTTTTTTTGATGCAACATTAACATAAAAAGTTAATAATTTATTACTTCAGGCCAAGAGACAATAACAACCAAACTATAAATTTTTAAAATATTAATAGTAAAAATCTAAAAGTGTATTGATTTATTTTCTTAAATCATGATATATTTATGGATATATGGACGTATTATGTAGATTTTTTTATTGGAAAATTAGGCACAATAAACATTTATTGTAACAAAATCAAAGATATTAATTGTTCATTAATCTTGAATATTTAACAGACATTAGAAGTGAGAGCATTTATTAAAGATTTAAGTTTACAGTATAGGAGATATTATAATAATGTCATATATTTGATAGCATCAACAGTGGTCACTAGTAGGTTATCTCTTGGTTGACACTTCTCTCCTAATCAATTCAATTTTATCAAATATCAAAAGCTACATAGTGGAAATAAAAACTTCAAAATCAGCCAAAGCACATTCAATATTATAATATTTTATTACAGGCCCTAAAAGAATGAATTTGATGAAGTTTCTAGCTATCATTCAATTTTCCTATACTAAGAGTATAAAAATTAGGTATTAGTATTTCAAATTTGCATATTGACTAAGATTGATAAGTGGTTAGATGTGAAATTACACCAGACGTGCAAATTCCCAAAAAATCAATCAATAGAAGAGAAAATCTTGCATTATTGAGCATCCAAAGAAAGTCTAAAAGGTGATGCACTTATCATGACATCTATACATAAAAGGTAAGTAAAACTTAAGTGTGTATTTAAAATTTTATATTAAAAATGAGTTATTATATTTTTTAATTTTGATATTATTATACAAAATGTATAGTAATATGATAAAATCTTTCTTTTTGTATGACTATGTAGGATAGTATCTATTTTAGCTTCTTAGAATGAAAAAATACAAGTCTCTCTCAATTTATATTTATTATTTCAAAATTTGAAACACTTGACTTTAGAAAATGCGACACACTACTACAGATGGTGGATTGAATTTCAAAAAGATAATTGTATGTAGAAAAATTAATAAATTATAATCAATACATAGAATTGATACTCTAATGTGATTGATAATGGCATAAGGAAAATATATTTAATTCTACTTTATTGGACTTATTGTTATCCACACCTTGTGGTTTCTTGCACATATAATGTAAAGTTTTGTGAAACATTATTTACTAACATTATGAATTTGTGATATAGGCATTGCTTGTTAATAGGTTGGTTATAGACTACAATGGGATATTTATTCAACATATTTAAAAAGAGGAAAAAAATGGAGGATAAAGTCACAAATGAAAAATTCTATGACTTAAATTCTAGACTCCATAATATTTTTTTTTTAAATGTTGATACATGTGACATTGATAGTTGTTGCTTGTTTTTGCATTTAACACATAAGTTTATGTGTAATGAGTATTGCTCTTAAATTTTATGATCATTTAAAGTTATATATAAGTTGTATAAATTAAATAATAATATGGTGTTTGGGTAAGTGCACAAAGTTGAGTCCATGAAATGTGGAAGTTTTTGCCTTAACCAAAAAAATGAAATCGGCATTGAGGAAATGGGATCCCGATTTTAATAAACGGGATCCCGATTT
>VDFB02137547.1:75485-246675 GCA_007258455.2 Sequoia sempervirens
TTTGCAACAAAAGATTTTTCTTTTTTGTTTTCAACAAGTTCTATAAAAGTTTCATCTCTCTGAATATAGTCAATGTCAACATCATTATATCCAGCATCTTGTAAAACTTCTACATACAAATTTACCATTTCACTAACATGTGGATTTGAAGACGTACCTGGATTTGTGCATATTGAAACATTCTCCTTAACATTCAAAGAGGGATTTGAAGACATAGTAGGACTTGTTTGTATAATCATATTCTTCTCCAAATTGACTCCTTGCAAATTAGCTTCATCTACAACTATGGTATCTTCAATGTTTTCATCTTCAATAGTTGTTGAATTGGTTGCTCCACCATCGTTCATTGATTTCATTCTCATTCTTCTTTGTCTTTGTCTTTGTCTCTCTTTTTCTCTATTTGCTTCAACTTTTTGAGGAGTCAATGTCTTTCTTCTCTTATTATGAAGTTTATCTCCCATAATTATAAAATTCTCAAGCACAAATGAATGTTAATAGTGAAATACTTCAAAATATTCAATCCAAATTGGAAGTTGAATACCTATTATGACAAAATTATTCCTCTTGTGTTCCTCAAAACAAGTAGAAAACTACCACAATTCCACTTTAAAAATTGTTTTCTTCATGCTTCCTTTGAAAAATTCAATCCAGATTACAAATTGAAACCTTTTGTTCCTCCAAACAAGCACAAAAATAACACAATTTCACTTCAAAAATGGTGTAGATGATGCTCCCTTTGATAAAATCAACCAAAAATCAAATTCACCACCTGTAAATACAATAACTTATGAAAAATAATTCATTTTTAGTGCTCTCAGTCGTACATATGAGGTTGCAAAGTTGCAGATTTGACAGTAATTTTGCACATTGTTTTTAAATCAAATAAATGGGATCCCACTTATTATAAAACGAGATCTTGATTATAAAACAGGATCTCAATTATTAATAAGTGGGATCCCACTCTGTAATCAAGATCCCGTTCACTGACATTGAATGTCGGAGCCGTTGTAAAGGTAACGAGATCCCGTTCCATTTACAACGGTCGGAATGCTGTTGAATGGGAATGGGATCCTGATTATAACACGGGATCTCGTTTATTAATAAACGGGATCCCGTTTTTTTTTAATTTGAATTTTGTTTTGCATCATGGGCGGGTTTTTGCCAAGGTTTTTGGTTCAGGAAAAGCATTGGAAGTCCGAACCTAGGCCTTCAACCTGGTTTGACCTGCAAGTTGAAGGCCCTAACAATGTCAAAGAAAAATACCAACTTTGGGCATATGGCTGATGACCTTTTTGCAAAATTTTCTGATGAAATTAAAACCCATTTTAGATGAAACAATGCAGATTCTAAATATGTAATTTGTTTTGCAATTGAATTATTTTTTCTATTTTTCAATTAATTTCTAATAAAATTGGTCCATAAACTTTAAATATCAAAGTTTTTTACTATTTTAATAACTTTTGATCAACATAACATTTTGACAAAACGGATTGCACGAGAGCAAACTTCAGACAATTCTTTTCAATTTGAAAAAAAAAAATCAAAAAATGATAAGTTTAGGTCATCTTATGCATGTCGTACATGATGGTTTTTCAAAACGACAAATCTGCCTAATAAAAAATTAACAAAAAAAAAATTTCAATAAAAAATTATAAAAAAATATCAAGAGCAAGCTTCAGTGAGTCATAAAACTTTTCCCAAAAGGATTTAGAAAAATACGATAATTTAAGTCAAAATATGGATGTCATACACGTGCATGGTATGGTAAAAAGAAATGACTTTTAAACAGTGGTTTTTAGAAATTCCTATTAAAACTCAATTTGTACAATCTGGGTATTGAAATAAATTACATATTTGGAAACTAGACTTCGAGCACTACATTTTATGATTAGTGACTTTTTTAAAAATTTCATCTCTAAGTGCTTCAAATTTTAAGGTCAAATGTGTCAAATACTGAAAATCAGGGAAAACACTTCCACGTTTTGGCCAAAAAGTGGACTCAACTTCTTGCACACACCCGTTTTTCTAATAACAAATGATTTTTTATTTGGCTAATAGGAATTTCAAGATAAATTTTTGATCTTTTTCACATTTCATGATAATTGATAAATTTCATTTTTGATAAAAAAATATTTTTTTAGGGTTGGGGCCCTAGCTCGGTTGGCTAAATTTTTCCTGTTGAAGGAGGTTGGTCACGAGGTCTAGTCTCCCCCACCCCCGTGGTATCAGAGGGTGTGTCATGCCAGCACCACCGGTCATGTTAAAAATTTTTCCAAGCGCACTATAGTTTATAGGGGGTCGTGCTACCCGATTCCTGCAGTCTAAAAAAAAAAATCAATTTATCTTTAGAAAAATATATATATAAGACAATAAAATTTTAGAGATATCATTTGGCTTCATCACAAGGTATTTTCTGTTCATTTGAGCCTTGTGATTTACTACACATGCTAATGGGAAACACCAAATATATGTGTGTTTGTGGGAAATGGTATATTGATGTTAGAGAAGGCACTTTCAATTATTCACTTTGTGTTCCTTCCTTGTCAACTAATCTCATTTCTATCTATTAGATTATACATAGTGGATTAGGGAAGAATATTAGATTCGGTGATCATTAGAGACGTGAATAATAGTGAGATTATTATTGTTGGGATGGTTGATCATGCATCTCACTTGTACACCTCTTCATATTTTACCCCTAATAATCTTACAATTCCTTTGATTAATATTCATACTCATGCATCTAGCATGGATTACATTCTTGAGAAGTTTGGCCATTTGAACCTTTGTGTTCTTTTATCCAATTCAATTCTTGATACTTGTGTTGAGCTTCCATCTCCTCCACCTCTTGCTTCTTTAAATTCTAGTATTTATATGGATTTTAGTACTTCAATTTAATAGGACCATTCTAGTCCATCATATTTTACTTTGTGGGATGATTTTGTGATAGGAATTACAAATTTATTTTGTGAGTCTACATTATAGATTTAACAAACATGGTTAAGGATATTCATTTCCTCTTCAATGATAGTCACAACACACATGTTATCACTTTATCCTTGTGTTTGTATATAGTTTTTAATGTTTTTTCATAGTTTTTTAGATTAGTTTCACCTCATTGCATTATGACATCCTTTGATTCTAAAATGTGGATAATTAAGTAGTTTTTAGAGGTACACATCCTGAAACTTCTTCCTTCATGTCTCTTCTTGAAGTGGAAGTTGCTTCTACATACACCATTGGATTTGTTTCTTTCTAATGGGAGAAATATCATTTTCCAATTTTGGATCATCTTTAGCATTCTTCTTTGAGCATTCACCATTGGCACATGATTTAATTCTTTGTCGGGGATGTTTAGTCTATCTTTTTTTCTCCTATGGGGTGACATATATTGTACACCAGTGATAGAAGTAATCCTTGGGGGCATTGGCACACTATTTTTTAGGTGTCTACATATTTGCTTTATTTTGCTTCCATGTTGTTCACTTGATCCTATCCACCCTCAATGAATAAGTGGCCTAAGAAATATCTATTTAGGTCTCCTATGTTGAGTAATTTTTTAAGGGTATTCATTCAAAGTGTTTTCATCAAATATCCTTAATAAAAATTGTTAAGGGGCACTTTTATGGTCAATTCCTTGTAATTTGTACTTTATTCAAGTGATTTTACAAATTTTAGAGTTTCATAGTTTCTCATCCAAACATCCTTGTTGGACCTATCATCCTTGACATGCCTTTCCCTCTAAGTTCACTTTTCCCCTCTAAGTCCCTTTTCCTTGAATTTTGGGATTCTAGGTTTGGTCATCCATGCATCCTTTCCTCAACTACCAACTTTTCTCCCCAAAAAATCACTTTATAAAATTCAAAGTTTTAGAGTTTCCCATTTCAAAATCTCTATCAGACTTGTCATCCCTAAAATTCCTTTCCCTCCAAGTCCACTTTTCCCCTCTAACCCCATTTTCCTTGAATTTTTGGATTCTAGGTTTGGTCATCAATGCATCCTTTCCTCAATTGCTATTTTTTCCCCCAAAATTCCACTTTGCGAATTTTGCAGTTTCAAAGTTTCTCATCTTGGCATACCTATTAAATGTTTATGGTATTTTTCCCATTTCCCCCTTCGACATACAAAGTCTTGAAACTTCGTTCGAACAAAAATCCTTACCTATCTCCTTGCATGAATTAGGATGCCATTAATGTTCTCAAAATGGATGAGATTAAATAGATGAGGACTCTCAAACATCTTGTGATACCTATGTTGGAAGCTTGTCATTGATGATGTTGTAAAGAGGGAGATTGTTGGAAGTTTTTCGTTGATGATGTTGATCGGCAACATGAGCATGGTATGTAGCATGGTATGTACATTTTGCATGATCCAGTGTTGTCATTGATGTCAGTATTGTTGTTGATGACTCTAGTATGACTTATAAGTGTTTTTCAAGACATTTGTATAGAATAAGTTGGCTTGGAAAGTATAGCTACAAAGGAAAGTGCCTAAGTATCAAATCTATCAGTACAGTGGTTCAATGCACCATTTTTTGGGTCCGTACTCCACCTCAAATAGAGATATCACTCTGTAATTCTAAAAATAATTTGGTGAACATCAGATGCATCTAAATCTAATAGTTTTTGTTGTTTGATGAAGTATCCTGGAAGATATGAATGATAGAGTTCAGTCCTGTATATTGCAATTATTTTTTGTTTGGTATGTCGGTGTGGTAGATTCCGCATTCCTTCGCAAATAATTATTTTGAGTTGCAATGTTGAAGTTAAGCTATCAGATGTTAGTTGAGTGGGAATTTTAGAAGACATAAAGTTTTTAGTTACACGTGTGGCGAATTGGGTAAACAAATGAAATATTTTGTGTTTGGGTCTTATTTAGGGCTGACCTAACATGTTTGAAGGATTAATATGTGTTGCAATATTATGTAGGACCTATATTAGGTCCATCCTAACCTATCTTAAGGTAAATTGAATTTTGAATTAAGGCGCAAGATGTGGATGAAATTTTTTGGGATAAAAAGTTCAAATTTTGTGTGTTACATCCAATTAGGTAAACCTAATTGATGTTACTCTTGATGTGGATACATATATAGGAGATTGATTTTGGTGTTTTGGGAGAGAATAAAAGAAAGGTTCGAGTAATGTGCAATAGATGAAATATATGGTGTTTCACCTACATGTGAGTGATGTGAATGTGATCAAATTTGTGTGAATTGCATGAATTCATAGGCTCAGAGCAGTGCATTGATCCAATTTGGTATATAGATTGATTTTTTACTTCATTGGAATTGTAATCTAGCATATTGTAGATGCATTTGTAATAGTTCAATAGGCTATGAGCCACCCCTTCTTTCTTCTATCTTATTCTTTGTGGAAAGCGATTCCACCTACAATGGGAATTTATGTAATATACTATATTTGGATATAATATATTGTGAGCTAACCCTCATTGTCATCTTTTCCATTTTGGGTTTTCCACGTAAGAATCCTGGTGTTCATGTGTTATGTGATTTTGTGGATGTTTCATGATTTCATTCGTTATTGCAGTTGGATGTGTTATGGTAATTGGATAGCTAATGTATAGATGGTTTAATGGAATATTGATTCACCGCCCTCTTAGTATTTTGGGTGTTCAACAACCTATGGCCCCCTCTAAGACATGAATGGTGTTCAAAAACATATGGTAGTTGATGTAAGGGCATGGTTCAAGTGTATGGCCATGTGAAGGTGATACAAACAAACATGAGAGGCATGCAAAATTATAGAATATCATGGTTCTTCCCACAAGATCACTTGATGGTAGTTATAGAACCACTAGAGAAAATGATATTCACTAGAAGCCCTAAGGTTTTGATTTTTAGTTCTAGATAAATGTATTTTGGTATTTTAATGATGTGGGTTCATCTCAAATTTGTAATAGACATCTATAACCTTTTTATATTGAATGATCAAAGGTAGAATCAACCTTAGTCGAGTGTCTCATTATGTATGGTATACATTTCTAGATGTGTGTTGTTTAGTTGGCTAGTTAGATGACTATAAAATCCATGCAAATCCTATATAAGGTATAATTTTAGCATAATAAAGAAAAATTATGGGTACTCTCATGGATTAATAATTAGCTTCATTTAATATTATTTGAACATTTATTATTTTTTTAAATGTAAGTGTAGATCCTAGCTTGCATGTGCATTTTGAAATCCATAATATTTTGCGGTATATTAATTAAGATAACACCTTTTATTTCAATTATTACATATTTTGAAGAGCTCAAATACTTTTTTGTTTAATAGGATAAAGGCATTAGTCTACTACTAGATCCATCTTCCCATCATCCCAACATGCTCACAACAAAATAATATAATCATCTCTTCAATTTTCTCTATTCTAGTGTGTTTTCACTGCCATGTTTGAATGTATATATCAACATAAGGGGTTCTTATAAAACACATTATTATAAAATTATATGGTATATAATTTATTTTAATAAGTTTCTTAACATTGAGTTCCCCAAACCAACATTTAGGCATGAAGTGACAATTGAAATAGGGGTGCACTATGCAATAGGTATGGATTGTGACAAGGTGAGTGTTTTTATTCTATGATGATATTTATTGTAGTACCTTAGGGAAACCCCCCTCGGTTTAGAAAAGATATAAGTGAAGGAGGTATTATCCATATTAGTAATTGGTCCTTAGTTTCCCAACCTGAATATAGGCTTCATGATATTCTTCCTATGTGTAACACTCATAGCACTTGGGATACTATCCAACCTTAGGGATTTGGAACCTACAACTTAGGGCACAAAAAATGGAATCACTATTGAGGATATTTTAAATAAGCTTCCAACTTGAATAACCAAGTCAAAAACAATTACGGTGCAACCATGAAAATGATTCTTTGGTTGATAGTTTCAACAAGTTCACTCATATAGACATTTATTTCTCTTGATCTAAGTGACAACTCTATCAAAGATAAACTACAAAATTATTGGTGAGAAATTTAAATCAGAAATGGAAAGATAGGATGATGATCTAGATGTCAAGAACTATATGAGGTGATCCCAGTTGAAGTAAGAAGGCATGCATAATAGAGAGCTAAAAATCTAGGTATGCCATCTTTGTATAATTCCCAAAGTACTATAATAGCAAGTATTTTAGGTAGAAGAGATGTATTAAGGGACCATGCTCAATACACATCAAATGATTCAACTTATATTATGATTAGAACTAACAGGAAAACTCTTAGACATGATTATAATATGCTTGAGAATGAGGCAAATGCTGGTGTAAGAAATAAAACTAAATCCAAAGAGTTGCATGTTGGTTGTGTAGATATAAATTTACCCCCATCCCCACATGTAAGGATTTAAGAAGAAACATACATTATAACTCTTCTACCTCCTCTCATGAAATAGAAGAATAAATAGATACTTAATTCTTTGATGTTGATACTATTATGCAATTAGAGAACAAAAGAAGGGAAATGGTTGTTGATCAAGAGAGATTTTATTGATCATATGATACATAGGCAGAAAAAAATTGAAGCATAACTTCCAATACAAAAAGCACAACTTGCTCTAAATTACCAACTACTAAATTATAAAAAACATTCCCAAAATATACAATAGATAAACCAAAATTACGAGGCTACTCAACAAAAAATGGGAAATCAAAATGATGCACAAAATATTCCAAACTAGTAGATGCACAATCTATAAAAAAATCAAGAGTTTCTAAATCAATAAAACCATCAATAGAAAAATATAAGAGAACATGAGGGTGTTGTATCAAATGGTATCAAAGCAATTGATCTTGAGTGCATAAGTAGAGCACCAAATGTGAGGTAGCTTATGCCAGGATCTGTGGGTGAGGATTGAAATTGTTTTGAAGCTCCAGAGGTTGTTGCAAGTGTGTGGAGTCCTATAGCTATGGAGATCTGAGAAGACAATAGCTTCGTAGGAGAAAAGGTCAAGAGGATTTCAAGATGCCCCCAAGAAGGATAATTTCTAGAAGAGTAGAGAAAATGCTAGAAAACTTTCACAATGAAATGAGAAATGAGCTAAGAAATATAGTTGTAGGTTTGAGAAGAAATCCAGAGCATGAGGATGTACATATTGAAGATGAGGAAGTTGTACATGAACCTGAGAGAGAAAATGATGAGCCAACATATGGAGAAAAAATATTTTTGAGAGAAATAGACCAAATCAATAGAGGCCATAAAATGGAAGTCCCTAAACTTTCAGGCACATTGAATCTTGAGAATCTAATAGATTGCATTGGAGAGTTGGAATATTATTTTGAGTTTAAGAATATTAGAGACCCATAAAGGGTAAGGTTCGCATAAAAAAAGCTTAAGGGACATGCTACATTGTGGTGGAAAGAGTTATAAAAAGAAAGAGTAGAGAATTTGGTGAGATGAGGATAACATAGTGGAGATAGATGGTTTCTAGATTGAATCCAAAGTTTATTCTAGGAGATTATGAGTTGGAGCTTTTAAAAAAGCTTCAAAATTTGAAACAAAAAGATATGAGTGTGAAGGAGTATACAAAAGAATTTTACAAAATGGTGATCAGAGCAGGACATCATGAAATGGATAGAGAGAAGGTGGCTAGATACATAAATGGAATCAAATTCAATATCGAAGATGAGATGAGTATGTTGAAAATTTCTATTGTTGAAGTGTAAAGTGTCAACCCTTCAATGCAGTAAAAATTTCTAATTTTACACTGTACAAGTAAATAAACTAATTAACAAGTCAATGCAATAACTTCTTTCTTTCTTTAATTGAGAAAATTCCATATCAAATTACAATAAAGATTTCCATTTCATTATAATGCAATACACTTACAACAATACAATAATACATACACTTACATACATAGCTCCAATGAGCTTTAGAGAAAATAGTTGTATGACCATCAAGGATCTTCCCTTCCAAATCTTGGTTCTTATGTCGCCTACTATGGAGGAGAAGCATCACTCACACACTTTTTTTCCAACCACAGAATCATAATGCGGTCCCTACACATCTATCATTTGATAGATGGCCCTTCCCTTTGATGAAGAGATTGGTAGAGTAACCAATAACAACAACCAACTGAGCATAGTGTTGTGTCCTACATAACTAGAACCTATGCAATCCAAAAATCTTGAACTAGCATGTAGTACTGGATCATGGTGAACTGATAATGTAGTCTCAAAAGTCACACAACTAAGTGGAGTCTTGAACATTGCACTAATTTGATCAAAGAGTTCTCATTCAGTACTTCGAATGTAGTCATATATCACATACACTACTTAGGGCCGATTTTACTTAAGGCTATCTTAAGCTACGCATAGGTATATCCTCCAATGGATAGTCTATCATCCCAAATAACCTAAAACCATATTAATCTACTTGGAATAAACCTACTTAACTAGAAAGTACACAAGCTAGGTATATCCTTCAATGGATAGTCTGTCATCCTAGATAACCTATCTTCAAAACAATCTACTTGGAATAAACCTACTTAACTAGTAAGTACACAAGTTTGGTATACTAAACCCTCTCCCATACTGGATGACCTCTCCTAGGAGAAAACACAAGCTTTCCCAGTTAAATAAATAATTTAGCTAAGTGTTCCATATGTGCTTTTCATGTTCAATCATACCTAGTATATAATACTTATGATAAACACCCATCTCCTACTATGGAGTAAATACAAACACATTGCATCTCTTGTTCAAACATATCTAGTATAATTAAATACTTATGTTGTACCATATGTAACATAATTAAATACCTATGTCAAACAATCTCTTCAACACATCTAGCATAGTTAAATACTTGTGTCAAGCAATCTCTCCTATCATGGAGTACTTAAAAACAAAGTATAAAAACAGCCTAAAAGCTTCAATTCCCTTTTTCAAAAACAATCTTAAATACTTCTATTGCACAAATAGAAAAAACATTTTAGGCAACATAGAAAATACATCAATAGCAAGAAGAAATCTGCGTGCCTATTATCGTTTATCCCTAATAATGATGGCAGTGCAACCTTCTCCAACAGTAGTTCAACTTAATTCAGCTTCCCAACATAACTCCCTCTCTCTCTTGTTGATAGCACACTTCTCTCAGTGTAAGACAACTCTTCCTTACAAGATCTCACTCTTTGCTCACTCATATAACATATGATTATAATTGGTAATTTACTCAGAATGATAACCAACTAAGGACATATACTCTTGGTATGTACATCTCTCTCAAGTGAAATCGGAGAATGTAAATAATGGTCACACAAGAATACAAAAATGAGAATGATTATGAATGATAGAAAATATTGATCACTCAAGAATAGGTAAGAATACATTTCAAGTGAGTTGGTGTGGCTATTTATAGTGCAACCAACCTTCAAAAATACTATAGTTTTGGCATGTGGAATGACACTAGTTTCATGCAATATGAGTCAACATAAAGGTGGTGATAGATAAAGCTTAGACTCAACACAATTCATCAACAAATCGACTTCCTCATTGACAACAATTCAAGGACCATTTTAATTAGCACATGGAGAATTTGAATATTCCTCCAACAATGACATCTACAGGAAAGTGAAAATAGAGGTGATGCCAAAGCCTCTTAAATAGACTAAGTTGGAACGATTTCTAGCTGAGAAGAATATGTCAATGATGTTTTAGCAACACATAACCTGAATCGACTATTTTATGGGTTGATTCAACTGAAGCAAATAAATGCGTTGGACTTAGTCCATTTTTTCTTCATTTCTTATATCGACCAAGTCAAAGTTAGCAAACACTAGATGTATTGCTATGTCTCACTCATGTGTATTCTTGGTAGGTGATACATAGCTCTTTACAAAGTGTCATGTATGATCCAAAGTCAACTTCCAAAATATGTCCAATATCAACATATTTTAGCCATGGACTTATAACATCAAAAGAAGTCTTTTACAATTTGACTTCTATGAATAGTCAACATGTATCACATGATGCGTTTTTACTCCCTATGTGGTTTATTGCTCCCAACTTATCTTGTTCGGCTTTAATAAGCCTTTCTCCATACTCCACGTGCAACATACTATGCTTGACTAAGTCTTTTTAGTATAGGCGTTCCAAGCATCGACTAAGGTATTCTAGTCAATTTGACTTATTCACTGCAGTAAATTCAACATATAGTTTGCCCCTTATTCTTGATCAATACAAGACATATTTGGCCCTCTAATGTGCATGCAAATGTTGTACTAAATTGGCCTATGGTTTAGTAAATACTTGGCCCCAAGCACTTATTATTGATAATCGATATATAATCATCCAATATGTAATTTGCATATATATACATATACCTATATATGCTTGGCATTGTTCATGTTTACAATTTGAATTTTTATTTAATTATCATTTTTATATATAAATATATATTTGTTTATATACAAGTACACATATATATGTTCACAAATAGCTTTAACACTATTACATATATATGCATGTACATAGATATATATATTTAAATATATATATTCCATGGTAACCAAATACGTTTATATTTGATATTCAAATGAACTCAAATGAGTAAAAATTCATATAATAGCAGCAATAATATATTTATATATATTTACATACATAAATACACTCCTCTATTGAAGCATAAATGATTATGTATATACAAACACACATATATATACACATATACATATACATATATATACATATATATCCAAGCACATAATACCCATATCATGCAAAGCCATAATTTATTCGAAAATCAAGTATAGACCACTGTTTTGGTAGTCAAACACACAAAGATGTTTATGTATATATACTTATAAATATATACATTCTTTCCAAGCATGAATGCTCACATGTATATATGTATATGTACTTATATATATAAACACTCATTAATCACAAAATAAAGCATAGAGATATAAGGAAGGAATTCACAAGCTCAAACAGATAAACATCACCCAATAATGCATGTAGTAGTAACAAGACTCTCAAATGTAGACATATCGACTAAGGATGACTTATCTATTACCCTCAAATTGACTCACTCAATCATTCTAATGTGGTGTGTGTATATGCTCAGATAGTTTACTTCACCGGTTACCCGACCAAGATCTTCTCCCAAGTGATACTTCCCCTCCCCATGGAGAATGAACATTTACCTGCAACCACTAACACATGCACTTGGCAGTCAATTGTTCACAATATATGCAGTATACATAAACATCTCCAAAGTTAGAATAATAATTCAATAACCATCTATTCACATATATGCAATATTACACCATGGATAACATCAACTAAGATAGCATCAGATGAAACATCATCAAATGTGATAACATTCATATTGATAACAAGGTACTAACAAAATTTATTCATCTCTAGAATTCACATTACATTCACATTTACCCTATGTAAATAGTAACTTCACAATTTGGATGTAACATACTTCCTCCCTTGTGAATCATCATCCCCAATGATCTATAACCTTTTAACATACAGTTGAATTCAAATAAAGTTTTACTTACCATTCTCAAATTACGTAAGATTTATAAAACATTCATCCTATGTAGCAACCTTGTCCTTCCTAGACCTTGCTTCGAGTTCCCTCACTATTGCATAGGGAAATCTCATATGCCTTACACATACTCTCCTAAAGAGATTTATTACACATACACATACACATCCTAGATACAATAGTAACTATACATAACACCCAACACATAGTGAAAAAAAATCATTGGCCCATGAGTTTATCCTTAGTATAATCCAAATAGGAAAGGAATAACGATGTATTGTGCACTACACTATGGGTCCAATCCTTCCCCTTTTATATTTACACTTTTAGACAACTCATAAATTGAGTCTGCTTGTCACTTACACATCTATTTTCCTTACCATAAAGTACTTGTTTTTTATTACTTGTCCATCGTGAGCATAACTTTGCTCTTGGACACTTGTCAAATTCTGACATTGCTTCATACTTAAGCCTTGTATCGACAAAGTTTCATCAATCACTTTGATCCATTACTCCTTTTTGACAATCTATCAAGTCTATGGACCCTATTTCTTAAGACTATTTCAGCCTAATAGAGTTTCCATCATTCTTTTCCATATAATGGTCCAAACCTCAATGTTAGAAGTTTATAAATCATTTAAGATTTAGTCTACCATTTTTTCTTATTTGACTATAATAATATATTGCACATTCTCTCAACCGAATGTTTCATAGTATGATCATGGTTTACACAACCCTATCATTATTTGCTTGTTCAAAACTGAAATATCCTTCTCAGGAATTGTTATCTCCTAGAAATGCACCCTAAGCAAAGTTATGAAAACTGAGCTTTCTAGAGAAACATGAGATCATTTCAAGGCTATGGGTCACCTAAAGCTGAAATGAACCTCCAAAGAAGGTCGGCTTCCTTTGGTGTCACCTAAACTACTGATTTTGTAAAGGGAAAGGGAGAAGGAGTGCATGAAAATAAAATTAAACCCTATGGTTATACACCAAACTGATAAGAACAATGAGATACTTTGATTACACTTGAATAATAATGATGAACATAAGATTAGACATCGAATCTGTATAAACTATGCATTAATATGTCACAACAGGTTTGATTCACACACTTTTTCCAGAGAGGAAAATAATTTTCACAGACTAGAATCCATATGTGATTATGTAAACACAGTTTGTGATTTGTATAATGATGCTTCTACAAAGGAAGGAATGAAAACACAAGATAAATTCATGAAGGAATAAAATAAATTCACAAAATAACTTCATTATGAACCTGAAATGCACAACACTCTGCAAGAACAAGATGGAAATCCGAACATCAATAGTCACCAAGGAAAATTTTATATATCATGCTCCAAAATGAGTTACAGAATTTTGCTAATCTGAGAGAGGACTATAGAAGTCACAGACTTTTGAAAAACATATGGAGAACCCTTTTACAAAGAGGCAAAAATTCCTTATATACTAAAGTGTGGCGGCCCCTAGGGCTTACAAAAATATCCGCCTCAGAAAGATCTGCCTTTAGATCTTTTCATGTAGTTAATGCTATGTTCGATTGAATCCTTGATGTCCATGTCAGTGTGAAAGATCAACCCTAGGAGAAGCTTTTAGATCTTTTGTAGAATTAACCTCTGGTCCTCGTGTCCCTCTCAAACCTCCTTGCCGAGCTACCTTGAAAGCCTCTGAGCTCAGAGTCAACTCCATGTCGTTTTCACTATGTTGATCTTGTTCATGGGGGTCAAACTGCCACAACTCTCCTGTAGCCTCCCCTAATTGGTTGAACTCGTGCCATATGAGATCGCCAGATAGTCAAAGGTCGTTCAAACTAGATCACATGTCAGTGAGACACTAATCGTGTCTCCCCGATGCGATTAGACCTTGTAGCAGCATTCGGCAAGACACACGATGGTCGGAAAGAGCTCATATTGAGCTTCAAAAGTCATACCGATATCCTTTTTCCATTGGTGGGTCCATCACTATTGGCAAGACCAACATAAGTCAGGGAGACGTCATAGCGAGCCACCCTGAGTTCATTTTGTATCGGCAAGACCCTATCGGGTCAGCAGGGCATCATGGCGAGGCTCAGAATCCTTTGGCGAGCTCATTCTTTATGTCGGGGAGACCTCCGTCAGTCGGGAAGACCTTGTGGCGATATCACTCTATTCTCCCTTGGCTTATTTCCTTTCAGTGAGACCTCTTCGTTTCGGGGAGACCTTACCCCAAACTCAACCCTTGTTGCCGAGACATCGCTGGGTCAATGAGACCTTTCATCGAAGACTCCCTCTTTTGCCGGGACATTTCAGAGTCGCCCAGACATTGCTTCGAATGCATTCATTCTCCCCGAAGGCACATCCTATCGGTGAGACATCTCCTAATCACCAAGACCTCATGGCGATGAAAACTTACTTTGCCGATGCTGCTTATTTTGGCAAGAGTTTACCTTGTCAGTGAGACCTTTGCCAAAGCCATCCTTCTATTGGCAAGATCCTTCTGATATTACCTCATGTCAGTGAGACATCTTTCCTTCGCTGAGACATTTCACCGAAGTCTCTTCTTTTCACCGAGAGCTCATTTTACTTCGGGGAGACCTCTCATAGTCAGTAGGACATTATGACAAAGGGATAACCCCTGGGCAAGCTAAGACCACTTCGGTGAGACCCCTTCAAGTCAGTGAGATGTTACACCGAGGGAAGAATCCTTCGGTGAGACTTTTAAGCTTTGGCCAGACCTTGTGATGTCGGGAAGATGCCTCACAGATTGCACTGTGTCTCACCGATATGTATTCTTTCATTTCACATGTGTCACTGTAACATTCTCTTGTCGAGGAGACATCCCATAGACACCCCTTGTCCCGTCGAGAAATCTCCATAAGTTCACCTTTTGTCGTCGTGACAATATCCTTCTCTCACCGATGAAGCAATATGTCAGTGAGACCAGATGCACTCACCAAGACATCTCTCCACTGCAAAATTTTCTCACCGAGATGTATATCCTTATGGGTGGTCGGCAAGACACAAAGCGTTCAGCAAGACCACACACCGAAGACACAACTCTTGCCGAAGTGTTTGCTCATTCTACGCTAGTTGGTAAGACATGAAGAATTCGTCGAGACTTCTCCCCGAGCTCCTATTTGTTTGGAAAGACCCTTAGCTTTTTCCAAGACATCATGCCGAAACCATCCTGCTTTGGAGAGACCTTGTCTGATTGCCGAGACATCATGGTGAACTCAAAATCCTTCGCCGCGCTCACCACATTACACTGAAGGAATTCATTTCGGTGAGACCGCTTGCGGTTGGCTAGACCTCATGTCGATGATACCTCCTTTATATTGCTATGCTTCTCTATCGGCGAGACACCTATGTGTTGGTAAGCCCTCATGCCGAAGGCATTTCACTTTCCCCTAGCTTTGATCATCCTTCAATGAGACTCCCATGGCGAGACATATTTTCGGCCAGGCTGCGATTAATCGACAAGACCTTATGGCAAAGGCTTCAACTCTTGGCGAGCTCGGACCACTCTTTCGGTTAGGCATCAGTTGATGGCACCTCTGTTCACTGAGACCCCACCTCCTTAGGCAAACCCTTCGCCGAAGGAAAAACTTTATGCTGAGAACTCCCCGGTGAACCACTGTCGGCACAACTTTTTTCAAGCAGAGAGATACATGAAGACTCATGGCGACTCGAAAGTCCTATCGACTAGTGTATTCAAACAAATAGAACACACTGCCAGTTGGCAAGACAACAGGAAGGTCTTTCCGACTTTCTTCTCTGATGAGTTTTTTTCCAAAACCGATTGAGGCATGCTTTTCAACTGAGCTCCTTGTGACTTACATTAGATGTATGATTTAATCCTGCACAACAATTTCCCCATTTGGCCTTTATGAACACTTGAAGCATAGATTGCCCAACTGATTGAGCCCGTAGGTGAAAATTGGGTAACAGGAATATTAAGCAACTACTTTCCACAATATATTATTTAGGACCAAAATCCTATAAGTCAAGTTTCCAAATAGCATTGGTTACCTTGGTGAGTTTGTCCACTAGAACATTATGTCAGTTCTACTAACATAGATAGATTGATCTATCTTGTGTTCTACCATTTTCCCTCTGGAATCCCAAGAGATTATACATGTCCTACCGATGATTGCATTCAGTCTTCATTTCCTGGCATACTAGACAATATCTTGTCACATTATGTGCAACTTCTTACTCTTTCTTTTCCCAGGTTATAGTCGTTTCTCATTCGAAAATTCCCTTTGTTGTTCCAATGTCCTAACTTTGACATTAATTTCCTCATTCCATTCCCGAATCTTCCAAAATTTTGGGTATATAGGTTCTTTTATTTCCATTAATATTCTATTCTTTGACTAAGTGAAAACCTATTTTTTGATCTCACGCCATCTTTAATTCACATGTAAAGATGGTTAGGATTTTTGTGGAGATAAATCCCATTTATCTTAAGACATCCATATCATGGATTTCTTTTGTCCTTGGATTATTTTCAAAGATGTAATTCATATTTTAACTCAATCTAATTTTCCTAATAAGAATTGGTACTAATTTCAAGTATTAATCCTCGTTCAATCATGTTGGTCCCTAGTAGATATTAGATTTAGTTTCATATATAATTACTAAGCACAGACATTTCTTGTTAGCTCCATGAATTCTCTTAATCATATAGGAGAGTCCCAACTTCAGTATATCACATTTGAGCACAAGTAACAATCTTGGTGTTCTACTTAGTAAAAATTTCCAACATTTCATGCTAAGTGAAAATTTTATGATGTCACAACATAACAATAGATGCTTCCCTTTGAGAGTGTATCCCTTTCAATATAAGATTCACTCAAAGTAGAGTTTTGTCAACAATATGACTTCCTTTCTAGAGTGTAAAGTAGTTAACCAAGTAGCTACTTTAACTCACTAGGTATCCCACCTAAGTTTTCCACTCATATAGAATTTCATAAGCTTAAGTGATTTACACATTCTCATGGGTGAATCTCAATCTCAATATTCCCTTCCAATTCTTAGGATAGAGTCCTCAATTGTTGACTAGTACGATGTTATAGGTTACGCTTCCCCTATATGTTCCAATCAAGACCAAATGTACAATCAACCAAGTTATGCCCAACTTAAAAGTGTTAATGAGTAGTCTAGTACATGTAACTCACCTCAATAGGTTATATTAACCTAGGGTTTCATTCAAGAGTAAGATATGATCAAATAATCATTCTCATAAAGAGATTTTTGATGTGGTTTATATAACGTCACATCCTACCTTATATTTCACTCCATCTCTATGGCTTAATAGCTAAACCTTATCATCCAGAAGTCTCTTAGCATAGTAAGCTAAAGTATCAAGTTGCTTCACAACATGGATATATTTCATAATATGAAGTATTACTACTTATATATATATAAATAACATCATTATCTAAATTCACCTATATAAGGTATATAAGAGTGTAGAGACACTTTCTTCCAATCGTGAGTAATATAAATATTCCCTTGCCAATCCCATCGGCAATGATCTTCCCCATCATGATCAAATTATTTGCCTATCCTTTTCTAAGGCATCAATAATAATATCTTTTGATCTTCCAATCAGATAATTATAAGGTATGGGATGATAATAGGTCATAATCCTTGACCTTTTCATTTATCTTACTCCAAAAATCCTAATACCTTTTTCCTTGTCATAAAATGTATGACTTAATTGTCATCATGACTTGCAAAGAAGTCATTAGTTCTTCCAAATTAGAAACATATCTTCATTTTTCGTTGGGTGGGGTACTTGACTTGAGTCAATCCACTCTCTTCCTTCCCCCCTTAGTATTTCCACAACTTTCGATTCTACTAAAAGTTGAACTCCTAGCAATACTTGTTTCTTAGAAAGGATTTGTCATTCTTTGTTGTTGGATTTCCATTGCCTTTTCTTTCCTTAATGGCATACTTTGAATATACTCTTCCCAAAGTTAGATTCGTCATTGATTTCTATCTCGTAGATTTCAATAACTTGGATCATCCAATAGGAGATCTAATGAATAATCAACAACTTTACAAGTTAAGAGACCCTCTAATATTCCAATTATTTTCCAATATCCTTTTTGGTAGAGGAATATCCATTCTCACAAACCTCTTTTGTTGATGTACCTTTCAACTTAGAACATTGTTTTCCTTGCAACTTCTATTGTTCTAACACATAGTGCTTATTGTAGTCCATTTCCTTTTGGAACCTCTAAACAAATGTTGATTTTCGTAGACATGTTGGTGAGTTCATCTTATAACTCCAACCAATCTATGTTCTATCCAAACCTTTGGTCAAGCCAACCTTTTCAAGTGACTTTATTCCAATGCTTGGAACCCTATTCTTTTATCCTCTAGAGATACCAAAGTTGTTTGGTCTCTTTTTCACATCTTAAGCAAAACTCCACTAATCTTAATGATTTTGGTTGGTGGAATCATGCCCACGTCATTGATCACTTCATTCTAACCATTCTAGTCTTTTCTCTTTTCCTAAGTACTAACTCTTTTCTTGCAAGGTCCTATCCTTACACAAGAATTAGATTTATGTCAAGAGTTCTCCAACCTTGTGGATACCTTCTTCATTGACTTCCTACTTCAATCTAATTTATGCTGACATCGCATACGCATAGATTCGTAGGTGTTTTGCTAAATCCAAGAATTCTTGACTCTTTATAATTGTAGGTTGCTATAATTAAGGGGTTATCTCATTTCTTCTCATTCCCTTGGAGTCCCTTAGCTACCTAGTAGGATAAAGGTATATAATTGTTATTCTTCCTAACCTTCCTACATATCTTGATTGCATAATATTTTGCAATCCTAGGTGGTATCATGACTTGTTGTTTTAGGAGTTCCTATTCTAGTGACGAATCTTAACTACTCCCAACTTTCTAGTAATTCTCATCTCCCTTTTTCACTTCCCTATGTTCTTTCTCTTGCCATTATGGCACCATAAATTTTCAACCATTATCTTCTAATAAGGTTTATGCATTGTTGTGTAATGAGCTCATAGGTTTTAGTGCATAACCTAGTAGCTTTGATACCACATGTAATATGTCAACCCTTCAGTTTAGTAAAATTTTCTAATTTTACACCATACGAGTAAATAAACTAAGTAACAAGTCATTGCAATCAAATTTTTCTTTCTTTAATTGAGAAGATGCCATATCAAATTACAATAAATATTTCAATTTCATTACAATAACTTCACAAGTTCAAACAATACAAGAATACATACACTTACATACATAGCTCCAATGAGCTTTAGAACAAATAGTTGTAAGACGGTCCAGGATCTTCCCTTTCATATCTTGGTTCTTATGTCACCTGCTATGGAGGAGAAGCATAACTCAAGCACTTTTCCGCCAACCACAGACTCATAATGCGGTCCCCCACACATCTATCATTCGATAGATGGCCCTTCCCTTAAACGAAGAAATTGGTAGAGTAACCGTTAATGATAACCAACTGGGCATAGTGTTGTGTCCTACATAACTAGAACTTGTGTAATTTGGCAATCTCGAACTAGCATGTAATACTGGATCATGGTGAACTAATAGTGTAGTCTCAAAAGTCACACAACTAACTGGAGTCTTGGAAATTGCACTACTTTGATCAAAGAGTTCTCATTCAGTACTTTGAATGAAGTCATCTATCACATACACTACTTAGGGCCGCTAAGGCTATCTTAAGCTATGCATAAGTATATCCTCCAATGGATAGTCCATCATCTCAGATAACCTAAAACCATATTAATCTACTTGGAATAAACCTACTTAACTAGCAAGTACACAAGCTAGGTATATCCTTCAATGGATAGTCCGTCATCCTAGATAACCTATCTTCAAAACAATCTACTTGGAATAAACCTACTTAACTATTAAGTACACAAGTTAGGTATATTAAACCCTCTCCCATACTGGACGACCTCTCCTAGGAGAAAACACAAGCTTTCCCAATTAAATCAATAACTTGGCTAAGCATTCCATATGTGCTTTTCATGTTCAATCATACCTAGTATATAATACTTATGATAAACACCCATCTCCTACTATGGAGTAAATACAAACACATTGCATCCCTTGTTCAAACATATCTAGTATAATTAAATGCTTATGTTGTACCATATGTAACATTATTAAATACCTATTTCAAGCAATCTCTTTGACATATCTAGCATAGTTAAATACTTGTGTCAAGCAATCTCTCCTATCATGGAGTACTTAAAAACACAGTATAAAAACAACCTAAAAGCTTCAATTCCATTTTTCAAAAACAATCTTAAATACTTCTATTGCACAAACAGAAAAGACATTTCAGGAAACATAGAAAATACATTAATAACAAGAAGAAGAAATCCCCATTCTTGTTATCACGTATCCCAGATAATGATGACAGTGCAACCTTCTCCAACAATAGTTCATCTTAATTCAGCTTCCCAACACAACTCCCTCCCTCCCTCTCTCTCTCTTGTTGATAGCACAATTCTCTCAGTGTAAGACAACTCTTCCTCACAAGATCTCACTCTTTGCTACTCACTCAAATAACAGATGATTATAACTGGTAAAACTCATAATAATAACTAGCTAAGGATGTATACTCTTGGTATGTACATCTCTCTCAAGTGAAATGGGAGAATGGAAATAATGGTCACACAAGAATGCAAAAATGAGAATGATTATGAATGATAGCAAATAATGATCACTCAAGAATGGGTAAGAATACGTTTCAAGTGAGTTGGTGTGACTATTTATAGTGCAACCATCCTTTAGAAATCATATAGTTTGAGCATGAAGAATGACTCTAGTTTAATGCAATATGAGTTAGCATAAAGGTGGCGATAGATAAAGCTCAGACTCAACACAATTCATCAATAGATCAACTTCCTCATTGACAACAATTCAAAGACCATTTCAATTAGCACATGGAGAATTCAAATATTTCTCCAGCAATGACATCTATAGGAAGGTGAAAATAGATGTGGCACCAAAACCTCTTAAATAGACTAAGTTGGTGTGATTTCCAGCTGAGAAGAATATGTCAATAATGTTCCAACAACACATAACCTGAATCAACTGTTTTATGGGTTGAGTCAATTGAAGTAAATAAGTGTGTTGGACTTAGTCCATGTTTTCTTCATTTCTCATATTGACCAAGTCAAAGCCAACAAACACTAGACGTATTGCTATGTCTCACTCATGCGTATTCTTGGCAGGTGATACATAGCTCTTTACACATTGTCGTGTATGATCCAAAGTCAACTTCCAAAATAATGTCCAATATTGACATATTTTAGCCATGGACTTATAATGTCAAAATAAGTCTCTTACAAATCAACTTCTACAAACAGTCAACATGTATCACATGGCACATTTTTACTCCCTACGTGGTTTATTGCTCCTAACTTATCTTGTTTGACTTTAATAAGCCTTTCTCCATACTCCACGTGCAACACACTATGCTTGACTAATTCTTTTCGATATAGGCATTCCAAGCATCGAATAAGGTATTCTAGCCGATTTGACTTATTCATTGCACTAAATTCACCATATAGTTTTCCCTTACTCTTGATCAACACAAGACATATTTGGCCCTCTATTGTGCATAGAAACGTTGTACTAAATTGGCCTATGGTTTAGTAAATACTTGGCCCCAAGCACTTATTATTGATAATCAATCTATAATCATCCAATATGTAATTTGCATATATATATACATATACCTATATATGCTTGGCATTGTGCATATTTACAATTTGACTTTTTATTTAATTATGATTTTTATATATAAATATATATTTGTTTTTATACAAGTACACACACACACACACATATATATATATGTTCACAAATAGCTTTAGCGCTATTACATATATATATTTAAATATATATATATATATATATATATCCATATACCATATATATTCCATGGTAACCAAATATGTTTATATTTGATATTCAAATGAATTCAAATGAGTAAACATTCATATAATAGCAACAATTATATATATATATATATGCACTCCTCTATTCAAGCATAAATGCTTATGTGTGTGTGTGTGTGTATCCAAGCTCGTAATACCCATATCATGCAAAGCCATAACTTATTCGACAATCAATTATAGACCACTGTTTTGGTAGTTAAACATACAAAGATGTTTATGTGTATATACTTATATATATACATATATACATTTTTTCCAAGCATGAATGCTCACATGTCTATATGTATATGTACTTATATATATATATATAAACACTCATCAACCACAAAATCAAGCACATAGATATAAGAAAGAAACTCACAAGCTCAAATAGATAAACATCACCCAATAATGCATGCAGTAGTAACAAGATTCTCGACTAAGGATGACTTACCTATTACCCTCAAACTGACTCACTCAATCATTCTAGTATGGTGAGTATATATGTTCAGATAGTTTACTTTATCGGTTACCCGACCAAGATCTTCTCCCAAGTGATACTTCCCCTCCCCCTGGAGAATGAATATTTACCTCCAACCACTAACACATGCACTTGGCACTTGGCAATCAATTGTTCACAATATATGCAGTATTACACCATGGATAAAATCAATTGAGATATCATCAAATGAAACAACATCAAATGAGATAACATTCATATTGATAACAAGGTACTAGCACAATTTATTCATCTCTAGAATTCACATTACATTCACATTTACCCTATGTAAATAGTAACTTCACAATTGGGATGTAACATGAAGAGACTTACTGGTATGCTTTGAAAGCAGAGGAAAAGGTAAATAGAAGGCAGCAAAATAATTCAAGAGGAAAGGGAAAGAAAAGGGAAGCAAACTTTTGAAGAAGAAACAAGCTGGAAATGGAAGAAAGAAGCACAAGAAAAAAAGTATTCAACAAGAGGACATGGCGACAGTAGTAGACAGTTCTTGAGTAAGTGTTTTTAGTGTGAGGAAGTTGGACATGTTGGCCCCACAGTTGTTGTTGCACCAAAATATCAATGTATTAATGCTCAATACAACTGCCAGAGTTAATGGATCCACAAGATGCGGTTAGTCCATGTCACGAATCTTGAGGGGAGCACTGACTATTTTCCAACAATCTCCCCCTCATCATTACTTGGGGGGATTCGAACCCGACACCTTTGACTCTGATACCAATTGTTGGCCCCACAGTTGTCGTTGCACCAAAAGATCGACCTATTGATGCCTGATACAATTGCCAGAGTTAACAGATCCACGAGAGGCGGTTAGTCCATGTCACGAATCCTGAGGGGAGCACTAACCATTTGCCAATAGGACATAGAGCTTATGGGTGTCCACAAATACACCAAGAAACTAGTAAGAGAGGTGCAACAAGAAATCATATGGTGCAAGAAGAAAAGGAGAGTGTAGCATCACCAAAGGATGTGGTAGAACTAGAGCATAGAGAATTCTTTATGTTCAAAAGAGTATTGGTGAATCCAAGTAAAGAGGAGAATGGACCATCTCAGAGAAAGAGTCTCTTCTTTACCGTATAAAAATCAGGAGGTAAGTGTTGTAAGGTCATTGTAGACAGTTGTAGTACATATAACTTAGTTTCTAAGAAGATAGTAGAAAACCTAAAATTGAAGAGGATTAAGCATCTTAATCCCTATAAAGTAAGTTGGTTGCAAGAAGATCATGAGTTGGAAGTGAAAGAGCAATGCTTGGTAAATTTTCATATTGGTCCTTATAAAGATGAAGTTCTATGTGATATTATGTTCATGAGTGCATGTCATGTTTTGTTATGGAGGCCTGGCAATTTGACAAGAAGGCTATCTATGATTGTAGAGAAATTTTGTACACCATTGTGAAAGATGGGAAGAAGTATACTTTGAGTTCATTGAAGGAGAAAGAGAAGGAGGTGAAGGACAACAATCCTATGAATTGTTGCAGGTCAGAAAAACAAAAGATAAAGGTTGTACCAAAGGTTGGAAATAGTTCGAAGAAGGCTCCTGAGAATAGAGGTACAAGGGAGGTATAAAAGAATAGCAGTGATACAAAGATGGAACAACATAAATCATTAGTTGCAGACATGGTTTTAAGTCTCATAAATAATATAAATCGCATTTACAGAAGAAGGTGAGCAAAGAAATTTTATAGTGTGCAGGTAGAAAACAACGAAAAGGAAAAGAGAAGATGAGACAAGAGGGAGCTACGAAAGTTCAGAATGAATTGAAGAAGAAAGAATGTGAGGGCAAGGAGGACATATGGATCAAGAACAAGCATAGGATCACCATCCCAAGCTCATCCAAATGTTTATGAGTTTTCAGCTCATAGAACATTTCAACTTACCCAGTGTGTTTGATACAAGAGCATTCAGATCCACAAACAACCCTACATCACCCAAAAACATTCTCTTTTTATTTTTCTCATTTTTGGTGTGTTGTGGTGGTTTTTGGTGTCTCTCTTCATCTTGTGCAAAATGGAGATCTTTAATTTTTTTCCTGTCAGCATTTGGATCCACTCGACGTTGTTTTGCAATTACATAATTTATTTTCTCTTAATTCTCATTGCAAGTCCAACGCATTATTTACAAGCATTATTTATTCGTTTAAAAATGTTTATTTAGAAGCTAATTGAAGCACTTTCAAATGGCAAATTTCTGTTTTAAAAAAACAAATTAGTAAATTGCATAGGCAGCTTTTATGGCAGCATAATGACAAAGGAATGGGTCCAGTTGTGCAGAGAATCTCCACGCCAAATCATGGGAGGAAGTGGGCGTGGGAATTGGAGTATGTAGGCTGCCCATTTTCAGACTTTTATGAAACAATAAAAACAGCAGGACAGCAGCGTGGGAATGAGGAGGTTGCCCACTATTTGGGCTTTAATTTCAGTCATAAAAAATATGAGAAGATGCTGCGTGGAAATGTGGGAAAAGGATGGGTAAAAAATCTGTGAAAAGTGGATATGAATGTGGGATGTAAAAATAGGGGGAAGGTGGTGTGAAGGAATGGTGAATTTGGCAGCCCCTTTTGGGGACATTCATCGTCACATTAATAGCAAAAAGAACAATAGGTAGAGGGGAGAAATAGTGGAGTAAAACGTGCAGAGACCAGCATGGAAAAAAGAAGTATAGAAGATTTGGAGGAGTGGTATGAAGAGTTTTGGGCAGCGAAATGAAGTTAGAGGAAGAGTCTATTATGCAGATTTGAATTCATGATATATTGAGAAAATTTTGTAATTGTTTTTTTTGAGAATGAAAGAAGTTTTAGTTTTGAATTAATGGTTTTTCTCTTTGTTTGATCTTCATGATTGTATGAGTTCTTATATGGGATGATTACTATTTGTTGCAGCAGAGATATGTTGCATTGTGTGTTGTGAGCAGCAGCTGGGTGTTGCATCAGAATTTCACCTACCTTGTTTCCTTTTAAGATAAATATTGCTAACAAAGTAAACCAAACCAATAATTCTTGATTTGTTGATGACACCATCCTCCTTGGTGAAACTAATAAATCCAATGTCTGAAAAATCAAAGTTATTCTTTATTCCCTTATGATTTATGAATGTTTCTAGTATCACGCTTAACAAAAATCAAAGTAAAATGTACACTTCATGTTCCTTTCCAATTGAGATTAGATGGGCTTTTTAGATGCCTTCATGTTCCTATCAACTTCAAGCTAAAATATACAGAATACTGGAACAACCTTTAAAAAAAATTATACTATCTAAGTGAAATTTCCTATGACAGATGGGAAAACAAGACACTAAAAAAGAAATTTCACTCGGTAAGATAGAAGAATGCCATCAAGGCTAAAAGTCAAGACAGTCCAAGTATAGGATCTACCTTCATATGAGCAAAGTTGTTGAAGCCAAACTGGTTTGGACTCGTACAACTCCTCCATTTTCTCTTTGGAAACATTTCATTGTTCATAAAAGTGGTAAGGGCCTTCATAAGCTACAAGGTCTCATGGCTCCCAAGTAATGGTCAATGTATTCTTTCTTATGAGCACTCCATTACTAGCAATATTCCCATTGCTCGTCTTATTCCTCAAAACCACCTTCAGTCATTTCAAACCATGTAAGTCACTAAGTTGGCTTAGTTATTCAAGTGGGAGAACAACCAAGTTTCTCAGGCTAATACTCAGGGATTCAGTTTGTTGGAACATGACTTATGGCAACAAGTAAGACAAAGATTCTCTGGCCTCCTTACTCTAAATAAAGAAGATAAACTAATTTTGGGGAGCCTCGAATCGATTGGTCAATACTCAATTCATGCTAGTTTTGTTTTGCTGCTCTTCACCAATCTTGGTAATACATCTCTCCACTCAATTTGGAATTGCTGCTTGATTCCCAAAGTTCTTTTGTTTCAGTGGCTTAGATGACAATGTAGAATCTTGACCGGTGACAACTTGATAAAGAATTCCCACATATATCACATATTCTTTAAACTGATGAAACTTTGGATCACTTATTCAATAAACGTTCAAAAGATGCCCATCTTTGGGCCTCTCTTGCCTAGGCTTTAAGAATCTCTCTTCACACCACCCTTAAATGAACATTCTTGTAGGTTTCATCACAAGCCACTTATCAAATACATATGGAATGGCATCCCCTTCTTTTGTGTCTAGATTATTTAGACTAATAGAAATCACAAAATATTTAATGATAAAGCTATTAGTTACAGTTCCACCATCATCAAGATACAATTTTTTCTTAATGTCAAAGGTCACCATCAAATGTATGAATTTTTCTTAATGTCAAATGTCATTTCAAGCGATATTACTCTTTGGGCACTCTTTCCTCCAAAATATGCCTTCTTAATTGATGACATCTAGTTAATCTTATTCAAAATGGGGTTCATCCTAAGCATCTCTCTTTTCTAACTTTTTGTTTTTAGGGTACTTTCAAGTGTAATCTTTGGGTTATTGTTGCTGGTGGGGATATTATGATGAATTCAAACATCAAACTTCTTGATTTTTATTTCAATATTGAGAAAGTTATCAACAACATTGCTAAACTTATGATTTGCAAGATTGATCTATAATTGACTTTTAAAAATTGTATAAATAATCTTACTATAGAATTTCAAAACTCACTATTTAAACCTTAATGGAACATATTCTCTATCTTTGCGCTTCTTTGGAGTCTGTTGCTTTCACTCATATTCCTCGGGAGTGGAATGGTGTTGCTGATTGTTTAGCTAAATGGGCTTCTGATCATATTCAGGATTGTAACTTGGTGGATTATTAACCCCTAGATTGTCCCAACATTTGGACCATTTGGTTGAGCTGGATAAGGCTTTTTAATGACTTTGCTTTGTATTTTTTTCCCGTTTTAATAAATTTTTACCCCTCTTTATGTTATAACTTCCAAAATCGTCATTTAACTTTAGATTATAAAATCCAAAATTGATGTTCTTTCAAACATTTTCCTATTTTTTTAATATTATATTATCTTAATAAAACTAAACAGATAATATGCCCTTTCAATCAATTTTGGTATGCTTAATTTCAGACATATTCCTAGAAAAGAGAACTCTTATGCTGATAAAAAGGCCAATGAAAGGATCAAAGCTCCCTACTGCAAGATCTTAGTCAAAAGATTCTTTTGTAATTATCAAGATACTCGTGCTCTTGATTAACAGTTCTGTCTGTCTATTTCCTCATTCTTTTATAGCGTAGTATAAACTCTTACAGTCCCTTAAAATATGTATATTCAAAATCAATTCAAACTTAAATAATATGCTAACTTTTACAAGTGGTGGTCAAATCTGTAATAGTTTTGGATTGTATTTCTTTTCATTCTGATCAACAGAGTCTGACAGGCTTTTTCATAACACCCACCTCTTATTTTCAAATCTGTAACATTTTTTTTAAAAACTATGTTCACACCACCATGTATTTGGGCATTCTTATGTTTATAAGAGCATGCATTAAAAACCTTTGCAGAGAGATTCCTTGACAAAGTTTGCTTCAGAATATTGTCTTACAAGGCGAGTGGCTTAGCCTGGCAAGCATATGAAATATGCTTAAGTTGCTGGGGGAAGTATTTAGTAGTTAAGCCTTTTTCATAATTGTGAGTGTTTTGAGAATTTAAATATTATGTATTTTAATATTACAGTAAATATTTGTGATTTAATTTTTTAATATTGAGTATTAATATTAATAATTAAATAAAAAATAGAATAATTATTTTTAATAATTTATAATAGAGTTTGGTCTATTTATAAATAGTTTATAGTATATAAGATTATCTTGTATTTTTATTAAAAAATATATCACATCTAATGAAATGGATTCTTTAGAAGAAGACACATATAATGAAGCGAACTTTTTAGAACAAGTTATATTGAAAAACAACTCATGTGATGCAAAAAACAACAATCATGTTGATGCTACATGCTACTATTGAACTAACTTTTTTCTTTGTATTTTATGACATATTAACAAAAACATGTAGATGTGGCACCCTTTTTGGTGATTTAGACTCAAAACCTTAGATTAAAACAGTGAACTTACCAAATAAATTGCCATAAAAATTTGAAAGTCATGTCGAAATGAAATATATTTCCTTGAACTAAGATGGTTGAAAGGCAATGGGCTTGACAAAAAATTCTTCAAAGCTATTTATAGATGACAAAAAGTAGGTGGTTATTGCAATAGAACAATTGGATCAACAACTACATCACCCTTCTCAAAAAAATTTCCAACTTACCAATCTTGGACACCTATAAAGCTAATACATATTATAATTCATTTTTTTACGAGAGTCAAACTCCTAATCTAGGTGGAAATATTAAAGGATTGAAATAGAATTCCCTTAAAAAAGAAGAGGAAACATTCCTCATAATAAATTCTTAAAGTCACACAATTCTTTTGTGAAAAATATTGGTGTGATAGTGTGTGTATGCACTTCGAGCTCTATGAAATGCACTCCAAGCTCCCTAGATTGAATTTGCGCATTTCATGTTTTCATGGCATTTTTGTGCCGTCATCATTATTTACTACTTATATTAAAAGAATGATTTTTTTTTCTCATCAAGTCTAGTTAAGGGAAATTATCCAATGAACATGTTCCAATAGTTGTAAAGGTATTTGTTATATTATGATCTATTAATATAATATATTATCATTATTATTTAAATTAACAATTAAAAAATATATAATAAAGTATCATTCACTATCATCTAATTAGTTATTTAAGTTTAATATGACATATATCATTAATAGACAATAATATAAGTCAATCTAATTCATTGCACATAAAGATTGTATGTTGAAATATTATGCTATTAGAAGAAATTATTATGTCTTTGCCATCACATTAAGTAGTTTAAGTTTGAACTATTTATGCAACATTAACATACAATTTCTAATCTTAAAACAAATAATATTTGTTCTCATCTTGTCACATATAAATCTTATTTCTAACTAATGATTTCTTCCCAATTTATGTGCAATTAATGTCATCTTTGGATACCTCTACTAGTTGACATTGAAGTAACACTTATTAAAGCTCACTATTTGATGCATAAATAAAAATGAATGCATATTTCAAATACAAAATTTGAATATTAACACTCAAATTTTAAAATGTGATCCCTTTTAATCTACCAATTCCTTTCCACTAATAAAATTCAAGTCCATGGATCAAAAAAGTTACAAATGTATGAGGATTTTTTTATAAATTAAAACAATGAATATTAGACCCAGTCAGCTTATTCGAAGATTATGTTATATATAGCTTACTAGATTTTTGTATCATTTATAATTAGATCAAATATTTTATATTTTCCCTTATATCCTATATATAAGAAAACTCTAGTGTATGTGCCTAGGTATAAAATTATTAAGTTTTCATGGTCCATCATAGGAAAATTTTCTTGTGCTATATGAAAAGGTGAAACTAATAAGCTTTTGCTTTTTACAACGCCGGGGTGATTCCTCCTATAACAAGGTTTAGTTATTCTAATCATTAGAATTTTATCCTAATTGGAGTTTTAAAATTGAGTAGCTAATAATAATTGTCTTTGGCTTGAGCCGTAAGTCTCACTAGTTTAAATTTTGAAATTCCATATCATCAATACACTCCAAATATAGTCCTATAGTTGGAGTCAAAGATACATGGTTAGAAGATGTAAAAGAGTCTCTCCTTCTAAATATACCATCTAATTCTCCTCGACAGTCAGAGTTAGAAAATAACACAGTAACACTAGAAAATGGTCTCAAGATAGGCATCAAATATAATATTCTTGGAAAAAATTGAAGAAGATGCAAAGGATGGTAATTTAGAGATATTTCACCCCATTAGATTACTTATTAGGGATGATGGTTTTCCATCCTTATCTATATATTTCTTGATGAAAATTTGAGTTGATTATAAACTCAAATCTCACCCAAAAAGTTAATCTTATGAGTTGGTTGAGATGACTAGGATCAAAAAAATTAGGGATTTTTCTTACCCATAATTGGGTGTTGAGTTGGTTGAATTCATTAAATAAAAGTGATTGGTATTAATCCATATGTTGTTAGCACCTAGATAGATTTGATAGGAATTTAGTAGATAATGTAGCCTTCCAAATGACTTTGAATTGTTAGGAGTTGTCTATGAATATGTCTCCACCTTTTGATTTACGATCTTTAAATCATTGTCCTCTACTACTACCCGATTGACTATTGGATGATACATGTAGTCTATACTTTGTAGGTAATATGTAGGATTGGACACGTTTCCATCACCCTTTGTTTCATTAGGGACGTCCTCAACAATCCCCATATCTATCATCTACTTTAGAGTTAACTTATAGAACCCTCTCTTCCTAATATTGAAATCATTGTGACAATCATCCCAAAATTCCTCCATATTTGCCTTGTGTTTATAATCACAACCAAAAAATTTCTCTGCTCGACCATCTAAAAGATATTTGACCTAAAAGATGCATCAATTTGAAAAAAATGGTAGAAATTGAGAAAAAGTAAGTTCACGCAAAGGCTTCTAGATGTATTGAGAAAATTTTGTAATTGTTTCTTTGAGAAAGAAATAAGTTTTAGTTTTGAATTAATGGTTTTTCTCCCTGTTTGGTCTTCGTGATTGTATAAGTTTGTATATGGGATGATTAGTATTTGTTACAGTAGAGATATGTTGCATTGTGTGTTGTGAGCAGTAGTTGGGTGTTGCATCAAAATTTCACCTACCTTGCTTCCTTTTAAGATAAATATTGCTAAAAAAGTAAACCAAACCAATAATGCTTGATTTGTTGATGACACCATCCTCCTTGGTGAAGCTAATAAATCCAATGTCTGAAAAATCAAAGTTATTCTTTATTCCCTTATTAGTACCATGCTTAACAAAAATCAAAGTAAAATGTACACTTCATATTCCTTTCCAATTGAGATTAGAATGGGCCTTTTATATGCCTTCATATTCAACTTTGAGTTAAAATATGCAGAATATTGAAACAATCTTTAAAAAAAATTATACTATCTAATTGAAAGCTACAACAACAAATGGCTCTCCTTGGATGGCTGAGTTACTCTCATTAAATATATCCTTACCAATAGATTCTTATTTATCAACTCATGATTTACCATGCCCCTTCACATGTTCCTCAAGAAATTAATAAAAAGGTGAAATTTCCTATGGTAGGTGGGAAAACAAGACACTAAAAAGAAATCACTTGGTGAGATAGAAGAATGTCATCAAGGCTAAAAGTCAAGGCAGTCCAAGTGTAAGATCTACCCTTCATATGAGCAAAGTTGTTGAAGCCAAACTGGTTTGGAATCATGCAACTCCTCCATTTTCTCTTTGGAAACATGTGTGTTCATAAATGTGGTAAAGTCCTTCATAAGTTACAAGATCTCATGGCTCCCAAGTAATGGTCAATGTATTATTTCTTATGAGCACTCCATTACTAGCAATATCCCCATTGCTCGCCTTATTCCTCAAAAGCACCTCCAGTCATTTCAAACTATGAAAGTCACTAAGCTGGCTCAGTTATTCGAATGGGAGAACAACCAAGTTTCCTGGGCTAATATTCAGGGACTGACTTAGCTAGAACAATGGCAACAAGTAAGACAACGATTCTCTGGAACATGACCTATGCCTCCTTACTCTAAATAAGTATGATAAACTAATTTTGGGGAGCCTCAACTCGATCAGTAAAATACTCAATTCATCCTATTTTTGTTTTGCTGCTCTTCATCAATCTTGGTAATACATCTCTCCACTCAATTTGGAATTGATGTTTGATTCCCAAAGTTCTTTTGTTTCAGTGGCTTATATGACAATGTAGAATCTTGACCAGTGACAACTTGATAGAGAATTCCCACATATATTACATATTCTTTAAACTGATGAAAAGATGCCCATCTTTGGGCCTCTCTTGTCTAGGCTTTGAGAATCTCTCTTCACACCACTCTTAAATAAACATGCTTGTAGGTTTCTGATGCAGGAGCATCCAGTGGTGTAAGGGCAATCTTGCATCACCCAAAAATAGTTAAACTTCAAGTTTCTCAATTTTTAGATGTTTTTACATTTTTGGATACCCTTTTCGTCATAATGAAATTCTCAATTTACGGTTTTTATTTTCTATTCATGGGTAAAAAGATATTGAAGTTTTAGTTTCCCAGATTTGCACCTAAAAATCTTCCGAGTTAGCTTTGAGGCACTTAGAGTTCCCGGATCGGCCCCAAAACTTGCCAAATTGGCATAGAAAATTTTGCGCGCGTTCTTGACTTTGAGACCTTTCCAACGGTTCAAACGGTTCGCGAATCAAAGCCCTGGATCAAAAGTTATGGCCCCGGGAAGTTGGCGCACTTTCTAGAAGATACAATTGCAAATGTTCTTTTGAAATTTGAACTTCAAGTTGTAATTTTTCGGCGCCAAACCGCCTAAACTCAAAATTGAATGTTGTTTTGGCTCCAAACTAAAGGGGAGCTCTATTTATAGGCGGGTTTCTAATTTTTGGGTAACTTTTTGGGGACAAGCTCGCATATTGCGAAAGGGTGATTCTGTTGCTTTCTATAACTTGCATGTGTTGTAGAACTTGGGGATTTGCGATCCTCTGCATGTAAGAAGCTCCATTTTTTTGAATAATAAAATTATCCTCTTGTTTGTGGGTTATTTTCTAAGTCTCGGCTTGCGCCCTCATCAGTTTCATCACAAGCCACTTATCAAATACATATGGAATGGCATTCCCTTCTTTTGTGTCTAGTTTATTTAGACTAATATAAATCACAAAATAGTTAATGATAAAGCTATTAGTTATGGTTCCATTATTATGAAAGGTACAAATTTTTCTTAATGTCAAAGTTACTATCAAATGTATGATTTTTTCTTAATGTCAAATGTCATTTGAAGCGATATTAGTCTTTGGGCATTCTTTCCTCTAAAATATGCCTTCTCGATTGATGGCACCTAGTTAATCTTGTTTAAAATGGGGTTCATCCTAAGCATCTCTTTTTTCTAGTTCTTCTTTTTTAATGGTACTTTCAAGTGTAACCTTTGGGTTATTGCTGCTGGTGGGGATATCATGATGAATTTAAACATCAAACTTCTTGATTTTTATGTCAATATTGAGAAAGTTATCAACAACATTGTTAAACTTTGATTTACAAAATTGATCTGTAATTGACTTTTCAAGATTGTATAAATAATCTTACTATATAATTTCAAAACTCATTATTTAAACCTTAATGAACCTCCAAAATTGTCATTTAACTTCCAATTATAAAATCCAAAATTGATATTCTTTCAAACATTTTTCTATTTTTTGAATATTATATTATTATCTTACTAAAACTGAACAGATAATATGCTCTTTCAATCAATTTTGATATGCTCAATTTCAGACATATTCCTAGAAAAGACAACTCTTATGCTGATAAAAAGGCCAATGAAAGGATCAAAGCTCCTTACTGCAAGATCTTGGTCAAAAGATTCTTTTGTAATTATCAAGATACTCGTGCTCTTGATTAACAGTTCTGTCTGTCTATTTCCAAATTCTTTTATAGCGTAGTATACTCTTACAGTCCCTTAAAATATGTATATTCAAAATCAATTCAAACTTAAATAATATGCTAACTTTTACAAGTGGTGGTCAAATCTGTAATAATTTTGGATTGTATTTCTTTTCATTCTGATCAACAGAATCTGACAGGATTTTTCATAACACCCACCTCTTATTTTCAAATCTGTAACATGTTTTTAAAAACCTATGTTCACACCACCATGTATTTGGGCATTCTTATGTTCATTAGAGCATGCATTAAAAACCTTTGCAGAGAGATTCCTTGACAAAGTTTGCTTCAGAATATTGTCTTACAAGGCGAGTGGCTTAGCCTGGCAAGCATATTAAATATGATTAAGTTGCTGGGGGAAGTATTTAGTAGTTAGCCTTTTGATAATTGTGAGTGTTTTGAGAATTTAAATATTATGTATTTTAAGATTACAGTAACTATTTGTGATTTAATTTTTTTTAATATTGAGTATTAATATTAATAATTGAATAAAAATAGAATAATTATTTTCAATAATTTATAATGGAGGGTGGTCTATTTATAAATAGTTTTATATAAGATTATCTTGTACTTTCATCTAAAAAACATATCACATCTAATGAACTGGATTCTTTAGAAGAAGACATATAATGAAACGAACTCTTTAGAACAAGTTGCATTGAAAAACAACAACTCATGTGATGCAAAAAACAACAATCATGTTGATGTTACATGTTAATATTAAACTAACTTTTTTCTTTGTATTTTATGATATATTAACAAAAACATGTAGATGTGACACCATATTTGGTGATGTAGACTCAAAGCCTTAGATTAAAACATCGAACATACCAAATAAACTACCATAAAAATTTAAAAGTCATAGTTCAAATGAAACATCTTTCCTTGTTAAGATGGTTGAAAGGGAATGGGCTTGACAAAAAATTCTTGAAAGCTACTTAGAGATGACAAAAAGTAGGTGGTTATTGCAATAAAACAATTGGATCAACAATTGCATCACCCTTCTCAATTTTTTTTCCGACTTACAATCTTAGACATCTATAAACCTAATACATATTATGATTCATCTTTACCAAAGTCAAACTCCTAATCTAGGTGGAAATCTTAAAGGATTGTAATAGAATTCCCTTAAAAAAGAAGAGGATACATTCCTCATAAAAAAATATTAAAGTCACACAATTCTTTTGTGAAAAATATTGATGTGATAGTGTATGTATACACTTTGAGCTCTATGGAATGCACTCCAAGCTCCCTAGATTGAATTTGTGCATTTCATGTTTTTCATGGCATTTCCATGCCATCATCATTATTTACTACTTATATTAAAAGAATGGTTTATTTTTTATTCTCATCAAGTCTAGTTAGGGGAAATTACCCAATGAAAATGTTCCAATAGTTGTAAAGGTATTTGTTATATTACGATCTATTAATATAATATTTTATCATTTTTATTTAAATAAAAAATTAAAAAATATATAATAAAGTGTCATTCACTATCATCTAATTATTTATTTTAGTTTAATTTGACATATAGATCATTAATAGACAATAATATAAGTCAATCTAATCCATTGCACATAAAGATTGTGTGTTGAAATATTATGCTATTAGAAGAAATTATTATGTATTTGCCATCACATTAAGTAGTTTAAGTTTGTACTATTTATGCAACATTAACATACAATTTCTAATCCTAAAACAAATAAGATTTATTCATTAACAAATAATATATGTTCTCATCTTGTCACATATAAATTTTATTTCTAACTAATGATTTCTTCCCTTCTAAGTAATGTGCAACTAATCTCATTTTTGGAGACCTTTACTAGTAGATATTGAAGTAACACTTATTAAAGCTCACTATTTGATGCATAAATAAAAATGAATGTATATTTCAAATACAAAATTTGAATATTAACACTCAAATTTTAAAATGTGATCCCTTTCAATCTACCCAATTCCTTTCAACTAATAAATTTCAAGTCCATGGATCAAAAAAGTTGCAAATGTAGGAGGATTTTTTTTTATAAATTAAAACAACGAATATTAGACCCAAATAGCTTATTAGAAGATCATGTTATATAGCTTACTAGATTTTGTATCATTTATAATTAGATCAAATATTTTATATTTTCTCTTATATCCTAAATATAAGAAAACTCTAGTGTATGTGCCTAGTATAAAATTATTAAGTTTTCATGGTCCATCATAGGAAAACTTTCTTGTCCTATATGCATAGGTGAAACTAATAAGCTTTTTCTTTTTGCAACGTCAGGGTGATTCCTCCTATAACTAGGTGTAGTTAATTTGATCATTAGAATTTTATCCTAATTGGAGTTTTAAAATAGGGTGGCTAATAATAATTGCCTTTCACTTGAGCCTTAAGTCTCACTAGTTTAAATTTTAAAATTCCATGTCATCAATACACTGTAAATATAATGTTATAGTTGGAGTCAAAGATACATGGTTAGAAGATGCAAAAGGGTCTCTCCTTCTAAATATACCATCTAATTCTCCTAGACAATCAGAATCAGAAAATAACAAAATAACACTAGAAAATGGTTTCAAGATAGGCATCAAATATATTGTTGGAAAAATTTGAAGAAGAAGCTGCAAAGGATGGTAATTTAGAGATATTTCACCCCTTTAGATTACTTATTAGGGATGGTGGTTTTCCATCTCTATCTATATTTCTCTTGATGAAAATTTGAGTTGATTATAAACCCAAATCTCACCCAAAAAGTGGTTGAGATGACTAGGATAGAAAAATTTGGGGATTTTGCTTACCTATAATTGGTTGTTGAGTTGGTTGAATCCATTAAATAAAAGTGATTGGTATTAATCCATATTTTTTTAGGAACTATAGATTTGATAGAAATTTAGTAATATAATGTAGCCTTCCAAATGACTTTGAATTGTAAGGAGTTGTCTATGAATTTGTCTCCACCTTTTTATTTACAATCTTTAAATCATGGTCCTCTACTACTACCTAATTGACAATTGGAGGATACATGTAATCTATACTTTGTAGGTAATATATAGGATTGGACATGTTTCCATCATCCTTTATTTCATTAGGGGTGTCCTCAACAATCCCCATATATTTCATTTACTTTAGAGTTAACTTATAGAACCCTTTATTCCTAACTTATAGAACCCTTTATTCCTAACATTGAAATCATTGTGACAATCATCCCAAAATTCCTCCATATTTTCCTCATGTTTATAATCACAACCAAAAACTTTCTCTTTTTGACCATTTAGGTCATACCTTTTCTATTTCTCATACATCTTCATATTTAGAAAAGAGAGCTTCTCCTTGAATGCTTAGAGCACATACTATATTTTGAAGAGTTTAAAAACCCAAAAGAAAGGGAAACTAGACTCCTGGCTTGTGTTTCTCTACAAACTTCTTATTGTTAGAATTGGCTATGGAGATAACCACTCAAGATCTAGATGCCAAATGGAAAGCACAAAGAGAGAATATAAATATGACAAGAATAAATCATATTCTTATCAATTATGCAAATATGATTCAATTGATGTACAATGTATGAGAGACCCCTTGGTTATATAGCCAAGGTGAGACATTAGATAACATAAGATTATGATTTTTTTTTTAATCTTATGATATGAGACAACTTATCACAAGTACCTAGGTCACATGTGTTACAAGTCAAAAGATAAGATAACAACTAATGACAATTAACACCTTCTAGAAAGATTCATTCCTAGGACCTAAGTAAACTTAACATGTAAATAAGTCCCCTAGTCCCCTAGTAATGAATTAACTAGGTACAAGAATTTATTTACACCAACACCCACCCTTAAGTGCAACTTAGGGAGTAGTAGATTATTTTGCAAATGACACAAAGATGGGTCCCAGCTACAAGGCCATGTTAGGTACCCATATACATATGCAAATGAAATATCTCACAAATGGAGAAAAGGAGAAAACCCAGTGGGACAAAAATCCTCTCCAAAAGAGAGAAAAAATACAATAATGCTCTTAATGATGCATGAGAATGCCAAAACCCCATGTGAGGAAAAAGACCCCCCATAAGAGAGAAGATGAAGAAGAGAGACAATGTAGTCCCCCTCAATGGTGAGTCTCTTACAATGGTAGAAGCTCGACATTAAATGTTGAAGATGATAGAATCTTGCCAAACAAAATTCCTCCCCTTAGGAAGAAACAAAACCATGAATGTATGCAAGAGTTCTTCCCAATCCTGAAAGGAAGATGATGGAAGATAGATGATATGCGATGTCTTTGAAGCATGCTCAAGTGTCTCCATGTCGATGTTGAAAGCTAACACACTCCAAACAGGCATTCTAGGCCACACTACTGAAGAGGAAAATCAAGAATCTAGTAGAGATGAATGTAGAACACAATCCAAAGACAATGATATCCCCTATGAAGACAAAGAAGCCTCCTCCAAATGCTATCCAAAAGTATCTATAGTCACATCAAACTACAAAGAATGATCATGTAGAGAATGAACAATTGGGTTGGAGTGTTCCCTTGCAACAACTCAAGAAGGATCATCTTCATAAAAAGAGAAGATGAATGGAATCAATGATGTCTCCAAAATCTGCAATATGAGACTCCACAAACAAGTATGAAATATATGTCAAGAAGCCATCCAAAGTAGTCAAATTTGAAAGACAATGAATATCCTACTACACTGAATCACAAGAATCCTCAAGTACAAAAGTAGATGGAGGAGATGATATCTTAATGCATGTCATTCGACTACACCTATCATTCCCCATTGTGTTCTCAAAACACAAGAATCCTCAAGTACAAAAGTAGATGGAGGAGATGATATCTTAATGCATGTCATTCGACTACACAAGAATCCTCAAGTACAAAAGTAGATGGAGGAGATGATATCTTAATGCATGTCATTCGACTACACCTATCATTCCCCATTGTGTTCTCAAAACATGAATCCTCAAGAATCCTCAAGTACAAAAGTAGATGGAGGAGATGATATCTTAATGCATGTCATTCGACTACACCTATCATTCCCCATTGTGTTCTCAAAACATGATATCTTAATGCATGTCAACACAAGAATCCTCAAGTACAAAAGTAGATGGAGGAGATGATATCTTAATGCATGTCATTTGACTACACCTATCATTCCCCATTGTGTTCTCAAAACATGATGAACTAGATGATTCTACCAATGTTGGATTACAAGCCTCAAGATGTTGACTCATAGATGAAGAAGATGAACCCTCTAAATCTAGATTAGGAACCATATAAACTAATGTCCCAATACATGTCTATGTAGGAGGAGAAGGAGAAGGTTTTGTGCCATCAAAACTACCATACCTTTCCCAATGAGCAAGTGTTTTAGTTGTTTTATCATCAATAGGTCAAAAATCTACAAGTGGAACAAGAAAATCTGCAATAGGTTCCTCTAGGAATGGAGGTTCATTTGAGTCTCCATAAATCTCCCAAAGTTTGGTCATAAGGTCACAAGGGATCTCAATACCAGTGGCCATTTGTGTATCAATATCACAACTACAACCAATTACTCCCAGGATACATGTTCTATTTTCATGTCCCACACAACTCTCTTCCATTTTGACGTAGGTTTAGGAACTAGTCCATAGAGATATGGCAACATATTAAGCCACCTACAATGTGTTAGGATTCCATCTTGCCAATACTTAAAGTTTCATTGATTTAACCTTATTATAGCAGGATAATTTTTTATGCCCATAATTAAACTCCTCAACTTTAGTCACACAATAGACAAATCAAGAGACATAAGCCAACAAAGGAAAAAGATTACCCCCCCCCCAAGTTACTCAATCATGAAACCACCCAAGCAATATCTGATTTGTGGCATTTTATACTTAGTGCGATTATAGGTGCCACTTGCCAAAAACAACAAAGTGGTCTTGATCTTGGTACATGCAAATGCCAAAAATAGGCCACATAATCAAGTACAATTTTTGGTATAAAATGAGATCAATCTAATCATACCACTGTAAAGTACACAAAAAATTATGCACTTTCAAAAGAAACTGCACCCAAAATTGTTGTCATAGGAGAAAGATATGAGCTCCCAAAGTTCCCAAAATGAGGACGAAGCAACAAAATTTGTGATAATCTACAATTTATGGAAAATACAAACACCAAAACCAAAATCTGATTACACCACTGCAAAGTGTGCAAAAAAATAGCCCAAATCAAAAAAATTGTTAGAAAAAACTGAGATATGAGCCTCTAAAGTTGGACTGCAAAATCAAAAACTACATTGGAGGGGGGTCAAATTTTTCAAATGAATCTTGACATCATCACTGATGCAATGATGACATCATCTGATTGCTCGATTAAATTTTACGTCTTCTTGGCCATCAAAAAAGCATATTCTTTGTGTTGGCATAATATTCTTCAATTGGTATATTCTTCAGAATATTCTTTGAATTATGGGCAGGCTAATGTGGACAAAATCTTCTAGAATTTGTAGACAAAATATTCTAGTGTGAACTTGTCGATATTATTTTTCTATCAGTATTAAAGTAGAAGTTGATTATTTGAATTTTGCTGGTATTTTTGTCTATTTGTTGATGAAGAAGAATAACTCAATCTCTCTCACACAACTCCCAATTCCAAATTACAAAAAACTTCATAAACAACTAACTCAAATTTGACAATTACTTGTGTTAAATTAAAAACCGATTTATAATTTCTTTCAATAGCAAACTCAAATTCAAAAAACAATCAAATATCTTTATTTCAATGAAAATCAACAATTACATTTTCTAGGTAGTTTCTTTGCTTCTGCGCATTCTTTTGGCACACACTCACTTCTATTTCCTCTATTTTTCCATACATTCCTCCTTAACTCTCCGTCCTCTTCATCATGCTATATATCGAGTTCTTTTCCAATTCATTAGCTATGCAGCTATGAAGTATTCTTTTGTTGTATGAACGATTTCTCATTCATTGCTTCTTGCCACGTGAGCTTTCCTTTCTACTTATGTTCTCTTCAAACCACCCTCCATTCTTTGTGTTGGCACAACCCTTACCAACATCATGTAATCTCTATTCCTTCTTCTACAACCTTCTATATCTCCAATCTACATCAAGTTTCTTTTCTCCACAGGCATGTTACATGCATTCCCCAATAAGGCTCTGCTATCCAATTCAATTTTTCAATATCCATTCATCTTCTTGCAACCTTCAGTGCAATTCTCCATGTATTCATTTCCCCCATTGAGATTCTCTATTCACTCATGATTCCAACTCTGCGCCTTCTAGCTCGCAACTACTAGGACTCTCTACACCTACAATGATACTTTTAGACTTCACTCGTGCTTCTACTGTCCACAGGTTCTGTCACAAGCTACCTCAAGTTCAATGATCTGCTTGTGCCCTAAAACCTTTGCTTACTTCCCTCTTCACCCACAGGTCCTAGTGCAAAAAACCTCTCTCGACTCTCTATCCACACGTGCTTTGATACTACTTGATGAAGAAGAATAACTCAATCTCTCTCACACAACTCCCAATTCTAGATTACAACAAAATTCATAAACAACTAACTCAAATTTGAAAATTACAAGTGTGTCAAATTAATAACCGATTTACAATTGATTTCACTAGCAAACTCAAATTCAAAAAATAATCAAATATCTTTATTTCAATGAAAATCAACAATTACATTTTCTAGGCAGTTTCTTTGCCTCTGAACATTCTCTTGGCACACGCTCACTTCTATTTCCTTTGTTTTTTTGTACATTCCTCCTTAATTCCTCATCCTCTTCATCATGCTATGCATTGACTTCTTTGCCAATTCATTGGTTGTGTAGCTATGAAATATTCTTTTATTGCACAAACGATTTCTCATTCATTGCTTCTTGCCACATGAGCTTTCCTTTATACTTGCATTCTCTTCAAACCACCCTCCATTCTTTGTGCTGGTACAACCCTTACCAACATCGTGTATTCTCTATGCCTTCTTGTGCAACCTTTTATATCTCCAATCTACATCAAGTTTCTTTTCTCCACAGGCATGTTACATGCATTCCCCACTAAGGCTCTATTATCGACCACCATACATAATTGATTTGCTCTGCTCATTCAAACAGAGTTCCACGCGAATCTTGTACTCATTAAGCCCCTTCTATGCACCTCCATAGTTTGTTATCTTTCACATTCAATTGCTATGCCCAACACCTACACTGCCTTCTCCTTCATTTTTATGCTTCTATGGTTAATCTGCCAATGTATGCCAGTCATGGCGCCACCTTATTCAATTTGGTTTTTCAATACCCATTCATCTTCCTACAACCTTTGGTGCAATTATCTAGGTATCCATTTCACCCACTGAGATTCTCTATTTTATCTGTATACCAATGCCTATGTTGATTTCAACCACCAGCGTTGTACTATCTCTCTCTATTGCATGCCCTCTAGACCAAACTGATTCGTTCGTTGCTTCCAACTTTCCAAGTTCTATCTTTAATCTATTTATAAGGCATTCTATATTGAATCCTTTTCTTTGGAATGATAGCATCTTCCATCTGTTTGCCCCTTCTCTGATTTGTCTTCTTCCATCGCGTCCCTACTCTCCTTCATCCATTCCAAATTAGATCTACCTTTTCTTAGTCTTCATTATGCAATGTAGTCCCTTATTTCCATGCTCTACCTCTATCATTTTAGTGCACCCGATCCATATTTCTCCCGACTCAAACATTAATGTTCAACTTGACACAAATTTTAAACATTATTATTTTGGTTTTTTGAACATGGCACGGGTCTTCCTCCTCACCTAGGAACGCCTCATTCTCTTACAAATCTAAACTTTTATTGTTTCATCTCCAATGTCTCTTCGAATTCCCTTTGTCGTTGAACTTCTAACTCTTCCAATTCCAAAATGACCTTTTAGATTTCTCTATGTCAAAAGAAACATGAAAATATAACCATTTCTTTATTTCTTGTAATTAATTGATAAAATAAACAATTTGAGAGGATGATGATTGCAAATGTGAGAGTCATTATGATATGATGTTTGTCAAAATGTCATCCTATTTCTTTTCCCATGACGACCTAAGGGGTTGTACGGCTCCCTAGGCAATTTTTTTTCGTACCGACTGTAATTATGACAACCTAAGGGGTTGTATGGCTCCCTAGGCAATTTTTTTTGCCTTAGTGGACAACTTCTTTGATTTGGATGATTTGACAGTCAATCTTAGGGTTTTTGGCCAATTTGAATGTGATGGTAGGGTCAGATTTGACCCAAAATGTAGCTACCTTCTGGATCTGGAAGCTACTCTTTAGCTTCAAACCCTCATAGATTTGGACGAATCAAAAGGAAAAACTAACTTTCTCGAACCCTTTGAACTCAATAGTGAGCTTAGATTTGCACCAACAAACTCCAATTTGAACCTGCAATAAAGATCCAAAAAGAGGAACCCCCCAATCTGGTATTTCTATCAAGTTTTTTTGATTCTCCAGGTCATCATATGATGCAAGAGAAAGCATACTCAACTTTTCAAGATTTACCAAGATCTCTCAAAAAATGGCTATTTGATGGCACCCAACCCGCTCTGATACCATGTTAGGATTGGCTATGGAGATAGCCACTCAAGATCTAGAGGCCAAATGGAAAGCACAAAGAGAGAATATGAATATGACAAGAATAAATTGTATTCTTATCAATTTTGCAAATATGATTCAATTGATGTACAATGTAAGAGAGACCCCTTGGTTATATAAACAAGGTGGGACATAAGATAACATAAGATTATGACAAGTGTCTTAAAGTTATGATATGAGACAACTTATCACAACTACCTAGGTCACATGTGTTACAAGTGAAAAGATAAGATAACAACTAATGAAAACTAACACCTTCTAGAAATATTCCTTCCTAGGACCTAAGTAAACTTAACATGTAAATAAGTCCCCTAGTTTCCTAGTAATAAATTAACTAGGTACAAGACTTTATTTACACCAACACTTATGGATTTCCAAAATCTATCTACTAAATTCTAGCAATATCAACTTATCATTGCACAATCTTGGTAGCTAAAATGGGGCTCCTAAAAAACTTAATATCCTAATGTAGGTAGATTTGGTGAATTAGATGAACCAATGTCCCCATTTTTCATACTCAAAACTTTCTCCTTCTTAATCACAACCCAAACCCCCTTTTTTTACAATTGGAACTCGAGCAAGATATATAACTAGGGAAAACTTACTAAATGCATTTGATGACATCAAGTTTACGATGCCATCTTGTATGCACCACATGTAGGATGATGAAGTGGTAGGTACAATCTAGTCTAATAACAACCATTCCTATAACTTCTAGCCTTGAAGGCATCTAATTAATCTAAAATAAAGGACCTCAAGGAGAGGATGCACATTCATGAATAAGTTCCATATTCTTAACTAGAGATTTATCACTAAAACTAAAGGTAATAAGGAAATTGATAACAATATATGTTCAACTCATTCTAATCAAACAACTAAGGACTAAATAAAATTAATCAATATTCTAAAATTATATTAAAACAATATATCATTAAATGAATCTAAATGCATCTAATTGGTTGATTGAATTACATAGTAATATTTAGACTTAATGTTTTCACCAACAATAAAACAATAATTAAACACAAATTAACTAAGCATTTAAATTTGAACTAGAAACTAATTCCCAACTAACTTGAAACTCTATATAATCTGATTTCTCTTGGATTTTCATTTACATTCTTTGTTTTAAAATTATTTCTTCAATTTAGTTGTTATTCATTTGTTTTATTTTCCACTTGATTGATTATTTGTAATGAAAATTTTCTCTCTCTCTCTCTCTCTCTCTCTCTCTCTCTCTCTCTCTCTCTCTGTGTGTGTGTGTGTGTGTGTTGTAGGTTGGAAAGAGGAAGAAGATGAAAGAAACATATTTCAAATCTATTGGCTTAATATGATTTCATAAAATTCTTACTTGGTTCTACTCCCAAATTTGTTTGTTAATTTCTTTTTAGTTTTAAAGTAGAGGATAGTAGTGTTTTAATCATAACTTTTATTTGGTTAACTGGGTTTATCTGATTTTGGATATTTCATAAAAATATTTGTTTCAAAGAAACCCTTTAAATTTTATATTCTAATTATTTTCATATCATTTTGTGTAATCAAATATGTAAGACTATTTTATGACAGATTATTATTATGAAAAAGAATGTCAATATTTTTTTAATAAATAACAATTGGTGATTTGGGTTAGTACAATTTTTGAATATCTTTTTTTTAGATTAATAATTGAAAAAACTATTAAATTATATATTTAAATATAATGTTTATCAGTTTTTATGATCAAATATTTGAAACTACTTTATAATAGTTTATTTTTTGGCATAGGGGCAGGAGTATTGTAACCTCAAAAATTGATTAATCAAGTGGGTTAAGTTGATTCTTTGATATTATTTTTCTAAACTTATTATTGATCATTTCTATAACATAAATACCCTAGAATATGTATTAGAAAAAATATTTTACTAAAATAAAACATTGTTGAAAAATGTATGTATTAAACATTTACACAACAACATCCTATACATAAAATATTTCATTGACACTTGGTTAATATAAAATAATATTATCCTTTGAATTCTAGAATACTCCTAGATAAAAACAACTAGCTTGTATTCTTCTTATACCATTTAAATAAGTATAACACCTTCAACCATAATTGAACCCTAAATTATAAAGAATCCCTAGGTTCTTAAAAATCTTTGTAAACCCCCACAAGACCAACATATTTCTCTTTTGAAATCCATAGGTTGAAAGTCCCAAGATAATCTTCCTTATTCAACACATGTACCTAAAAGAGAAAAATTGACAAAGAAACAACAACCTTGGCCAATGGGCTCTCCACCCAACCATAGGGTTGTAAATTCAACCCACCCCCAAGATAGGGGTCACATAGGTATCCCAAAACATTCACACATACAATTCACAACTTCTATAGGTAACACTAGTCACATATATTTCCAACCAAATATTCACTACATAACATGAACACATTTAACCAAACTTATCACATTACAATAATTTCATTAATATACTTTTCCTTGTCACCTTATACCCATATATTGGTTATTTATGCATAAATTTAGACAAGGTGGGTATTCATACTCATGAACAACTCACATAATTCACAACCAAATATATAAGGATTTACTATCTATTTTCACATAGATTTCACAAACATAGCAAAACATTCCAAAAATTATTTTCCACATAAAACAAAGATCTAACAAAAGGTTTAGACCCTACCATAAGAATCAATATCCAAGTTGTAGAAGACTCTCCAAATCCTCTCTTCTATCTTTCCTTTTTCTACCCTTCTTCTCTTCCTTCCTCCAACCAACATTTGCCTCTACTAAATGAAAAAATAAAGAAATCAAGGATAATTCCAAAGTAAAAATCCCCTTCTCCACTCAAGGAGAAAGAATAAATAGGAAAGGAAAAGAAACTACCTTTCCTTCACCACCTAACCTACCCAACCAACTCTAATTTTTTCCACCTTTTAAAAGTGGGTAAGTAGAGTGGGTTTTAAGCTTCATTTATGATTTTTTATGATAAAAATTAACTCCTAACATATAGACCCCACACCTAGGCAACTTGCCAAATCATAAAATGAAACTTAAACCTTACAAAAGTGCATAAAATCATAAAATATCAAAACTCACTCAAGAAACAATCACAAGAAAATTAAGAAGAGGAAGGAGGTATGGCAAGTGCTGGAAAAGGGAGGGTTAACACCCTACTTGGAGAAACTCCATGGTAATAGTCCTTAGGTTACAGATATTTTTGTTGAAGGATGGAATGACATAATGCTTAAGCTTTATAGACGAAATTTGAGGTTAATGAAGAATTTATTGCTGGTATAACTGGTCTACCTATGGATGGCATGAAAGTCTTTAGGGATAAAAAAGAGGCACAAACCACTATGAACATATTTTTCAAAGATGATGAATAGAAGGATTTGAGGATTGCAAGGATTGGAGGATATCATAGAAGTTCTATTAAGGAATTATGGGTGGATGTTGCGGAGGAGATTATGTGCTACATTACATTGGAAGGCCATTTTTCTGTGATTAATGCATACCATTTTATCTTGATTAATCACTTTCGACACAAGAAGAGGGTTTCGTTCCCATTCTATCTTCTGATGTCTCTTGATTCGGGTCTTAAGGACCACAAGAAGAATATGAAAAATATTGTCTTGCATGTTGGGTTAATTCTTCTCATCTCTAATTATGCGAAGAATTTTGAGGTTGCTAAACCTATGGTCACCTTGAAGGGTAAACAATCCAAACCTGCTGAGGAGTATGAGACTATGTCTAAAGAGGAACCTGCCAAAGAAAAAGTCAATAAAAGGAAATTGATTTTGGAGAAAGAGTCTAAGCTGGAGGAGGATGTGGACTACATTCCTGATTCCCTTGCTTCCCTAGAGGGGGGTCCACATTCCCCTGCTATGGGAAAGAAGAAAAAAGGGGTTCCTTGTGCTAGTTAGGGTTATTTAACTTGTAGCAAAGAAGTTGTTGCTATTGTGCCGAGTAGGGGTCCAAAGGTGACGAATGAATTGTATGGGGAGGCCTCCTCATCACCCCTAGTTGCTAAGAAGAAGTTGGTTTTGGGGGAAGGTAGCAGGAAGAAAAGGGTTTTGAGGACCGCGAGCCAAATTCTGGAAAAGGACCATCCTCTCACTATTGCGAGCGGCCTCTTTGTTGATGATTCCCTAAGTGTCAAGCCAGTAATGCAGATGAAAGATAAGTCTAGGAAAGTTTTTGTTGATGTGGATTTGGAGAGGATCAAGAAGAGAAAGGCAGTGGCAGAGGAAACTGCGAGCTCCATCTGCAAACTCAAGTCTCTGATTGTTGTTGAAAAAGGTAAGGACACCCCTGCTAGTTAGGATAAGGTTAGTTCCTTAGAGGAGGAAGATGCTTTGGGAAAAGGGGTTTTCAATATTGATAGAGAAGATTTGTCTAATGTTCTTGGATCTGCCTGTGAAGGGTCCATTGTCTTGTTTAAGCTTTTTAAATGGTTTTTTCATGAACTCAATAAAAATAATGTCAAAGTCAAGGGTGTGGTTAGTAAGGCTAAGGGGTCCTCTGTCCAGAATTAGATAGATGAGTTGTTTAACTCATTAAATACTATGGTGGACACTGTTGTGAAAGAAACTCTCAAAATGAAACAAAATCTTGAAGGTAGAATCCTCGTCCTTGAGGATCAAATGGTGAAAATTTAGGATACTGTTATTAGAGGAGGGGAGGTGCATAAATATGCTGGTAAATTTGAGTCTATTGTTATCACTTCCCCTATGGTTAGTGCTAAGAAATGTAAGGATAGTGTCCTTGCTAAAGAGGTTGTTGGTGGTGGTAAGTTGATGGAGGAGGAAGGTGTTGTTGGGAAGGGTGGTGAGAAAGGTATTGTTTTGATTTTAGAGGTAAATACAGATGGTCCTGGAGCCAGGACTAGGAACAAATCTAAAGCTCAGGTTGGGGCTTCTAGGAAGGATATTTTTGATGTTTATGATGATGCTTAGAAGGTTATGGCTAGTGAGGTGGAGGCGGCAGATATTATGAAAATCATGTAGTGCTATTGTTGGGTGCCTCTTTTTTTGGCTGACTTTTTGTTGATGGGTCGTTGCTGTTGGGCTATTTTTTGGCTTAATGTTGATATCTTTAATTTCAATTGCTTTTTGATGTAAAGGGTTTTGGGACCCCTTCAAAACCCATTTTTACCTCTAATAAAAAATAATCAAAAGACAATTAAATATATTTTTACATAGAAGTCACCTAACACCAACACATAATTCACAACATGGGCCAAAAAGACCTTAGTAATCCATACAAGTTAATTTTTTGTTGTTACACTGGGAAGACAAAAAAGTATCTATATGACCCCAACATCATTTGCCAAATTTGCCTGTTTACTTAGACAAAAAGTGTTAGTACAATAAATGAACAATAATAGTCGAAGTAATTGTCATATGTAAGATATTTAAAAAATGGCATCCATTATATTTTTGCTTCCTATTTTTGTTTCTTATGATTTAGAGGTTGCGCAATGGATGTGAAAACTGTTTTCCTTCATGGTGACTTGGAGGAAGATATTTATATGACATGGCCAGAGAACTACATGGTGAAAGGTGAAAGTAACTTCATTTACAAATTGAAGAAATCTTTGTATGGCCTAAAGTAGAGTCCTAGGATGTTGTACTAGAAATTTGATACATATGTGTTGAATTTGGGATTTGAGTGCTCTAAATTAGATCATTGTGTTTATTATAAAATTGATGGTGGTCATTTCCTCTTTATTGCATTATATGTTGATGATATGTTATTTATTGGTAAAGGGAAAGGTATGATTTCAAAACTAAAATCTCAACTTGATGCTAAATTTGAAATCAAATACCTTGGTGCAGTTAGACACATTCTTGGGATGGAAATTAAAAGAGATGGAGTGAATAGAAAGCTATTTCTTGGCTAAAGTAAGTATGCCAATTAAATTTTATAGAGGTTTGATATGCAAGATTGTAGACCATTGTGTGTTCCTATTTCAATTGGAACAAAGTTATCTATTTCAAATTGTCTAACATCTCCATCGGATTTTGAAGACATAAGCAGAGTGCCTTACTAGAGTGCAGTTGGAAGTTTGATGTATGTTATGGTTTGCACTAGACCAGTCATTGCCTAAGTAGTGGGAGTTATTTACATATATATTTCTAAGCCTAGTAGAGTTCATTGGGATGCAATTAAAAGAGTCTTCATTTATTTGTGTGGTACCTCAGATTGTTCCTTTTGTTATCATAGTAATACGAATGAAGATTAAATTTCCCTTGATATTCATGGTTATGTGGATTTAGACTAGGCAAGTGATGTTGATAGAAAATGATCCACCAATACTTATGTGTTTACTTTATTTGGTGGTGCAATTAGTTAGATGAATGAGTGATATGTTGTGGTTGATTTTTCTAGTATTGAATATAACTATATGGCAGTTACTCATGCTTATAAAGAATCCATTTGGCTTAAGAAACTGTGTTTAGAAATTGGAATAAAACAAGGTGCAGTGACAATCAGAGTGTGATATGTCTAGCCAATAACCTGACATTTCATGCCAATACCCAACACATTGATGTAAAGTATCATTTTGTTAGAGATATGGTCGAAGATGGTAGGGTGAAGCTAGTTAAGGTAGAGATTTTGATGAATGTTGTTTTTTAACTAAGCATGTGAGCACAAAGAAGTTCAGATGGTGTTCAAATTCAATGGGCCTTTCAACCCTTAGCAATGAAGAGATGATGTTTATACACCCTCCCATTGCTTGTGCAAGGTGTTTGACAAGTGGGAGATTTGTTGGGAAAATGTGTCTCAACCTTGCAATTACATAAGGTAATGTTGATACATCTTTGATGGGGGGCATGGGGGGGTTTCCCCCCCAATGAGGGGTCTGAGGGGATTATCCCCCTATCTAGGGGTTTGAGTGTTGCGTGCCTCGACAGGGGCTCAGGGGTAGTGCATCTGAAAGGAAAATTTTATTTATATTTTAGTATTGTAAATCTAGACCGTTCATCATTAGGTCTTAGATCTAACAACTGATATTTTGTTAGCTTGCATTGCCCTAGAAGTCAACCCTATTTTATGAGGGTGTTGTATTATAACTGTGTATTGTGATGTATTCTAGGAGTCTAATAGTGGTCGTGTTGCCTCTGGATCCCTGGTTGGTGATACTCCTATGAGAAGCTTGTTCTGCAAGTATATTGTAATCTTTGTGATTTTTGAATAATATATTGGGCAGCTTTTGCAGTGTGGGGTTTTTCTCACAAAATGGTTTCCCCGCGTAAATCACTATGTTGTGGTATGCATGATATTTATGTCTATTTTTATTTAAGTTTTTGTAATTGTTGTAAAGATATGTAAAGTTTTGTATTATTCTCCTCTCAAGATTATTGTAGGAAGTTGTTATGCTACCTTATCTTCCTTACACATATATTTTTTCAACACACCTCCTTTGATTTAGTCAAGAATAGCTCAAATTCTTAGGTTTCGAATTGGTTCCCTCCCCATGGTGTACTTAAGAATTCATATCTCAGTGGGCCCTTTTCCTCGAGAGACCTGACAAAAGGTGATTGGTAAGTTTCAGGGTAAAATTATTCATTGGACTGTCAGGTGGCTTTCCTTTGTAGGAAGAGTTTTATTACTAAAATCAATGGTCCTAGCACTACTTATATACAAATGTATGGTGTAAGTGGCTCCCTTAAGTTTTATCAAGGATCTAGATACTCTTTCAAGATAATTTTTATGGGTAGGGAATTTGGAATCTACCAAGTGGTCTTTGGTTAAGTGGGATGATATTTGTAGACTAAAGCAAGAAGGGAGTCTTGGGATATGATAGGTTGTTCTTACCAAGCAATCCCTTGCTACTAATCTATATTCGAGGTGGTCCACTAATCAGGACCAATCCTAGGCTAGGATCCTATCATGTAAGTACCTAAGAGGTGCGGTGAGTATTGATGTGCCTAGGTATGGTGTGGTTGGATTGGGATCTATGATTTGGGATACACTCAAGAGATGGGCTAGTTTAATTAAGCAGGGTTTGTTTTGGATTTGTAATAGTGACTCTAGGGCCTTGTTTTGGTGTGATTTCTAGGATGGTCATCCCCCAATCCTGTCCATGTATCTGCATCTTTGGAACTTAGGTCATATATTTTTAGAGGTTGGATGGTCTAAGGTAGAATATTTCAAATTCAATGAGAGGGTGGGTCATGTGGAGGTGTTTGAATGGAAAGTCCCTCAAGAGTGGACTCCAAAAGGATCTATTAAGGATCGTGATGAACTTTATCAGATATTGGTAGGTAGGGATCACAACTCCCTATCTTTGAATGATACCCTAGCTTGGAGTCTTGATTTGAGGGGGGTGTACTTAGTGGCAACTGGTTATCAGGTTTTAGGTAGGAAAAAATGAGGAGAGAAAGTCCCCTTGTTGAAGAATGTTTGGTATAAATTTTCCTGACCCAAGTGCAATTTCTTTTTGTGGCCAGTGGCTCGAGATCGGTGTCTCACTTGGGAGAATTTGAGGAAGCATGGATTCCAGGGACCCTCAATCTATGTTCTATGTGGCAGTAGTGAGGAGTCCTCTTCACATTTATTTTTTTAATGTTCATTTGCTAGGTTCATGTGGCATCGTTGGTGGGAAGCTTGGAAACAAGAGTGTGTGCATGCTTCGTATTTAGTGGAGTTTTGGAGAAGTATGGGGAGACCGCCTGCTAAGGGTACTTGTCTTCAGGTGGCCTAGAATATAGGGCCCTCTTGTGTCATGTGGAAAACTTTCTTGGAAAGGAATAAAAGGATTTTCCAAGATCATGCTTTGGCTATTCATCAAAACTGGCAAAGGGTTATGGGTATGATTAAAAAAACTATTCGGGCTAAGTGTGAGATAGCTACTCCTAATGATCTAGGGGAGGTGGAGGTGATGAAGAGATTAGTTTTATCTATGAATGGGCTGAAGGATTCTATTTTATCAAGGTGAAGAAACCTCAAAATGAAAATTCAACAGGACAACAAGTGGTCTTCTCCTTTGGATGGTTTCTTGAAGATTAATACAAATGGGTCATCTAAGGGAAATCCTGAACAGGATGGGGTGGGAGGAGTTGGAATGGATAAGTCTGGTGTAGTTATATTCTTCTTCTCCATTTTAAATGGGCTTCATAGGGACAGAGAGATTGGAAAGTTAGTGAATAGGAGCAACTTCCTAGGGAATATTTTAATAATTTGTAGATGTTGATTCATGTAGATGTGCAAATATAAAGGGGTTGGTGGTTTGGCCTCTATGTGTTCGAATTTCTGTTATAGTATCTTTAGGATTTGTTTGGGTTGGCCTTCTAGGCCCCTAATGTTTCCTAATTCTTTTGATGGTTGTAATGATGTACTTTTCTAATTAATAAATTTTTACCTTCTTTTTCAAAAAAATATTGAATGTGATTATTTTAATTTTTGTTGTCAACTTATGACCTTAGGATTAAAATACTATTTTTTTGGAATATTTCTTTTATTTAGCCATTTTCATGTTAATGTACCAATAATGATACAAACATAGTAGACTATGTAGAGAAGTTTTGTGCTCAAGATGTTCCATCTCTATATAGTTTGCTTAAATATCACTCTCTTCAATGTCGAAAGTAATTTTACAACTCATCCCTACCAAAAAGTGATGATTTTTCTTCTCTTTTTTGTGCAATTCCTTGTTGAACTGCTATTTTCTTATGTAGTCCAACTTTGTTTAATAAATTAAAAAAGAAGTGGTGATTAATGACATTCATTTCTTTCCTAAATATTGACTGAGCTAGCATTCACTAAAGGAGCTCAAATTAGAAAACAATGTAAATGATTAGATTCGTTTCCAAGAGCTTAAAGTGTATGTACGCTATCACATAAAGAGATATTTGGTCCATTTTAGGTATTTTACACAGATTTTAATTTAAATTTTAATTATTTTAAGGAATCATATGTACATTAATGAGAATATTAGACACGTTCAAATTAAAACTTACAATATATTATTTTAATTCCAACACACCTTCTAAGATACATTTATATTGAGATTAGCTATAATACCAAACTCAAAATTTCAAACGTGATATCTAACTATTCTTTACTATTGTACAATAAAAACTAATTCACTAATTTTTATCATATAAGCAACAAATTTTATAAATTATAGACATTTTATATTATTTCTATATAATTAAAATTTTGACCATTAAAAAATATCTATTGTAAACAAAATGTTTATGATCATGCCATTAAATGTATGGATCAAATTGTTACATAACAATCTTCTAAGGTGCTTCAAGTTATAGATAGCCCACCCTTTATTAGGGTTTGAAAATTACAAATGTTTATCCTAGTATTGGTTTGACCATGGAAAAGTAATCACTTAAAGAGAAAATCATTGGTAGGCTTCCCACTAGGAGTTTGTGGTCATTTTGGAATGCATTATTGACTAGAACTTAAAACCTTATCATTTGGCATTGATTTGACCATGAAAAAGGTAATCACTCACAAATAAAATTATTGATGGGCTTCCCACAAGAAGTTTGTGGTTGTTTTGGAATGTATTATTGACTAGAATTTAAAAAATTTATCATTAATATTAAAACATTGATTTATAATAATTATTATATAAATAACATTTGTGTTATAAAATATTATTTTATTTGTGGTGGTTTTGGTATGCATTATTGACTCGAAATCAAATATCTTATCATTAATATTTAAAACATTGATTTATGATAATTATTATATAATATAACATTTATGGTATAAAACACTAATTTATATATTGAAAATTATTAAATTTAATTTATATTTTGAGTTTTAATTACAATTTTAAATTTGAATCTTATTATAATATATTTATATTTTGAGTTGTAATTAAAATTTTAACTTAAAATTTTATTTAATATATTTAAAGATATTTAAAAAAAAAAATTGAATTTAAAATCTATTAAAATAAATGTATTGACAAAATAATTTTTACATGTTAAAAATAATTATTTCACATTATTTTATTAATATTTATTATTATTTATTTTATTTTTAAAATAACAAATTAAAAATAATAAAACTAAATTATAATAAACAATTAAAATATAATTTTTTTCTTTAATAATAATATAGAAATGTGTTTTAGTTTAAAACATAAGTAAAAGATTTATATTTCTAAAAGATAAATTAATAAAGGTTAAAGATAATGTAGCAAAAAAAGTAACATCTAGAACTTGATTATTTTGATCTCCATTTTCAAATCAATTAGATTATATTCATATTCAAATCAACAAATTTTAAGTCAATTAATGTAATGTTAATCATAGAATTGAAAATCATCTTCAAAGACAAACTATAATTTTATAAAACCTTGACTTATATTGTTGTTGTTTCCTTTGATTTCGTGATATGTTCCCAACCATCATTAATGTTATAATATTGTAATTATATTATCATGATTAATAGTAAAGATTATTTCCATGACTTCAATTTCTAAACCTTATTATAACTTTTAATTTGTAATGATTCAACATTATTGAATGGCTTTCTTATGTAATTTTTTCTATTATGTACAATACATTATTAAAAAAAATCAACATTGACTTTCATAAAAATAAAATATCTATGAAAATTTGGAAAGTTAACATACATAAAGTGGAAAAAATCAACATTGACTTTCATAAAAATAAAATATCTATGAAAATTTGGAAGTTAACCTACATAAGTGGTCTATAAAGGGTGGATGGGGTCCTATGAAAAAAACAAAAAATGGGCTAAACAAAGGAAGGGATAATTAGGATGGCCCACATGGGCTATGGAGAGGGATCTTAAACTTAGTAATTGGCATCAGAATTAGGTGAATTTTTTTTCTAGTATTAGAAAGGAAAGTGTTTCAAATGTATGAAATCACTTTACACTATTCTTTCCCATAAAAGGGAAAATTTTATGACAAACTAGAAATGGATGTGTACCATGATCATGGCAAGTAGTTGAGTTAGAGATTTCAATATATATTTTTAATTATTAAAAATATATATTTAGTTACATTTAGTATTAGCAATTAGATCTATAGGTTTAATGGTGTGTGTTTTTTTTAGTATTTTTTAAAGAGAGAATTGTTTATCGTCAAATTTTAAATACATAAAAATGAGACAATTGTATATAGTTTATTAAATATATATTATATATGTTAAGAATTAGTCAAATTGTTTTTGTTGCAAAGTAATATAAAACTAATTAGAACTAAAAATAATGTATCATAGCTAAAATTTATTAGAATTAAATTATATTATGTTTGAATATTTGAAATTGGTGTTATAGTTAATCTTAACATGATTTTACTTTAGAGGATGTGCTAGAATTGCAATACACTTGAATTTTAAAATTTTCATTATGAAAGGCTGAGTGGCTTAGTGGTGGGAAATCACATTAGCCATGGGTAGGTTTTATGCTTGAATGCCAATGTATCTAATATTCTCATTAATGTATCTATAATTCATTGTAGAAACTAGGGCAATCATTTACACAAATTAGCAAAAAATAAAAAAATAAAATTAATATCTTTGTAAAAATACCTAAAATGACTTGAATAACTCTTTTTTTTATATTGAGATAAAAGCATATTACAATGAGAATGCAGTGAAAAACTGCATGAAAAACCTACAAAAACATAGCATTCAGCTATAAACTACAGGAACCAAGTAGTGACAAAAAACAATAGAGTTGTAGAATTTAAAGATCTTATCATTAATATTAAAACATTGATTTATAATAATTATTATATAAATAACATTTGTGTTATAAAATATTATTTTATTTGTGGTGGTTTTGGTGTGCATTATTGACTGGAAATCAAATATCTTATCATTAATATTTAAAACATTGATTTATAATAATTATTATATAGATATAACATTTATGTTATAAAACACTAATTTATATATTGATAATTATTAAATTAAATTTATATTTTGAGTTGTAATTAATTTTTTTTATATTATATATAGGGGGGTCACAAATAGAGGACCAAAAAACATTACAGCAAAATGTACAGCTCAAGAGAGGCCAAGCCTCACATCAGGAGCACCACGAAAATACATGACAAAGAGAAATATACAAGGCAAAAAGGAGAGATCAAGAGATTAGTGTAAGATATCTTCTAGGGTGTCCACCTAGGCAGTCCATCCCATAGACCCCTCCATCCAGACGATGCTTTTCTTCTCCTGGACTTGAGCAAGCATAAGGATCTAGTCCGTACTGGAATTGTTGTTTTCCTTAACCTCTTGGTTCAACATTTTGCAAGTCTTCTCGAGCATCTGCAAGTTGTCCATATGCTCCCTCCAAACATAACCATCCTTCATCTCATAGATGAAGAAAGTGGCATAACCAGTCTTCAAGAACCTTTTGAGCTTTTCTTTTTCAATCAACATGGTAGTACGGACCTGCAAGAAAATTTTAAAGTGAGTGAGTTTTCAGAAAGACTCAGTAAGAACCCTGGGGTTGTTCTGAAACCTTTCTTTGTTTCTACATTTCCAAATCTACCATAAAATATTAGAAGAGAGGATTTTCCAAAACAAATTAGTATCTTTTTTAAGCCCATTAATATTCCCAGTAACCATTTCAAGAATACTAAAATTCACAGGGTAGGTGATGCCAAACATGCGCCAAATTTCCTTGGCAAATATGCAATCAAAAAGAATATGCTTGCCAGTTTCGGGTAATCTGCACATATTATAGTAGTTAGTTGCATATATATCTTTTCTACTAGGGAGGCGATCAAGCATTAGAAGCTAATTGAAGCATTTTAGCTTCGGTTCAGTTGGGCCCTTCCACAAAATATCAAAGTACTTCTTCCAAGAGGAGACGTCGAGGGATGAGTACCAAATAGAATTGACATGATCAATGATGTCCTCAGAATGCCCAATCACATTGTAGATGTTCTTAGCCTTAATTCTGGATAAAATGGTACCATCCGGCCATTTACAGTTTAAGAATCTATGAGAGTCCAAATGACAAGTGGTAGGAAGATCTTTGGAGGCCTTAAGAATCATATTATAGGTTTTTTTCTGGGAGGCGGGGATGTCAAACTTTCTTCTAAGGTCATCCCAGCTAATTAATCTGTCTTCCTCAAAGAGATTGGCCAGCTGAGAGATGCCCTTACTAGACCAGTGTCTAGCAGAGCAGCCCTAGGAGAGGGCGAGAGGTTTACCAGATGAGCGTAAGTTCCACCAAATGGATCTTTCACCGTATAGTTGATTATCATCATGGAAGACTGTGTTAGTAATATACTTTTTGACATGATCCCAAGCTTTCCAAATGGATCTAAAGACAGTCGATCCTTGAACAAGAATAGGAAAGTTACCAGCAATAAGATCATGAAAGGGCAGATTCTTCCAAGACTTAGCATTTTTGGGGAATCCCCTTTCAATATTGTTCCTAACAAGGATCTTCCAAGGAGCATTACCATCTAAAGAGTGAAAGATCCACTTGGTGGCAAGGGCAATCCCTTGAAGTTTCAGATCCTTCAAGCCAAGACCCCCAAGGAGCTTATTAACATGGCACCAATCCCACTTAACAGTGTTCATTTTTTTATTGCCTTTACCATCAGACCAGAGAAACTTTCTGACAGCGTTTTGAATTTCCAAAATTTGGTAATTTTTGAACATCCAAGCAGAGGAATAATAGACATTATAGGAGGAAAGAATTTTTTGGCAGACTTGAACTCTGTCAGCCAAGGATAAAGCCCTATTGTGTCACTTATCCAACTTCTTAGTGATTTTATCTTTAACCCAAGACCACATGTCCTTAAGGGAGGGATCAATAGAAAAGGGAATGCCTAGGTACCTCACAATTTTGTGTGGGCCTTCCCATAAGAAATCATAGTTTTTGAACCAGTCAGGGGGCAGCTCCTCCCAACCAAGACAAATAGATTTGTGATGGGAAAGATGGGTGCGAAAGATATGGCAGAATAAGTTAAGTTTATTATTCAGAGTCTCAAAGTTGTTAGCACTAGCTTCAAAGAAAATAGTCGTGTCATCAGCAAATTGGCAGTTTATAAGCTCTTCACTGTTAGGAAGATATATGCCCTTGACAGCAGGGGAGACAGAATTATCTCTAAGAATGTAGAACAGGGCTTCAGAGGTGATGACAAAGAGGGCAGGCCAAGGGGAAGCCTTATCTGATAGATCTACCCAGGGGGGAGGAATCAAACAAGGAGCCATTAACTTCAACTTGGGCAAAGGCATCTTTGAGCAACACATTAACAGAATTGTAGAAGACACTAGGAAATCTAAAAGCCTCAAGCATCATGGAGATGAAGCTCCATTCCACCCTATCATACGCTTTCTCAAAATCCAGAAGAAACATAGCAAAATTTTGCTGAGAGTAGTTGGCCCAATTCATGGCTTCCCAACTGGTGATCAGATTCTCAAGAATATATCTTCCTTTAATGAAGCTAGTTTGGGTAGAGCAAATAAGATTGGGCAGGATATTCTCAAGTCTTTGAGCCAGGATCTTGGCAAAGATTTTATAAGAAACATTGAGGAGAGTGATGGGTCTGCAATTCTTAATGAGAGATTTGTCCCCATCCTTGGGTATCAGCTTAATAATACCCCTATTGATGGAGCTACCTAGGGAGCCCCTAGCAAGGGCTTCAGAGTAAATATCATGAAGATCTTTGTAGATCCAACTAATAATAGCCTTGTAGAATTCAACTAGGAGGCCGTCGGGCCTTGTCATTATTAAGGGAGTTAATGGCTTTTTCAATTTCCTCCAGGGAGATGTCTTTGGACAGCAGGTTAGCATCAATAGTGGATATCTTGTTAGGGATAAGAGAACGACATTGAATTCTGAGGGAAGAAGCCTTCTCTGAGTCCTATGAGGCAAATAGGTTTTGATAAAATTTAGCAAAGGCCTCTTTGATGCTGTCAAGGTTAGTTATATCCTGATTATCAACTATAATTCTATCTATAGCTTCATTAGAATGCTTTTGCTTGATGAGGTTAAAGAAGAATTTTGATCCTCGATCCGCAAAATGAACCTAGTGGGCATGAGATCTAACCTTAGCGCCTCTAGTTTTAATCTGTTGGTGCTGTCTAAGGGCTTCCTTAGCATTGACAACATGAGAGATGAGATCAATGTCCGAGGGATTGGCTTGGATGTTAATTTCAGCTTTTTGAAGGTCAGAGGAGAGAATTTTTTCAATGAACCTATAGACTTTGGCCCTTTTTTGGCCAAGGGTTTTTAACAGATTATGCCAGGCGAGAATGTTCATGTTCCATCTATCCATGTGGGAGCTAGAGGGAAAGTTATTTATGTTAATGAGTCTGATGATATGGATGGCAACCAGATTATCCTCATCTTTAAGAAGACTAGTGTTAAGGAAGAACTTGTTATTGGAGCTCATGTTGCGCACACGGGAATTGTTAATAGTAAAGACAGAGGAAATAGGGTGGTGATCAGAGAGGGATGTGGGGGTAACAAGGACGGAGTTTCCCAAGTTATCAGGATGGACAAAGAAGAAATTCTTATTAACATAGAATCGATCAAGCCTAGAGTAGATTCTAGAAGGATCATGTTGGAAATTACACCAGGTGTGCCATAAGCCAAGGTTCGTGTCTTTAGTTCCAGTCAAGGGGTCAAACAAGTGTTTCATATTTTTCATTCTATTCCAGTGAGTTTTTTCCAGATCTTTCCAAGCAAAAGGGAGGCCTCCAGTTTTATCCTCTTGGGATTCAACCATGTTAAAGTCCCCTCCCACAAGCCACGGGATATTAGGGAGAGCAGCCAACCAATCCCAAAGGATCGCTCTCTCCTTGAAGTCATTCGAGGCATAAATGGAGCATATGCCAAAGATATTATTATTGAAACTAAGAGTAACCCAAACCGCTCTGATACATGGGGAGATCCCATTGCCAGTGATATAATTCCTCCATTTCGTGTTAATCAGAAGTGCAACCCCGCCCCTGCCCCTAGGGTGGTCAGTATAGAATTTAATGGCATCTTTCCAAAGGAAGTTAAGATTGGAGTCAAGAACAAAACCAATAGCTTTAATCTCTTGCAGCATCAAAAAATCCATGGAGTTACAGGTATCTAAATAGCACTTGATGATATACTTTCTGTTAGGGGATTCAAGCCCTCTTATGTTCCAAGAGATGCAGTTCATGAGGAGACATGAGGGGGGGGCGCAATGATTTGCAGGTCCCGCATATGGGGCCAAATTGCCATTAGGGATATTCTCAAACTTTTTACAAGAGGGTTTTTTATTTTTAGATCTCAAACATCTACCCCGCCATTTAGAAGTGGGGAGACCTCCTTTGAGTTCGTCCTCATTATTTGAACCATCAGGGGATAGGAAATCCAAGTCCAAGGTATGCTTGGAGGGGAGAGAAGTGGAACCAAAAGAATAATTATAGGCAGGGATGACCTCAAGCAAACAGTCATCACCAAGCTCACGAAAAATTTTGTGAGGGAAGCTCTAGGGAGGGGCCGGGTGAAGGTGGATGTCACAGAGATCCTTGGGAATCAGACTAGCTGGGGCAGAGGCGAATTGGATTTCTTTTAAAGCGGTCAAGGCAGAGTTGTTCTTGATAGGGGAAGATAGAGGAATTAAGGACAAGGAGTCCTCAATAGGGGTATTAGGCTGTTTATTAGACTTACGTCTACGCTTGTTGGTGGTTTTGGTCACCACTTGGAATCCATCATGTTGAGATTCATTCACAAGGGGGAAGGAGCAAGTCAACAGAGAGGCAGGGGAAGGGACAACAGGGATAGACGGGGATAAGGGGTTCAAAGCGGGGGGGATTAGGGGGCTCAACACTATGAGGGGTTTTATCCACTGAGGACTCCATGCTAGGGTTAGCAGAACCATCAGGTTTGTGGAGAGGCGAGGGTTTAGACGACACTAGTTTTCTCTTAAGGATTGGGCAGTCCTTTCTCATATGCCCTTCTCTTCTACATAAAAAGCAAGCGTTCAAACCTCCGAGCATATCTATGGGACAAGAGAAGATGTCATCAGAAATGTTAATGTTAACTTCAGAGGGAATTTCATTGCCCAGATTCAACAAGATAAGAATTCTAGCATCCATATGAGGGACCAATCTCACAGTGTCATCCATTCGGAAGACTTTACCAAGTGGTTCAAGCAATTGAGGGAGGAACCGCCATAGAAATGGCAGGATATGTTTAACCAAAATCCATCGAGGGGCAGAGAGGGCAAGGAATTCCTCATGGATGGCTTCAGGAGACCACGCTAGGGTGTGAAAAAGAGGTAGAGCCCATGGTCCAGTATTGCTTCTTAAGAATTTCAACCTGTGATTCTTGATTCGCAAAGAAAATAACAAATAGACCTTTCTGAATTTGTTTATAGAATGAAATATGGAAACCAAGTTTCAAGTTCCAATAGTTATGGAACCAATCATCTAAAAATTTCCTAGGACATTTATCCACTTCAACAGCAGAAAAGAAAATAGCAGAGTTCCTTAACCTATTTTTTTCCTTACCAATTTCAACAAGCATTTCCAAATTAGGAGAAACAAAGAAAGGTGAGCGAGCAGCCCTAGTGTTCTTACCGGATTCGCAGGCTTCATGAGATTTTGAAGGGGTAAACCTAGTGCTCGCGTCAATGGTGATACCAGAGTTAACCACCGCCTCAGAGAAAGATTTAGGTCTAGCAAGCAGAGAGCTGCTAATGGGATTACCTATGCTCAGCGTGTCAGAAGCCATTGATGACCTTGGACTAGCCGAAGAGGAATTAGGGGGTACAACTTCTGCTGACTGACAGAAGGAGGGGGAGGATGCATTCATAAAATGCATTAAAGAAAAGCACGAAAAAAGAGCGACCACACCTGTTAATTCGCCACCTCCGCAGGAGGGAAAACGTTTGTCGCCGTATTTTGCAGAATTTGAGGAGAAACGCCGAAAAAACGCAGAGCCCCCTTTCTTAAAAAATGATTGAAAGGGTTTCCTTCTATAATAGAGACATCCTTGTAATTAAAATTTTAACTTAAAATTTGATTTAATATATTTAAAGATATTTTTTAAAAATTAAGTTAAATTTAAAATCTATTAAAATAAATGTATTGACAAAATAATTTTTACATGTTAAAAATAATTATTTCACATTATTTTATTAAGATTTATTATTATTTATTTTATTTTTAAAATAATAAATTAAAAATGATAAAACTAAATTATAATAAACAATTAAAATATAGTTAATTTTTTTGAATAATAATATAGAAATGTGTTTTAGTTTAAAACATAAGTAAAAGATTTATATTTCTAAAAGATAAATTAATAAAGGTTAAAGATAATGTAGCAAAAAAAGTAACATCTAGAACTTGATTATTTTGACCTCCATTTTCAAATCAATTAGAATATATTCATCTTCAAATCAACAAATTTTAAGTCAATTAATGTAGCGTTAATCATAGAATTGAAAATCATCTTCAAAGACAAAATATAATTTTGTATAATTTTATAAAACCTTGACTTGTATTGTTGTTGTTTCCTTTCATTTCGTGATATGTTCCCAACCATCATTAATGTTATTATATTGTAATTATATTATCATTATTAATAGTAAAGATTATTTCCATGACTTCAATTTCTAAACCTTATTATAACTTTTGATTTGTAATGATTCAATGTTATTGAATGTCTTTCTTATGTAATTTCTTCTACTATGTAGAATACATTATTAAAAAAAATCAACATTGACTTTCATAAAAATAAATATCTATAAAAATTTGGAAAGTTAAACCTACATAAGTGGTCTATAAAGGGTCCTATGAAAAAAAACAAAAAATGGGCTAAACAAAGGAAGGGATAATTAGGATGGCCCACATGGGCTATGGAGAGGGATCATAAACTTAGTAATTGGCATCAAAATTAGGTGAAATTTTTTTCTAGTATTAGAAAGGAAAGTGTGTCAAATGTATGAAATCACCTTACACTATTCTTTCCCATAAAAGGGAAAATTTTATGACAAGCTAGAAATGGATGTGCACCATGATCATGGCAAGTAGTTGAGTTAGAGATTTCAATATATATTTTTTAACTATTAAAAATATATATTTAGTTACATTAGTATTAGCAATTAGATCTATAGGTTTAATGGTGTGTGTTTTTTTTAGTATTTTTTAAAGAGAGAATTGTTTATCGTTAAATTTTAAATACATAAAAAATGAGACAATTTTATATAGTTTATTAAATATATATTATATATGTTAAGAATTAGTCAAATTGTTTTTGTTGCAAAGTAATATAAAAATAATTAGAACTAAAAATAATGTATCATGGCTAAAATTTATTAGAATTAAATTATATCATGTTTGGATATTTGAAATTGGTGTTATAGTTAATCTTAACATGATTGTACTTTAGAGGATGTGCGATAATTGCACTACACTTGAATTTTAAAATTTTCATTATGAAAGGTTGAGTGGCTTAGTGGTGGAAAATCACATTAGCCATGGGTAGGTTTTATGTTTGAATGCCAATGTATCCAATATTCTCATTAATGTATATATAATTCATTGTAGAAACTAGGACAATGATTTGCACAAATTAGCAAAAAATAAAAAATAAAATTAATATCTTTGTAAAAATACCTAAAATGACTCGAATAACTCTTTTTTATATTGAGATAAAAGCATATCACAATGAGAATGTAGTGAAAATTGCTTGAAAAACCTACAAAAAACATAGCATTCAGCTATAACAGTAGCATCATACTACAAGAACCAAGTAGTGACAAAAAACAATAGAGTTGTAGTAGCATAGACTACAACAAACTAGAGGAAATAGTACAGTTGCACAAGCATGAGACAAGAGAGATACAACAATAGAAACAACATGGTGAACCAGCCACCAACAACTATAAAAGCTAGAAAGACAATTTAATCAGTCTTGAAGATAAGACTTTAGGCCCTAATATATAGTGACCTTCCTTTTGCTGAATAATTGATTAACTTGGAGTTTGATCTACTGAATTTGAAATTCAATCTTTAGATTCTTCTCAGCCTCGGCCTATAGATAAGAAAGCAAAGAGATAAAACAATAAAAAATGTCAGAGTAAAGCCCTAGAAGTGCAGCTCTTTGGTGATCATTTAGATTATTTAAAACAACTTTACACCCGTTTCTTCATATATATGATAAAATGACATGTCTAACTCCATCTGTTATGACATTATGATGTAACTCAACTCTAAGAAGTGCTTCTCTCCAGTTTAAAACATGCCCAAAGATAGTCAGTGGATCATTAAAAGTAGCATACCATTGCTTTTTAATAGATTGGCATCCCCAAAAAATATGCCTTATATTTTCTAAGTTCCTTTAATAGAAGGGACAATTAACTGGTTAGATCATCATACGTTTTAGCCTATCCTCAATGGGTAGTTTGCAATGTAAAATATTCCAAGCAATTAATTGAGCATATATATTAGCCTTTGATTTCCAAATTTGAGCAGATAATTTAGTCCAATTTTTTTTATTGAACCTACAATTCCACTTGAAGTTCAATCAAGATTTGAAGAGCAAATTTGGAAGCAACTCCAAGTAGGCATTTTTTAAAGGAAAGAAAAGAAAAGGATAAGAGGACATCCATAACCAATATTTGTAGAAATTACAATGGATAGGAGTGCATAATTTCATAGTCAAATCAAGTAGAACCAAAGACTGAACAAAAATTAGAAACCCTTTGTATGCATTTCTTAGATTATATTGAGTTTTGACATAATTCCATGACAACCAACTCATAGTGTCAAAGCCCCACAAGTCACCCACATTGTAGACTCTTGTTAAACAAAGAGTAAGACTGCTTTGGAAAGATTAAAGCAAGAGGCTAACCCTGATAGAGAATATGCTTGTTCCATCAAATTGAAGAGGTAGAGAAGTTGAAACCATGTTGAAGAGAATTACATCTCCATTTTAAAAGATGACAAGTGTGTTGCCAAGCTTTCCATATAGATTAGAGGGGAGAAGAGGTTTTTATAAAAAAAAGGGAGCATGAAGAATTTTGTCTAGCCAACTCACATGCTGCTATTTGCCCTTGATAGAGGAAAGATTAATACGGTTTTGTATAAGAATCTTCCAAGAATCTTCCACAATTTGTTTCCATGGACAACTCTAATAATCCACTTGGTAGACAAGAAAAAACCTTGAGTTCTTGGGTCTATAAGACCCAAGCCATCTTTACATTTTGGTTGAATACAATGGGTCCATGAAGTGGGAATAAACCCTTTATTTTCATCCCATCTAGCCCAAAGAAATTGAAAAATAATTTTGATTAAATCATCATACCCCTTTTTGAAGGCATCCAACATGAATAATAATAAACATGTGTAGCAAGAAAGATTTTATTGGCACCCTATATTTTACCAGCCAAGGAGAGAAATTTATTTTCCTAATTGAAAAGTTTATTCTTGAATTTATTAAGGTACCATTTCCACACATTTGAAAGAGAGACCCCAATACCAAATGGTATGCCAAGATATCTCATAATTTCCCTATGTTTAATTTGTTTCCATTCACATGGGATACATTGGGGAATAGGGCCTAATTGAATCATCAAAAATTATGTTTTATCATGTGCAAGTTTAGATCCTAAAATGGTACAATATAGATCCATTATATCCATCATGTTGGAGATATTATTTTTAGAATTTTGTAAAAATAACAAGCTATCATCAGCATAATGAGAATTAATAACATCAAAATTATCAAAAATAGAGATTTATATGACCAGCTTCATATCATGAGCACTTTGAAGTAATTAACCCAAAGCATCAACCACTTGGACATAGAGGTAAGGAGCCAAGGAACATCCTTGTTGGATAGATCTTTGTAAATGAAATGGGTATGTCATTACATTATTGATAATAATCTAAGCATTAGCATCTGGAAACAACATTTGAACATAGCTCGAAGTTTGGGGCCAAAACCAAGCCATTCAAGCATTTCAAGCTCCAATGATTCCTATCATAAGATTTATCAAAATTGAGTTGAATCAAGATAGCATTTTGACCATTTTGTTGAGCCCATTCACAAGTCTCCCATGCTAACATAAGATTATGAAGAATAAATATGTCAGCAATAACACATGTTTGTTCAACTCAAAAAATTCCTTGCACCATCAGTTTGATCCTAATGGCCAAGGATTTTGCTATAATTTTGTAAGAAGTATTGAGAAGGGTGATAGGACACCAAATATAAATGGGGTCTTCCTTTTTCCCTTTAGGAAGAAGTTTGATTATACCGCCATTAATAATAGGGCCCAATGATCCATTTTTAATAGCCTCCAGGTATAAGCAATAAAAATCATCCTTAATGTGATGCCACATAGCTTGGTAGAATTTCATAGGAAGACCATCGTTGTCAGGGATTTTGTAAGGGGCCATCGAGAAAAGAGCCTTCTCCAACTCTTCCAAAGATAAAACATTGTCTAAATATTGATTGTAATCAAAGTCTATTCTGCTAGGAATATAAGTTCTAACCATATCCTCAAGGGTTTCTTGAATATCCTGTCATTGGTCATCTTTGAAAAGATTTCATAAAATAATTTAAAGATATTACATATCTCAGAAGGATTAGACTGGAGGGTATTGAGTTCATCCCTTATAGTGTTAATTCTTTCCTTTTTATGCTTTAGTTGAGATAATTAAAAATATATTTAGTGCCTTTATTTCCTTCTTTTATCTAGTGTAGTCTAGATCTGATTTTGGCCCCTTGTCCTTTGTAATTATCAAGTTTACGCAATTAAGCTTTTTTAGTAGCAATAGAGGCTTCAATTCTAATATTACAAGGATCACCATTAAGTATATTCCTAGCTTGAATCTAATTGGCTTGAAGGAATTTTTCCTTACCTTTGCACTGCCTAGCCATTTTTTTTGCCAATAGAACATTTGAAGTTAGTGCATTGAGTAATGGCCTTGCACCACTAGTCAATCCAAGCCCCCCCTTCATCTGGTTTAGGAAAGGGGTTCCAAATCCCCTCAAGAGAAGCTAGACAAGAAAGATTCTTTAGATGTGAAACATTGAGTTTGAAAGGGAGAGAATGGTCAATATTTGAAGTTTGAGAAAAAACTTATGTTGTAAATTATGGGATAATGATCAGAAAGTGTAGCAAAAAAATCCACTTGAACATATAATCCCACCAAATCTTGAACCAAAGGTAAGATAGTGAAAATATAAAATATGTCCAACCTGCTCAACTTCTTTCCCTTTCCCATTCTGTAATTATACCATGTAAAGCAACTATTTGATTGGCTAGAAAGCTTATCATGTATAGGATTTGTCATGCCCAAGGAATTTCGGCAAAATAACCAATTGTCAAACTCTTTAGAGATGAGATTAAATTGTCTAAACAAACTATGATCATGAGGGTGTTCAACCATATTAAAATCACCTCCTAAAATCCAATCAACATTAGGAAGGTTATTAGATATCCAATTCTAAAGCTCAATTTGATCTTTAGCAAGATTGGGAGCATAAATTGAACAAAACTCAATGAGCTAATTATTAATAAAGGTGAGGGCACAAACAAAACTATGAGAGGGGTCCTTTCCTTTACTAATAATGTGTTTAACAACCCATGGAGAAAGTCCAATAATAGCCCCACCGTTTCCATCATGATGGGATGTATGCAAAAAACTAGCATCTCTGTGGATATTGTATAACAATGCCTCAAGCTTAATACTGTTGACTTTAAGTTCTTGGAGGAAAAGCACATCCAACTTCCATTTCGTGATCATATCCCTCACTTAATACTTGTGAGGAGGGAGAGAAATCCCTTGTACATTCCAAGAGAGGATTCTATAATTCATGATGAGAAAGAGAAGGGTCATTGACTAGGGGTAGAATGTTGAAGCTATTATCAAGAGTCAATTTAGAATCCTTGGCCTCACGTTCTTTAGAGGTGGAAGAAGGAGATCTAAATTGATGGTAGGAGAAAGAGGAAGGGGGAGAAGATTCTTGGAAACATGGTTGAGGAGAAGAGCATGATAGGGAGGGGAAGAAGAACCTTGAGTGTTTGGAGAAGAGGGGGAAGAAACAAGAGTGGATGAGATAGGTGGCTCTTTCCTTTTTCTAACTAATGTCTAACCATCTATCATGACAACATCCTTAAAAGAGGGGGAAAATTCATCGTGGGCTTCATAAATATTGTTAGGGGTAGAAGAAGAAATAGGTGAATTCATGATGGCAGGTGAGGGGGAAGAAGAGGGGTGATCTTTGGAAGGGAACAAAGCATGACTTGGAGAGGACAGGTGGCTATTGGATGGTACGGAATTGGAGGTTGAATTCACTTATTTCTCATGAAAGGACAATTGGATCAAGTGACCTTCTTTTGTACAGTAAAAAAATGCATTTGGCTTGTTCAAATAGACTAGAGGTTGTTCTATTTTGAAGCTTGGTCCGATCAGTTTAATTTTTTCTAGTAATGGTTTGTTTAGATCTACTTCCACACAAGCCCTAGGATGAACTCTTAAGCTTGAATTTTTTTTAGAATTGTGTTTGTGCTAGGTTACTCTTCCCAACTGAGCAACAACACCTTTAGAAATGGTCTAAAAACCAAATTGAGAAACGAAAGCTTGAACCACATGGGATAATGCGAGCGAGACATACCCTCAGGATGAAAATTGAAGGTCCAGGCTTGCAAATAAATTTTTTTCCCTCAAATGACCCAAATAATATATTGAAAAATAATTTGGGCACATTCTTTTGACTTAAACATGCATGGCACATACCTTTTTCCTAGACCTCTTCAGGTTTCAATCTCCCATCCCTAATTTTCCTAGTTTAACCAAGTCCATTTGTAAAATTCAACTTCAGATGGGACTCCCCATAAGAAAAATATAATAACTATTCTATTTCGATATTCTAAAATAACCTCTACAATGTCATTAGGGATTTGTATTTCAAGGGTTTTACCTAATTGGTCATCTAGCATTGGGTCATCTAAATCCCTGCACTAGTTCTCCACTACTTTGTTTGCAAAACCACAAAAAATGTGCAAACCATTTTCCATAAGCTTTTTCTTGCCTTCTTTCGTTTTGTCTACTAGCCTGAATGTCTCCCCACTCATTCTAGCTACTATTTTGATCCTCATTACAACCTCAAATTAGAGGACTCCAAAAATAGTTGCCTAGCAGAAGAGCACAAGATAAAAGGTTGGACTATTGCACTAGGGTTTGAACAATACCACCCATTGACGCTATAGAGAAGATGTTTTTTATTTTCTAAGCAGACAAAGATGAAAAAAATTCTTTATTTCCTAGATAAAAATGTACCAGTCAAGGGCAAAGAGCCCACCGGCCAGGTGGGTAGAGTTGAAAAATCTCTTGCAATCAAGGAAAATATGGAGGCTAATGGAAAAAAGACTAGAAAAGAGGTGAGAAGATGGGCGATGGTAGATTTATTCATTCACGGCTAGAATGGCCGTTAGGTTTGGCAGCCGAGAATGCTCAATGCCTATAGTTCCTCCTTTCAGTTCATCTCTTTGATTTTTCCAAACTACTCTAAGCTTTTGGGTATGAATCTACACCTTTGCATTGTTCAATAGTTTGAGTTCCTTTAGTGAACACTCATTCATTCAATATTTAGTAAAGAAATAGACTTTCTTGATTGTCATTTTTGGTAGGAATGAAGTGCAAAATTACTATTAACTTTTTGACTGTTGAAGAATATGATATTTATGTAGACTAGAGAGAGATGAAACACCTTATGCACAAAATCTCTCCAGATGGTCTATATTATTTTATCATTATTGACACAATAACATGTAATGGCTAAATAAAAGAAATATTCTAAAAAATAATATTTTAATTCTAAGGTCATAAATTGACAACAAAATTTAAAATAAATTGTTCAATATTTTAAAGAAATTTAAAATTGAGAATAAAATTAGTGCAACATTAAAAAATTTAAAGTTGAGAATGAAATTAATATAGCACTAGTCAAGGAACAGTGGGCCTAGCTTGATTGGCTAAAGCATCCTATTGTAGGCAAGAGGTCACGAGCTCTAGTCTCCCCACCATCCCCATGGTACCAGAGGGCATGTCATTCTAGCATCACCGATCACGTGAGATTTTTTTACCAAGCGCATTGTAGTTTATAGGGGGATAGATACCCAACTGATTCATGCAGTCTATATATATATATATAACACTAGTCAAATTATTAGATAATATTTATACAATCAATAAATTGTTAGGTTAGGTAATAATATAATTTTTTAAAAATGCATTACTCATTTGGAATTAGTACGTAGTAGAGATAGTATGCTTGTTGAGTTGAAGGTCAATATCTATATACCTCAAATGATTCCGTTGATAAAAATAATTAGGATTCATAGAATAAATCTTATACATGAATATGGCATTGCCTATGGATGAAATAAATAAGAATATAAGGCATAGAAGTACATCCCATGAGTTACATATGAATATGTAAACTTACACAACCCTCTACATATGAGAATTACAAGGGTAAGTCTACCTTACAATTCTTGACATCCCCACATAGAACTAATCAAGATCAAGATCCTAACTTCCATGATGCTAATGTAGCTATACAATTAGAAAATAAATTTAGGGAAAGATAAGTTGATCAAGAAATATACTTAACCAAATTAGACAAAGGAAACATCAACTAATAGTTAAAAATCAAATTATTGAAGCCCAAATTTCCCAAAATATTTATTAACTAAATCATAATCAAAATAATATCCAACATATTCAAAATCAATAGGTACCTATCTAATAATTCCCAACATATTTTATCCATTTTTTATAAATGAAAAATTATGAATATATCTCAACAGTAGCTTCACACAACCTTTTAGAAAACATACATGATTACTTACAATTGCACAGGTCACACATGCCTACTTAGTTCACCATCACATGACCTAGTACCAAGAAATGTGTGGGAGTCACCTTTTTATTGATCACATTAATCTCAAACTCTTTAATTTAGTATCTTAGGTTATGCTTGAAGGAAAACAACAATATTACCTCTTTCTTGTAGAAATCTAATGGAGAAATGGACATTATCATTTTGGAGTCTAATGCAAGATTAAATCTACACAATCTATGAGATGGATGATCAAGATTTGGCATGGAGATCCTTGGGAGATAAAAATTACATACCTTATTATTGGAGGAATGACCACCCTCATCCTCCATTGATAAGATTTGTATTGGAATCCACACCCTTAAGATTAAAAAAATATTTTCTAGGTAGGAAAAGCTAGACTAGAGATCAAATTTGGGAATTAATGGAAATTTGGGGAGTTTAGGCGAGTGACAAAAGTGACTTGAAGTAAATGCAAAAAAATTATAGATTTTGGGATGTCAAGAAAGGGATGTGGGATTTCGATGTGGAACCAAATATGGGAACATGATGAAATTACAAGGGAGGTCCAAATATTAGAAACTCCAATGAAATCCACAAGGTAGGAAGGAGTGAGTAGAAAATAATTATAGGAACTTTTAAAAAAATCATGTAGAAGAAGACATTAGAACTAGACATTTAGGGGAAGTATGGGGGTCCAACATAATTCCACAATATGGGAAAAATTTCTCATGCCAAAGTCCCTAAGGCACAAGGAACATCCATGACACCATGATCACCACCAAATGTACCAGCAACACAATCCAACTGTGTCACACATGTCTAAATCACATAGTCAACAACATAGGTCCCACATCATGATTGTACTTGGTAATACCATATCTCCTCCGCAACATGACAACCAAACTAGGAAAAAAAGCGACTAAACCAAGCCACAAATTTGAATCTACAACAACACTAAAATATCCATGGGCATAGACAACCCACATCCAAGTCATAAATACAACATGTAAGCATAAACAACCTACAACATTGCATAACTCGTACATGCGACAATGCAACATACAAATCCAACAATATACTGATAACCATGTCAAATTATTGAAAATGGAGGTAATTATGTAGCTTAATACTTTGTAAAACTATTATACTGTAGATCCAATTAAGTATATGTTGTGTCACTTCTATCTTTTGGTCTTATTCTTCTACAATCTTCTGTCTACTTCTACAAATGGTAAAATGAATCTAAGCAAATAATCATCCACAAAGAATGCTTAATTAGATCTACAGTATAATAGTTTTACAAAGTATTAAGCTACATAATTACCTCCATTTTCAACATTTTGTATCAGAGCTAACAGTTGGGGTAGAGTTTGGGACACCTTTCTCTTAAAATTTTGAAGGTTTTTTTGGCTGTAGTGGGAGCTTTTACTATTGTGTTATTGCTGATTTTGGAAAATAATTTTGTTACAATGAGTTTTAATTCTCATTTACATATTGAAAGATTCATTGGATCTAATTATGAGATGTGGAAAATAAAAATGGAGGATCTCCTTGAAGAGAGAGATCAATGGTTAGTTGTTGGTTATGAGACAAAGTCACCTACAACGATGTCAGATGAGGATTGGGCTAAGCTTGATAGGAAGGCAAAAGGGACCATAAGATTATTTCTTGCTAATCCTATTCTCTTGAATGTTTCAAAAGATACTATTGCATATAAGTTGTGGAAGAGAATAGGTGATATCTATCAAACTAAAAGTCTTACTAATAAGTTGTATCTGAAAAGATAGTTGTATTCTTTAAAGATGAAAGATGGTGATTCTGTTGCAAATCATTTGAATGCTTTTAATTTAATTCTGAGTCAATTGGCATCTATAGATGTGTTATCATGGAATCTAGCAGTGCTCGTTCCACAAATAATCCCCTATGAAACTTGTCTGTTGCCTAGGATTTGTGAATTTCAAGCATGCAAAATGAGGTGATTTTCAAACCACCTTGAAATGTGTTCCAAAGTCTCAAACTTTTAGTTTGAACATCCCCCTATGTTTGCCTCGCGAAGACCTTCGAAATGAGCCTCTTTGCGAAATCTCACTGTTAGTACTTAGTTAATTGTGAAAAATGCAGTGGCATTGAAAAAGTGTGCTCTTGCTCACAAGCCAAAAAATGGCTAAGTATAAAAAGTGCAGGGGCGCTGATTTTCAGCGCCCTTGCATGAAAGTGAATTCTCCAAAATGTAATAGTGCTAAAAAAGTGCACTATTACACTTTTTATCCAAACTTAGACCTTTTTTTTGGCCTTGGCGCATTTCTTCATGCGTTTTACTCTTTTCACTCATTGTGCCATTTTTTGTGCCTAAATTAATTGCTCAACTTGAGTTAGGTTTTTGAGTTACCATTTACTTAAAAGTGTTTTATTGTTCCTTTTTCATTGTTTATGATCTTCAAACTGTATTCCTTCTTGCTGGGCAAAATCCTCTCAAGCTGCAAAACACGTCTTTGGAGATTTTCGAGGATTTCACACTTCCTCTTGGTGAGTCGTTCTCCTTATTTTCTCTCCATTCTCCTTCATTACTTTGTACATATCGTAGGTTTTACATGTGTTTTTACTAATCTTTGTTTCCTTCTCGCGTTTTTCCTTATCCCATGTGTTTTCTTTATTTCGCCATTGTCTTTTGAGTCTTGCATTCATGAGCTTGTTTTGGTCCCTCTTTCCCTAATCACATTTTGTAACATCATCACACATCTTTGTCACCCATCATTTGTCTTAGCATGTTCTTCCTCTTTAAAAGTTTTTCTTTTCCTTTCGCTCATATTCCCACATTTTCTACATCTCTTCGCATTATCCCTCTTGATGTTTCTATACTCGTCATAAAGGAAACTCATGTTTTGTGAGTAAAGTAGCATGGCTTTTGTTCATTTGTAAAATTATGATAGAAAGAAAGTTAAATGCAATCCAATACAGTTTGCAAAATTTAGACTTCAAGCATTTTGTGCCTCAAAAACTCCAAGCATTGTTTTCAAACATCTTTACACATTGCCTTTTTGTTTTCAAACCTAATGATGTTTGAAGTTCTTTTCATTCCTTATACATAAAATTCCTTTTTGAAGAAAATTTCATGGCACTGGAAAAGTGTACCCTAGCATTTTGAAATATTTTCTAACACTGAGAAGCACAGGAGCGTTGTTTTTCAGTGCCCCTGCATTAAAGTCAGAATTCTCCAAAATGCAAGGGCGCCGAAAAAGTGCACCCTTACACTTTTCACAATTTTTTCCTTGAAATGTTTCAAACTTGCCCAATTTAGTCCTGAACCTCACTCCTTCCATTTTGTGCATCTTTTTGCGTGCCTTGTCATCTGCTCCATGCTTGCCCATCATTGTCACTCATTTTGTGCATTCCCATGCTATTTAACGACTAATGTTTGTTCTGGCTCGACACCTTGCAGTCTCTTTTCAGGATCTTCAAAGTTGATTGATCAAAGATTTAGTCGCTCTTGATGACTACTAGTAAACCTCCGTCTTCAAAAGAAAAGGGAAAAATGAAATATAAATATCAAGGTGTCTATTCGTCTGCTATAGTGGTCTCCAAGGTGGAAGAAATAAAAGAAACAGAAGTTGGTCATCAAGACTTGGTTGATTTTGCGAAGCAAACAGAGATGAAGCCTCTTCCTGACCCAATGAAAGCAATTGTACACAATAACCTACATTTGGTAGCTATGTTCCCTACAGCTGCACACAATACGGAATTTGTCCTTCAAGTGGCATCTCACTACATCAGAGAAAGCAAAAGTGTGATCGATTCTTCTAGGCACGAGATTCTAAGACTCGACCCTAATTTATTTGACATTGTGTTTAAGGTTCCTCAAATGGACAAATACATTGATATCTCTATACAAAAAGCACAAGAAGTCTTTGATGCTAATCCCAACAAGGCTAAAAACCTAATAAATACCCAATGGTTGAAGAAGCCTAGACAATCTATTTCCAGATGGCCAAAGGTACTCCTGCGAAGTGATTTCAAGGATGAGGTCAAAGATATAATCACATTTTTAAGCAGAGTAAAAGGCTTGCCAAAATCGTCCACTTTTCATGATTGGATGTATGAATACATTAGGATTATAAGAAGACAAAAGGTGCACATTGACTAGGGCAAATAGATCAGTGATGAAATACATGAGCAACTGATCAATGCTCCTTCCACATTGAAATTCTATATGACTTCTTACCTGGTGTACGCAGCAACTGTAATGAGACAATTCCCACGTCTATCTATAAAAGGGAATCGGATGATGGTACCTGTGTACAGATTTTTCTATCAACTGGAACTGAAGGAAAGCTTTCATCACTTTAGGCGGGTCACAGATGCTTTCTTCGCACCTTCGCTTTTCAATTTTGATCCAGCTCTTGAAAGGAGGAGGGTATCTGATGAGACTTATAAGGTGGTAAGTAAAGTTGGATGCCTATTTCTTCAATTCCCAACGTTTACTATCCTTACATGTTGCCAAGTTATCCTTCAAATAAGTGGGTTCTCATGGAGACATGCAAATAGCTGATTTCATTGCAAAAAGAACGAAGAAGTAACCACAAGCGTGGATTCAAGTTCCCACTGACAATTGGCAGATATACTATCCCAATTGTACAAAAAGCCAAGTTTGTTTATGCTAAAATGTAGATCATGAAAATCAAGACCTATAGGTATAGGTTTGATTTTGATTACTGAGATGTTAGAAAGAAATTACAAAAGGGTCATCATCATAAGTACCGATTTGAAGACATCTGGGCCGATTATAGAGATGAAGAAGCCATTTGCAAAATGGATTATTGCAGGTTAACTATTCAACAGATCAAAGACCTTGATATTGTTGACCTACCAGAGGATTTTGCAGATCCTAGCGATATCATGAATGTTCTCTATGATGAACAAGATATTTCTAAAAGGTCGTTACCTGCAATTCAATGGTCTAGGAAAGAAATTACCAGCATAAGAGAGAGATTGAGGCCAATCCTAGCCAACACTGCAGAATGGTTACATAAGCATGGTAATGAAATGAAAAGTTTTAGAATAGATTTGGAAGGAGAAGAATCTGAAGCAGAAGCTCGCCAACAGCAAGACCTCCACATGAAAAATAAATCAGCAGCTATTTCCACTTTTTCACAAAGAGGTCCCGGGATCAATTTACTATTGGCAAGAAAGATACCCAGTCCATCCCAGAAACAAAAACCATAGAATCCGATCCATCTCGCTCTAAAGGTAAAAATTCTATTCCAGAGGAGATAGATTCTGATGAAGAAGGAACTTCAAGTGATCAATCCGCTGAAGATGAAGACTCAGTAGAAGCAAACTCTGATGCAGAAGAGGTTTCTGAAAGTGGGCAAGAGTCTGAAGAAGAATCTGAAGAAGAATTTGAAGGTGATTCTGAAGGTGAACCAGAATTGGAGAGACAAGAGGGTGATCAACAGGAACCCAAGCATGATCAAGAAAGAACTACTTCTCCTCTTGAGAATGTAGTTGAGGAAATTCCTAAAACGTCATCACCTATGATTTCCAGTGTTCCTCATACCCCTTCAAGTTCAAGAACTCCTCCACCTTCTGTTCCCTCGTCACCCATTCCTACCACATGCATTCTTGTAGTTGAGATATCCACTATTCCTGCAACATCAACCCCGCTTGATACTCCCTCAGTGACAAGCATTCATACAGTTGATATACTGTCAAGTCCTCCATCATCCATTCTTAGCCTGTCTTCACCAACGTATGATATCACTTCTGAAAATGAATTCAATCGTTTCATGAATGAGTCAATGCGTGATTAGCTCAATGTACAATCTACAGGAGCAATGATGATAGACACTTCTCCTATTGTCACAATACCCATGGTAACTTCATATGTGACGATAACTTCAGAAGTGACGATGAAAATTGAGTTGACAGTGAATCCAGAAGTTCACACCTCCTTTCTTCCCCCTTGGCTGATATCTCAAGTGTCGAAGTGAAAGAAGCAAATGATCTCTCCAGAGGAGCTCGACCTTGAAGAGATAGTCCCTCCAAAGGCTAAAGGGAAGAAAAAGGAAAAAGTCTACTCAAGGCTGAACGTTGACAAGACTGCCAACAAGTATGCAGAGATTGGCATACCGCTGCAAGAAGAAGGTGATGTCAATATGGAAGACTACACAGTAACAAAAGTCCAGCTTGGCAAGGATACCAATGAATGTGCAAAGGCTGATGTGCAAGTGACATTGGATATCTTGGCTAGAAGACTGAATAAAATGGAGCAAGTTCGCAATATGTACAAACAGAGGGCAGAGCATTATGCCACTGTTGTAAAGAGACTTGCAAGATCTCCAAATAATGCACAACCGCTAACAGTGGTAAGTTTTGAAGACCCAGTTGTCAAGAAAGCTGAGAAGTTTGCCTCCAAAGGTAGAGTGTTGTATGATTTCATTGACAAGATCATAGAGCACGGATCTCAGATCATAATTGTTGCGGATGAGAAAACTACCTTGTTGGCCAAGCTCACCACAGAGCTTGATAAAGAAAAAAGTGTACTTTCCCAGGAGTGCAGAGATATGGAAAAACGCCTGCTATCATGGTCACAAATGAAACATGTAAAGCTTAGTAAATTGGTGGAAGTTGGGGTAATTCCTGACAAAGAAAAGTTCATTGAGGTAAGAGAATCTTTGAAACATTAAATTCAAGTAATTCAATCTCTTACAGAAGATCTCCACCAAGTGCAGGAAGATGTCGAAGGAAATCCTGTTATTCTTGAAAAGGGTATCAAGGAGTTACTAGGTCAACTTCTTGAAGAGAATCGTATCTTCCTGTCAGCCATAGAAATATCTCAGATCTTCAAAGAAGCCATCATGAAGTTGATTGACAGTTCAGGCTTTTCAGAAACCTCACTGAACATCATTTTTGATACAAGGCTCACATTGGATAACCTGAAAATGCATCTTGATAGGTGCAAGAAGGTTCACTCATCTGCCATGAGATCAATCACGAGAATTCACACCATTATGGATTACACTGTTGGTTCGGATGAGAAGTTCATGCAAGAGACCAGGAAAAAATACTAAGACTTCTACGCCCAAAGCAAGGAAACTTGAAGAAGCTCCCTGATCTCCAATGTTAGACATTTCTAGTGCATCCCTTTATGCATCTTGTAAATATTTCCTGACATCTTAGATGTCTTTTTGTAAATTGTAATTGCACCAAGTTCAAGATGTAATCTTTTGAAAACAAATTACACTTTGACCTTGGTCAAAGTTAGGTGAGATCTCCTTGAATCGCTCACATAACTTTCCTTGTTTTCCTCAATTAGATTCCTAATTTTGCTCATCCTTCTTTCTATATAATGTGAGGTATTTCTATTGTAAATTTATCCTTTAGTATTTTGCAATGAAGTGCTGCCCTTTTTGAAGCAGAATTGTGAAAATTTGCGGTCATACTTTGTGAGTAAAATTCGATCAATAAAGAAGAAGATTGCAAGCCATACTTTGTGTTGGATTCAATAGTCTTACGAATTGATCTTATTTGGTGGTGATTAGTTTAGTGATATCTAAAGGACTCTAAGTAATTCATGTAAACTTTGTGTTACATCCATTATTTAGATTTGCATTTGTGTTTTGTTTATCCTTTGTTGAATGATCTACAAGACTTTGTGCTTCTAATTGTCCATACTCTTTGATAATTTGGTTGGATGATCTACAAGACTTTGTGCTTGTAATTGTTCATACTTTTCGAGGAATTGCTGCGTCTAAGAAGACTTTGTGCTTCTAACCTGAAAAACGATGCTCTTTTCACATATCCACCATTGAAAAAGCTACGGAATGACTTTGTGCTTTCGTGAGCTTTCCCTTTTACTTTATTTGTTTATTGTTAATTACTTTTGGTATCTCTACGCTTTGCTTTGAGAAGATAGAGGTATTGGTAATACTGCTAGTTGATCGTTTAAAGTTATTAAGAATTGAGAACTTCCAATAGCGAAGCATTGTAAACATCTTCTCTGAAAAAAAGAGAAGGATGAATGTAACACACACCCCCCACTTCGTAAGTATTGTGTACATTTTGTAATTACTTATTTGTTTTACTATCACTTCTGTCAGCAGTAAGAAGGGTGCCTCCCCTTTCTGAGAGGAGAGATTTACATCTCACATAGCTATGGTTGAAGTCCTAGTTGTGTAATCTATTGAAAAGATGATTACATAATTTTCACCCAACAGTTTTTTGGCGACTCCGCTGGGGAACGACATACACAATCTAAGTGTCACACTTTTGATTGAAGTAGATAAGTTTCTTCTTTCTTGCTATTCTTTTGTATATTGTTACTCTATAACATCCATCATATTCAAATCTACATTCTGGCGGACCGAATATATACACGAGGATTGAGGGCTCAAAGAGTAGCAGATCCACTTTTTGAGGAGTTGTTGCAACGCAATTTTCCATTTACTCTTCCATGAGTAAGGTCACCACTGCAACGTGCTATAAGCTACCCTCTACGTAGCCAGAGATCTCCTCTCCCAAGTGTTTGGTCTATTTTGGTCTGTTTACCACAGACATCCTATTCAGGTACTTGTCATGCAACCAGTCATGGCCGCACCACCTACAGGACCATGGGGAAATGCTTTTGGTCCCCTTTTTTTGGCTGCACCTTTGCATGAACTACCATGCGTATCCATGAAGCATTTCCTGAAGTTTCAAGGTGATGGCAAACAACACCCCGATGAGCACATATCCACGTTCTACATCGTTTGTGGCATTCTTGGTATTGAACATGAAGATGTTTCTGTAAGATTGTTCATTGAATCCCTTCAAGGGGTTGCAGCTGAATGGTTCTTTACTCTTCCTAATGCCTCTGTCACCGATTGGGCCTCTCTTTGCACTAAATTTGAAGAAATATTTAAGCCTGTTGAAGATTCACATGCTCTATTGGCACAGCTCACCACCATGTGTAAAGAAGCTCATGAGCCTATGTGCGAGTTTGTGGCAAAATTTAATAAATTGGTGGCGCGTATCCCAAATGATGCAAGACCAACGGATCATAACCTAAAGTGCTTCTTCATCAACACACAACTACCCAAGGTGAGTTTCTACTTGCGTAGGGAAAATCTTGTTAATGTTGAAGTGGCCTAGCAATTGGCTACCAGTCTGGAGGACGACATGATCATTGCTGGAGAAATCAGGATGGGAACTAACAGAAATAAAAGGATGCAAGCCTCAGGTTCTTTGGCATCTAATGTCAGTGCTCCCAATGCCAGCTCAAATTTCACAGATCCAATGGTCCAAAGGCTGGAAAATGAAGTTTAATCTCTAAAGAAACAAATTTCAAGCAATAATAACAGTAGCAATTACAAGGACGTCCCTAGGAGGATTTTCCCTAATTATGTAGGCAACAAAAATCAAAATCGTCTCCTAGCAACTCCAGGAAGGCTTGCTCTGGAAGCCCCGCCCGTTAACAATGCTGCAGGATACTATGAGACTGAACAAGATGATTATGTGCAGCCCGAATATCCTGAAGAAGAAAATGCCGATCTCTTCCAAGAAGAAGAAATTGAATGAGCTGGCGACTCCAAGATTAGCTATTTGCAAATGGCGGAAGAAGAAGAAGAAGATGACTTGGTGATTGATACTTACGTTGTTTTTATGTGGCATCAACAAAATCAGCTTGATAAAGCTCAAGCTGTTGTTGTCCCTAAAAAAGAGAAGCTGCCAGTAACGATCACCAAAAGAGGATCTCCCCTCCCTTGGCAACCCAAGAAAGCAAAAAATCCACAAGTAAGTGCACCTCGCTCTCCTTCATCAACTCCCATTATTCCTAAAGCTAATCCTCTCATTCCAAAGACCAGTGTACCTTTTGTAAAACCAATCAATGAAGTTACTACTTCCAACCTACAAAATTCTTTCCAGGCTTTTGACATTATTGACCATGCCAAGAAAACTAAGGTTCAAATGTCTGAGGCTGAATACCTCAAAGCCAACCTCGACCAATTTGACAGGCTTGTCAAGTTCGTCAATGATGAAAGAATTTCCCCAAGTCAGGATACACCTCCTGACATCCCTATTACTCCTAAACCCAAGATATCACAGAGTAACCTTCTATCTAATCCTCCAACCACCTCTGGACGCATTGATCCACTTTTCATCTCCCTACTTGTAAATGGTTTCAAGCTGAGTAACTATGTCATAGACTCTAGTGCATCCAACAATGTGATGCCCGCCAAGGTAGCTACTGCCTTGGGCCTTGAGATGAATAAAACTTTCATCCATTGTTTTTCCATGGAGAATAAACAAGTGCCACTAATCGGCTAGATCAAAGATTCACAATACTCATTCGCTACATACCTGGAGAAGAAAATAAAAATGACGGTCCTTGTGGCTAATGTACCAGCATCCTACAAAATTCTCCTCGAATGCAATTTTTGCAAAGATGTTGGAGAACTAAGTATGGATATGTCTGAAGCAAGAATACCAGTAAAAGGTGTGATGCAAAAGTTGGTCCCTGAAAAAGAGTCAAAGTTTTCAGTTGCCAAATTTGATGATCCCAGAGTTTAGATCTTGTTCGAATCCTCAGGTGTGGGAACTTACTATCTACAGACGAATGAGGTAGGTGAATCCTCGACTCAAAATGAGTTAGAAAATGATGATATTTCCTCCACTTCAAATGAGACGTCATCAGGTGATTTGTCTATCTCCGACTGTGAATATTCATCAGATGATGAAGCTTTGGACTTCAACACTGTTAGCATTGGTGATCCCAATGGTGTCTAGTTGCTCGAATTTGATGGTAACTACTCTTTGACCAACTCTGGAGCAGGAATGGCTTTTATTTTGCCAACAGGAAATTTTTTCCCTTTCTCCTTCAAGTTGCAATTTGATAACACCAATAACACCGTCGAATATGAAGCCCTGTTGTTGGGAATGCAAGTCGCACTAAATAAAGGTATCAAAAATCTCCACACACAAGGTGATGCCGAGCTGATAGTATGCCAAGTGACAAATCTTTATCAAAAAAAGAATGATAGACTCAGGAATTATCATAATCTAGTGTGGGATTCTGTTGAGGAATTCAAAGCTTTTGATATCTCTGTTGTTCCCAGAGAATACAATACCAAAGCCGATTCCCTCGCAATCTCTGCCACACTCTAGGTGCCACACAAAGACTTTCAAGGTTCTACCTACACCATAGAGCTGGTTTTTCCGCCCAAGTGTCCCTGAAAATTTAGAAAACTAGAAAATTTTCAATGATGATCATCAGATCATCGCCTTTCTTGAGAAAGCAGAGAATTTTGATGAGTTGTATTTTGAAGGCCGCAATTCTCTGCCTTGAGAATCTGTGTCTAATATAGATCCTATTACGGGTGAGGAATATTTGCAACTGAAAGGGAATAAGATTCCCAAAGGATTGGTATCCTTGGAAAATCTTTTTGACAAGCATGAGCGCCACGTGAAAAAGCAACTCTCAGATTTCGACTCATCTAATGAAGTGGAACAGATAAATTTGGGAACTAAAGCTAACCCCAAGATGTTGAACACTAGAAAATGTTGTATGACCGAAGAAAGGAGACAGTTTGCTTAGCTACTTCAGGAGTAAATTGATGTCTTAGCATATTCGTACGAAGATCTGAAATCATTTCGGCCTAAAGAAGTACACATGATATTCCCCTCAACGTTGGTGCTTTGCCTTACAAACAAAAGTAGAGGCAGTATAATCCCGAGATCTCTGGGACTATTCTGGCGGAAGTTCAAAAGATGCTAAACACATGGATAATATTCCCTATCCATCATTCAGCATGGATAGCCAATATCGTCCTCGTTCATAAGAAGAACAGTGAAATCCGCATTTGTGTAGATTTCATAAATCTAAACCAATTGTCGCTCAAAGACAATTACCCACTTCTAGTGATGGACCAAGTCCTACAAAATGCAACCGGATCCGAGATGCTCTCCATGCTAGACGGATTTTCGGGCTACAACCAGGTTGGAGTTAATTCAAATGATCAACTTAAGACTACTTTCACAACGCCATGGGGAACCTTTGCCTATCACAGGATGTCATTTGGTTTGATCAACATTGGAGCCGCATTCCAACGTGCCATGGATCTCACTTTCCGTGATGTGATGGGTAAGTTCATTATGGTGTATCTTGACGATCTCACGGTCTTTTCTAAGTGATGTCATGAACATTTCTACCACTTGAGGCTGATTCTTGAAAGATGCTGTCAGCATGGTATTTCCCTAAATCCCAAAAAGTCAACTTTTGGGGTGACAGAAGGTAAACTTCTTGGTCATGTTGTATCTACGGAGGGAATCAAGATCGACTTGGAAAGGGTCAATGGAATTAAATCTCTCACTCTTCCATCAAGAAAGAAATTTGTTCATTCCTTCTTCGGTAAAGTAAACTTCTTAAGGAGGTTTCTTCCAAAATTTGTTGAAAAGACTCGTCATATTGTGAATATGATGAAGGGTAACACCACTTTCCATTGGATGTTAGAAGGCAAAGCAGCATTCGATGATATCAAAGAGGAAATTGCTCATGCACGTGTGTTGGTCTACCCCAACTACACCAAATATTTTGTTATGTACAATTATCCTTTTGAGCATACACTCTCAGCAATTCTGGTACAAGAAAATGATGAAGGCTTTGAATCCCCCATTGCATTCATGAGCTGCATTTGGAGTTTGGCATGGATTGGTTGGTTATAGGTCCTCATGGATACTTGGAGAAATAGGTGAGGCTTGAGTTCTCTTATGGTAAGAGAAATGTTGGAATGGTTACTTGTAAGAAAAGCTTTTTCAACAGTAAAGACCGAGAAGCCTACACTTAGTTGGACGTGAGTTCAACACACTCGGCGGTTTCACATGCCTCCAAAGAGGCAGTTTGGTTACAAAGACTTGGGAAAGGTATTGGTTTTTTTAAGAGAGAGGGACAACCATGTTCAAGGCCCCAAGTCATGGAGGGTCAAGAGCAGAAGGCTGCCCTAACTTACCTCAGCTTAACAAGATGTTGGGGAATGCGGGACAATAATGATGAGGACTATAAAGTCCTTCAATCACCCTACAGACCCAAAATGTAAGATGAGGCTAGGCAAGCTAGTTTTTAGGTTCAACGCTATGCCTCAAGAAGCTCTCTTCCCAAGGATAGAAGTGCGGTACTGGGAAGACAATGCGGTGTGCTAACATCTCTCAAGTGCGCTGGCATCCATACGACTAGACAACTAAAGAGACCAGGTCGAGCCTAAGAAAAAAAGCTAACAGTCCAACTAACTACTACTAAAGGGACAAAATAATGTGATTAAGTAAACAAAATACTCTCTAATGTGATAAAGTAAAAATGTAAGAGTTAGGGTGGCAAGAAGGATCTCACAAAGAAATTTGTTCACTAGCTAGCTCTCCAAAAGCACGTTCACCTACACACAAAGAGGAGGAAAATTTTTGGGTGGTTGTATAGGGGCATGCCTCAGCCAGACCCTCGTTTAGGTGTTTATACCTCCATAGACAACCAAGAAAGCGAGTATGATAAAGAAAGTAATGTAATCTATAACACTAAAAACACTACAAAAAAATGAGTGTGCTTACTCAACCAAGTAATAGAGAGGAATGGGAGGCTTACCACCTACACCAAAAGCACTCAAGGCTAATGGAGGAGAGAATGAGAGTACACGAGCCTTTGCTACAATGGTGTGGTCCCAAACTTGCTCTACTAAAGTGATGGAGTAAATTTGTTGCTACAATGGAGTGCAAGAGTGTTGCTAAAATGTTTGAGAATGCAAGGAGTGAGTGCAAGAGAGTGAAGAAGATTGCTTAAAGGTATGCAAAAGAAGTTTTGAAACATGTAGGAGGTAGGAATTTGAAGAGGAGATGAAGAAAACAACCATGTTCCAGTCAGTCGGCCGAAGGGGGAGTTACAACTTGACCACTAATGAGAAGTGTAACACCTCTACAGGTTCAGCCACAGGAATCTGCCAGGGATGTAAGCACGACGCGCGGATGTCTATGTGTCATGGAGGTGTCCCCAATAGAAATTCCCCCACTGACACTCAAAACATGAACCAAGTGGAATGAAAGCAGTGGGCTTAGGTGTGATTAAGCCTCCAAACTTGGTTTTCTAAAGTGGAGAAGGAAAAAATGGGAATTTGCATAAAGGGTGCAAATTCACTCTATATAGTTTTAATTGCAAGTAAGTTAAACTTGAATGTGATAGTCAGAGTGCTATGTGTTTAGCCAAAAATCCTTTGTATCATGCTCATACTAAGCATGTTGATGTGAAGTATCACTTTGTTCGAGAAATGGTTGAGAGTGGGAAGGTATTAATTGAGAAAGTTGACACTTTGATTAATGTTGCAGATTATCTTATGAAACTTGTTCCTACAGATAAGTTCTCTTGGTTTTGAGTATTAATCATTTGCTTGGAGCTTCATGATTATGCAAGTTGCATTTGAAGTTGGCATGGATTGATTAGTTGGTGCAGGAAGGCCATTGGCCTTGAGTCCTGTACTTGATTTATAATAATGATTCCTCATTTAGAATAATTGCAATGTATAATATCAAGTGGGAGAATGTTGGGAATAGGATGTCATTTAATTGCAAAACATATTTCATGTATCTCCTAAGTCCTTGGAAAGTGTTCCCCAACACTGGGATTAGAAAGATACTAAATTTGAATGAAATGAACATGTAAATTGACATTTGTAATTAATTCTAAATGATAGGAACATGTGGGAACACCCAAGAAGAGCTCCTAAAAAATAGGAGCACATGGGGCACCCACATGGAAGGTGGAACCCACCTTGGGTTCAGTTAACTATTTGGAGAAAGATAACACTTCAGTAATGCATGTAAAGATCCTATCTAAGTTAGGAATTGATGTTTACATGCATGGAGTTTAGTTCAGTTCAGTTTAGTTCAGTTTAGTATAGTTCAGTTCAGTATGAGTTCAGTTCATTTTAGTTCAGTTCAGTTTAGTTATGGTTCAATTATCTTCAATTGCATATAGTTAGTTTCAGTTGAATGCCAGTTGACTTCAGTTGACTTGGAATGCATTACTAATGACTTGAGTTGCATGATAGATAACAAGTGATACATTCAATTAAGTGGGGATGATCAATCATGCATCCTATTTGCACGAATTGACGGAGAGATATGTTTTAGTTAACAGAGATTGACTTGGACCCACCTTGGGTGCCCAAATTGGCATCTTGGAGTTAACACTTTTGCATGAGAAGATATTTTATAAGGCTAAGTTAAATGGACCCATTCTTGGGTGCCAACTTTGAGGAGAAGCTTACAAGATATCTTCGTAATCAATGTTGAGTTAGCATGTCAGTTTTGGATGCCCAAATTGATTAAGGACTTGGTTTGGCATTGTCTTTCATGGAAGAACTCTACTTGTAAACAATAGGCATAGGTTTTGTGATATAAGCTTTGTGCTTTGTAATTGTAAACTCTTTGAAGTTTACAAGGCTCATTATTGTCTATAAATTGTAGTAAGTTGAAGAGAGTTTGATCAGATTCTATTGTAGGTTGTGGAGAAGAACTGTTGAAGGCAAAAGAAACATCTCAAGCAAGGATTGATAAAGAATTATTGTAATCTTGTTCTAAGGTTAAATAATACAAGCACTATTGATTTTGGTGGTGGATTTTTTCCCGAAAGGGTTTCTCCACGATATATGTTGTGTCACTTCTATCTTTTGGTCTTATTCTTCTACAATATTTTGTCTACTTCTACAAATGGTAAAATGCATCTAAACAAATAATCATCCACAAAGAAATTGTAACAAAGAACACTTAATTAGATCTACAGTATAATAATTTTACAAAGTATTAAGAGCTACATAATCACCTCCATTTTCAACACAAATGGGAGTAATGAAAGATGTACATGTGAGTATACAATGAATCCAACATCAAATCACCAATAACTGAATAGCCATAAGCTCAAAAAATCACCAAATTCAAAATAACCCATAAAAAAATCAAATAGAAATAACAACAAATAAATCATTCCAAAACATCTCCAAACTTTATCCACTATGTAGTGCTTTGAACAAACTTTTCGTTGACTATAAGAAGTCCAAAATTTGACTCTGTATGTGTAAGTTATGACCTCTCCAAGCTCAAGGGAACATCCAACTTCCAACAAGAAAATCACTACCAAAACAAAAATGTATGGAAAAACCACTAATACCACAACATAGTGCATGGAACTACCTTTCTAATGAGTATAAGAAGTCAAAAAATAGACAATCAAGCAAAAGTTATACCCCCTGAAAAAAAATTGCCCAATTCTGCTATAAGGTGGTTGCAGGGTGGTGCTTGAGCAGCCCATCGATGGCCCACTAGTGGCGGTAGCGCCACTAGCAGTTGGAGCCGAAATAACAATAAATTTGGTTTAAATTTTGTTTTTAATAAAAAATTGGTGGAATAAGGGCGACATTTATTAAATTTTTAAGCCCAAAGGGTTGGGCCTCGCCCAACTAGGGGGCTCGTGCCAGGGGCATGGTCCTTCCAATGATAGGACCACCCCAGCTGAGATGACTGATAGGTGTCGGTGGGCTGATAGCTCGATTGAAACAATTAGTCCCCTAGCTGTTAGTTCGGGTACAGGGGGTACGGGGGTCTACGAATCCCCCTAATGATTTTTTTTTTTTTAATAAAACCAAATCAAATTTTAACATTTTGAAAATGCACAAGATTGTTTTACACCTGCAGATATTTATTTATTTATCCTTTGCAAACAAATTAGATGGTTGTACGATGGGGCAGAAGACAATTTTTATTGTGCATTTTTTTCATTGTGACCAAAATAGGTCAAATTTTATGTCAATATTCATGTCTTGGGCCTCCTAGATCTAATGGTGAGGTTTATTTTTTCCCAAGGGTCATCTACAAAATTTCACCTACAAAACCCTCATGATGAACATCCATAAGAAAAACCCCTTTCCAACAAAGATTCATAAACCTAGGTCTACAAAAAATAACCATAAATCTACAACCCCAAAATCCCAAATTTGCAAAAAAACCTACACAAAACCCTCATATCTTGCAATGTATTCATTCTTTCCATGCAAACCTTGTATTTAAACTATACACTAGATCTACTCCAACAAGGGTTATACAAACCAAAACCCGACTTTGATACCAAATGAAAGGAAATATGCATCCACCCAAGATAATTTCCACATAACCCAAATAGAGAAATCTATGCAAACAAGTATTCAAAATCCATATGCTAAAGAATATAAAACATACCATCAAAGATGACACAAGATATACCCTAGGAAAACCCTCGAGTGGGAAAAACCCAGCCTCCAAAAGGATCCATCACTCATGTATTATTCAACAATAAACATTACAATACATCTTCAGAGTTCTCCATGAACACCTTTGAATCATTAATCCCTCTACAAACACTCCATGTGAATAAGAATGCAACCATACATATCATGCCATGCTTCAACCCTCACAAATGCTAACAAGAGTTAACCTCAACTAGCCAATTAACCAACCATAGACAACTACCCATGTGTTTTATTTTATAGAGACAAGCTCACACAAAACCACCAAATGGTATTACATAAAACCATGTGACTAATACCATGAGCTTTCAAAACCATTAACCCCTCATTTGGTATTGGTAGTAAGTTTTCTCAATATTAAATATTATTCCCATGTGCAACCGCATATTAAATATTTAAACCAATGTTACATACAACACATAAAGTGGCCTCAAGAATGCTAGATCTATGTGATTCACACATCCCTAGATCCCTGAGGTGCACCACATAATAAATAAATAAATATTACATTATAACATTATGCAAGGTGGAAAACACACCTTTTCCTAACACATATTCCATAAACCTAACATGTTTTTGCCTTCATACATTCTTAGGGATAAGTCCCAATCTTTAGTTTTAAAATTAAATATAATTTAATTTTATAGTGTGAAATTGGCCTTTTCCTTTTTTTTATTAGATAAGTAGGGAAGGGCCTTGATCCCATAGTTATAGTAACAGGCCAAAAAGAAACAGGGAGAGGTGGGAAACAACACCACCAACCATCCAAAAAACAACATCAATATTAGCACACAAGCCGATATTTAAAGTAACCATTATCAATCAAAAACATTAAGTTTTTACTAGCATACTTCGATCTATGAAGACCATTAAATCAACAGTATCCCAAGTGGCATTCCACCATAACCTATAAAAACTAATAAAATAGTCCCAGTTATTATAAAAAGACAAAAAACTCATCAAAAAATAGTAGAGAAGCAACAATAGCCATTAACTGGATTTCTTTAACAAATCCACATACTCTCCCATGAGAGTAATGTATTTGTGCCAGTCAGGGCCCTTTGTCTCGTCCAACATCTTCAGGGTATCAGGTTTCCCCTGTTTCTATAATTTCTTGGTAATCTTCGTTTCACCAAAAGCCACTCCAAGCATCACTCTTCTCATCAACTTCTTAGTTACTTTCATGATTAAGTAACTCCTCCATGTCTTCAAACTGTACCTACAGAAAGGTTAGTTTGCTTTTTAAAAACTCATTACTAAGATCCTCAGCTTTGTTCTCCATTCCCAAGAACCCAACATCCTGCACATTCCCGACCTCAATCTTATCCTCAAAAGGCTCCACTTCTTCCTCCTCTTCCTCCTCTTTTTCCTCCTTTGAACCATCCTCTAGGAAGTTTCCTTGAAATCCAAGTCTTCATAGTCTTCTTCTTCATGGGCTTCAAAACCTTCATACCCCAGGTCCTCCTCCACATTCACTGACATTTTCTATTCTCCTTTTTTCTCCTTTGAGGCTACCTTAGCCAAATGTTCCAACCTTCTTCTCCCACTACCTCCACTCCCTTGCCCTTGTAAAGTTTCCTTAGCCTCCCCCATTTGGTTCCCTTCCCTAGTGATATTTATTACATCTCTAGGATTAATATCTCTTATGGGTTTCTTAGCAGAGGGGAGTGTTTCCTTTTTTTAGGCGTTGCTCTAATGAGCTCCAATTCAATGCTTCTTATTTCCTCACTCTTCTATGACAAAGGAGTTGACGGATTTTACACATTAGCCACAAGGGAGTTACATTTTGTAGGGATTAGCACATGCCTAGTAGCAATTGCAGGAGAGTGGTGGGAAATTTGTTCATCAACTGGGAGTTCATCAGCATTAGGGTTTTCCTCCTCTGGTTGTTCCACATTTTCTTCTTCAAACCGGTCAGGGTTCACATTTCTAGCATTTAAAGAATTTCCATGAGGATTCAGGGCTAGGGCATATTTGTACAAGGTAAGCATAAGACCTTGGTGGAGGGGAGGGCTAGCGCCTTTTTCAATGTTTAGCTACAAAGAGGAAAACAGGTAAAATGGAAAATTCATACACTCCCTATGCCTAATATGGTTTAACAGAGGGAAGTGGTATGCATGTACTGACATGTACCTACCCTCAAGTGTAAAATAACGCATTACAAATAGGCTTACTAATGCAAAAGGAGGAGGGAGTTCAAGTTTGGCATACCCTTTCTGGAATCTCTTAAGATTTTCACCTTCATGAAGGAATTTATCGAGAAACCTCTCGTAGTCCGCTCCACTTTTATTAGCAACTTTTAGCCCATTATTTTGCAAACCCATAGCTTCAACAATGAATTGAGTGGTGACCTCAAACTTCACTGCGCCAATAGTGACACTGCCCTTCCTCTAGGAATTGGTGAATTTAGTCATTAGGTTCTCATTGTATCCTTTCAGAGATTGGAAGAATGGGATCATACCCACATTCTCAAACATCCTCCATAGGTCCAAATTATGTTTGAGGGCTTGGAAATTTGGTGGCTCTATTCTTTTCCTTAGTCTTCCCATTTCACTCCTCTCCAAATTCTTTTGTTGCGTCAGGATTTTCTTCATAATCACCCACACAATCTGCTTCCTTCCCTAAATGTAACCAACACTCAAACACCAAATAATACTCAGCCAAGATAGAATGAAAAGTTGAGAAGTTTCTTAATAAGAAATCCAACTTCACATTTCCCATAACCCAAAACTCATCATTATTCTTGCAAGCATTTAAATCCCTATTAAAATTCATTCTTTTCCCCACTATAGAAATACGGGGATTACTGACACAAGGTTTTTCAACATGCATAGAAATGACAACCTTTATCAAATTCAATAACTTCATGTGATTTTTGAACATCATCTTTAAGGGAAATTATTAAGATTATCTCATTCCAAGATCCTCCTATACCACCCCATACTCCAGATACCATCATTACACAGAAAGCTAAACAACACCACTTGGTACTCGTTAATTCCGCATACAACTAACCTATAAAATTTGCATGTGATATTAATTTTCAAATCTTTCATTAAGGATTACGTCTCTTAAATATGTCAACATGTTGCCATTGGTCGAACGTGTCCATCCCCTGTAGCTCAGCACCACGTTGGCAGCACAATCGGCTGCTTTGTTTCCTTTGTTATACATATGTTGTATCTTACATATGTTAAAAAAAATTTAATGACTTTACATCTATCTATTATATTTTTTAATTCCCAAGGAGGTGTAGCTTCTTCATTTAGGATGTCCACAATTAGCTTAGAATCCCCTTCAATGATAACATTTTTGTACCCCAGCTCCTTTAGAAAATTGAAACCTCCAAAAGCATCCATTGCTTTAGCTTTATTGTTATAACAGACACCCAAATTCACTCCAAAACCCATAATATAGCCACCTTTATGATTTCTTAGCAAACCCCCTACACCAGCTTGTCTTGGGTTGCCTTTTGAGCACCCATCAAAATTACACTTAACCCAATCTTTTAGCAGAGGACTCCAAACAGTACCCATTCTGTTAAGCATCTTTTACCAATTGAGTTTGGTTAAATCCCTCCTTATTCCCCAATTTTGTTTTATCCTCATTTCTTTGTAATTAGGCTAGGTATTGGAGAAATTGTATCTTCCTGCCTCAATGTTTTCCTTAATTTGGTTTTTAATAATCTAACTTACCTCCCAGCTACTTCTCTCCACATCTTTGAAAATTCTATTATTTCTCTCCTTCCACAATCCCCAGGTAACAAATGGAGGAACTTGATTCCAAAGGTCCACAATAACGTTATGTGAGAATGGGAAATTTGACTAGCCTTCAATAAAAAGCTTCATTGAATTGGGAAACACCCAGTCAGAGGACAACAACAACAAAAAGCAAGACCACACTTCCCTCGCATATTGGCATTGAAATAAAATATGAATTATCGACTCCTCTTCCTATTTACAAAGTGAACACATGTTTACCAGCTGGAAGCCTCTCTTAACCAGATTGTTAATAGTGAGAATTTTACCATGAGCAACAGTCCACCAAAAATAATTAATTTTGGGAACAAGATTCTTTAGCCACACCCTATCCCAGCAGTGATCAAGAACAACAACCTGGGCCCTCACCAAATCTTCATAGGTCTTTTTAACCGAGAAACAACTAGAAGAGTTGCTTTTCTAGAGCCACTCATCTTCCCTTTCTCTATCGAACCACTTAGCCTCCCCTATCAAATTATGCAGATTCAAGAGGATTGGATCCCAATTCACCTGTCTTTGACCTCTCATATTGTTTCTCCTTAATAGTGTGTTTAACTCCTTCCATTTAGGTTCCTCCATGTTCCAGTTTATATAATCAAACACCTTTTTTACACAAATCCTATTTAAGCTAAGCTTGAGAGGATTCATTTCTTCAAAGGCGGACAGAGTGGAATTCTCTATCCAAGGATCCTTCCAAAAATTAGTATTATTCCCATTCCCAATTCTCTTCCTTGCCCCCATCTTCAACACATTCCTCAATCTCACAGGATGGTTCCATAAGGTTGATCTAGTAGGCAAATCCGATTGTGAGAGTAAATAGCCAGGATTCATGTTCCTTAAGTACTTATCTTGGAAAAAAATTTCCCAGTCTTTGGAGCCCTCCAGAAGATTCCAACCAATTTCAGTTGTTAATGATTTGTTTCGCATGGAAATTATTCTCAGCCCCAGACCCCCACTTCTTTTAGGCATATACACTTTTTCCTAATTGACCAGAGATAGTCTATTTTTTTCTTCCGTTCCTAACCACAAAAATTTTCACTGAATTTGTTCAATTTGCTCCCGAATATGGGTTGGGATTTTGAACAGAGATAGGTAATAAACCGGAATATTCTGAAGAGAGGCTTTAAGGAGTTGAATTTTTCCCACCGAGCTAAGAAGCTTCCCCTTCCAACCAGCCAGTTTGTTTTGGATTCTTTCTATCAATTGGTTCCAATAATTATTCTCCAATTTATTAGAGATCAAAGGGAGGCCCAGATAGGCATCAGCTAAGTCAGCTTCTTGACATCTCATAATTTTTTTCACTCTATCCTTTATCTATTGACCAGTGTTGAAGAAGTAAACTTTTCCTTTTTCATAGTTTATGCACTGACCAAAAACAACAGCATAATCATTGAGGACCTGTTTCCATAGACTTGCTTCCCCAACCAAAGTGTAATGCCCCGCCACGCGAACCCCAAAGGACAACAAGAACTCGTGATAAAAGCACAATAATTTTTTTTTGAAAGTGAAACATAACATAAGATGAAAATGAACATATATTACATATAAGCAATTATACAATTACAATGACCATTACGTCCTCTGGGGTACACAAGATGGCGTCACAAACACCTAAAAATAAAACTATAACGTTAACAAACGAATCAAGATTACATAAAGATAAAATATAACCATCCATGATCAAAGGAAATATAAAAGATACATTCATCATTCTATTACATTTCAATTCATAGTTTGACATTACAATGGTGGAACATATTCCCATATATGCAACACATCATGGACACAATAATACATTACAATTGTTTTAGGAGTACATATGTGTCATGTCGTGTAGAGGAAAAGATACATCAATTACAAAGATGATACATCAAAGAAGAATACGGTACAAAGTGATAAGTAGTCTTCAACCAAGTGAGGCTCTAGAAACTCTGTATCTACTTCCACATCATGAGCACAACCTGGGAACCCAATGGGGTGCATAGCACGTTCCACCCGACCACGTGGACTTGAAAGTCCACCCCCCGTGCTAGGAGTTGACAAGAAAGATCCCCATATCGCAATCCAAAACAATCAAACAAACCAATAGCAAACCAAAATCCATAACAAGGATATCATCAACATAAGATAACAAACCACAACATTGCCATCACTGAACCAAAACAAGATAATGAAAAGTTCAACATAACCAAATGTTAGGATTATAGTTCAACACTAAATAACCGTAAGAGGTGCCAACAACAATAAGATCCAAAGCCTTCAAATGAAATCACAATATCAACCAACAATAAATAACAAGGGCACCTTTCATTAACATCAATTAAATTTCCATGAGGCATGTGTGCAACATTAAAGATAGAACTTGGAGGCTTCAACAACAATCACCAAGAACCAATTGCCTCAACAACATCAACAATTCAATCAACACTCCCAGAGGCAACCAAACAAGGGAACATAAATAGGTATTGTAGGAGAGTGTCATCGCATGGCCTTACATGGATTATCCAGGCAACCTATCACAAGGTACCACCTCCATCTATGGTTATCCAGGCAGCCTATCGCAAGGCACCGCTCCATAGGGTGACTCATGCGGAACCACTTACCTTTCGTGAGGACAAGGCAGTGATCTTACCAACCAGGTCTTCTCATCCCATCCTTAGCCTGTAAGAGCACTAATGGTATGGGTGAGACTCATAATTAATCTTGTTTAATGTTTATCTACCCAACCTACTAGTTAATTAATTACATTATCACTTGATTAAGAAACTCTTCCATGGGTTACCCAAATAGCCCCTTTGTGCGCCGGCCCCCATGAAGAGCCACTCTCCCTATGGGTACCAAATCAAAACAAACAAGGGGTGTACCTCATCTCACATAAAGATCAAGGAGTACATATCACACAACATGCGAGGCAAGAACCATCTCGCAAACCCATTCCATATCACTGAAATCAAGAACAAGGAGGTACCACCCACCACATCCAATAGTCAACACCATAGTACAAAGTACTACCCATGAGCTCAAAATCAAAAAATAAGAGCAATAAATCACAATGGAACAACCGTGGAAAAATCAACATAAGTCAAGTTCCTCCATTGCCTCTGGAAGCCAAAAAAAAAAACATCATAAACCCACAACCTTCTATTGAAGGTAATTCAAGCATATCAGGTTCCCAACCATCTCAAATATGGCCACAAGAAAGACAATGCAACAAAGTCTCCTCAATCAGAATTAGCATAATAAGGAAGACTATCATCAAGGAATCCATAAAATGACAATATAAGTTTCATAAATCATAAATCGAAAGGAGTAGAATGAAAGTGGCATCATCATATTCAACCAAGGCAAACATAATCAATTGTGACACTTATTCAACTGGGCATCCAAGGGAGACCTCTATTTCTCCTCTCAAAATACCCTTGCAGTATGGCAACTAGTCACCCTTAACAAGACAACAATTATGACAATGACAACTATCAACGATACACAATCTCAATTCGAAGATCAATCCAACCAATCATGATAACCATTAAAATTCACATTTACATATATATGAAAACATTCATAACCATAAAGACTAATAGACACTCGATTTACATTTTATTCATTTATTCACTACAAAGACATTTTAACTCACAATAATATATCATAAGAAAGTTCCAATTAATCAAATTCAAGATTAAATCCTTATCCTTTCTTACTATACACATGTAGATCATCAAGGTTATTATATCCATCAAAGGAAACTATTTGTTAGCAAGATAAAATAGATTTTATCCAAAACCTATAACCCAATGAGAACTATATCATTTGACAAAGAGGTTCTAAACCTTCTAGTACATTTTTTTTTAAGAAAACACATTTCCTTCTACAAGTTTCTTTTCCTCAACTTAAGCTTATTTTAATGATTAGACATAACAAACTTTCAAGAATTAAAACAAGAAATTCATTCATAGCTCATATTCTCACACCTAATTCAATTACAATGTGGCTAATATATATTAGCATTGCTTTAATAAAAATAATAATTGATGGTAATACTCTACTTGCTTTATTTATGTTCCTAATATTAATTCGTACATAAATTTTACAATCATTATTACAATATAACTTTCTAATTATTACCTTAACTATTTACACACCCAATTAATTTTATACTTACAAACAATTGTAAAAATAGCAATCCTTCTCTATTCCTTTAATATAAATTATATACTTATATTTACTTTCTATTTCTTAATAAATCCACCTTTGTCCCTTTTTAATATAAAATATATACCTCTATTTACTTTTCTAACTTTTAGGAAAAAACCTAGAATAACTACTTTTATGGCTCTTTTTTTTATGGTTCTTACTTTCATTGTTTCTTTAATTTCTTTTAAATAATGTAAAGGTAAAGGCCTAACTTAAAGCTAAGCTAACCTTCTTAATTTCACCGTAAAATATGTAAAGAGCCCTAAACAAAAGAAGTTCGCATTCTTCTTTTCTTCTTTATCTTTTTCATTGAGTAGGGAAGAGAACTATGAACGGATGGCGGCACAGAGAAATGAGGGTTTTGTAGAGAACAGAGAAAAGGGGAGGCTACAATCCCTAACACAGTATATTATCCCATGTGAAAAGGCATTAGCTCCAAGAGTAAGTTTGAATACTTTGAATAATAAATTAAAGTCTCAATAATTTTGAATAGAAAACAGGGAATACTAAACTACATTGGCTACATACATTTCAATCTAGATTCTTAATAAATCTAGACTATAGAAATAATATTTGGCTGCCTCTAAATACTTAGACTATCATTTTACCTAACTGTGCTCATTATTAGGATTCTTGACCATAATTTTCATTTTAGAAGACATACTCCAAGGCCTCCGTAACACCTTATTTTCAGGCTGCAAATTCGCCAAATTTGAGAAGTGAAAGGTCAATACCAGCAGCATGCGTGAATTGTTCGATATGCACAAAATGGATTTATTAAAAAGGGTCTAGAAACTTTCAAGCAAATGGGATTTACTGGTGTAAAACCAAATTCCACTGTATATGTACGTGTGTGTATAATGATCAGATTTTACTGTTATAATTGCCCTGATAGACATGTATACAATAAATGGATTTGATGAAGGGCCTAAGAATCTTTCCAGCAAATGCAATTAGCAGGTGTCGAGAGAATCAGGGAGGTTATTTAAACTTTTACACCCTTCTATATTCAAGTGTTGCAACTACGTTTGATTGGCAAAAAAAAAATCAGGCAAATTATTTAAACCTTTAAACTTCCTATTATGCTCAAGCGCTGTGGCTGAGACAGGTTGACCATGAAATCAGAGAGAATATTTAAACCTCTACAACATTCTATTTTCAAGTGTTGATGTTGTGACAGGTTGCCAACAACTTCAAGGAGGTTGTTTAAACTTATACTCTCTCTCAAGCCTAATTATTCCAGCTGTGATAGGTTGCAAATGTTTTCAGGGAGATTATTTAAAACAGAGACAAGGTTCTTAATTCCTTTTGCTCATTTAACATGGAGATGTTTGTATTTTCAGTGCCCCTTTTGTTGTGAGATTATTCCCATATGTGAATGTTGTTCTACAATATAAAGTACTAAAAGTATACAACTACATTGTCCTTATTAAGGATTCCATTTCACACTAACAGCCAACAAAAAATGACATAAAGCAGAGGTCAATAATAAATATAACAAGAACTCATAAACTTAGCGAATTCAACCAAGTGGAACTAGGGCAGGTTAAATTTACCATAAGTATCTCAGTGTACTTGTATATATCTTAATAGTGTCATATACAAATACAACCACAGATAGAAGCAAATATAAAATAATAGCATTCATGCTGAAATACTTTCTACTATGGGTTCTTGGCATGCTAAATAAAGGAATATGTTGGTCCTCCATTTATTCTACAAGATATGCCTTGAGAGATTTGGTCTTCAAAAAACAACAGCCAGTATAATGATAAAACAAAGCAGAAGTGAGTTTTTATGGTACACAAGGCACGTGATGAAGGATGCAAGGAGCTTAACATACTTAGCTGGGATGGGTTTCAATCCCTTGTCAGAGGAAAGGGAGAATGTTCTGAGAGATGTGAACCATTTCCAACGTTTAAAACAGGGACAGTGTTATTGTGCTGCAGCTGAGACAGGTCGACAAGGGAATCAGAGAGAATATTTAAACCTCTACAATATTCTATTTTCAAGCACTGCAGGTGTGACGGGTTGCAGGATGTACACAGAATGGATTTTGCAAGGAAGGTCTCAAAATCTTTGAATTAATGAAGCATTCTAAAACTCATCCTAACCTTGGAAGCTTTGCGTGTGTTCTGGGTGTACACAGTCATGCAGGTTTAGCGGATGAGGGCTGCACATACTTCACACATCCACACCCTTATTTCATTACATATATAGTTGATCACTAGAAATGCATGGTTGATCTTCACGTCTGCAACATGAAAAAGGAAAGCAACTGTTTGACAGAATACCTCAAGGAAAAGTGAATCTCATGGAATTCCATGATTGTAGAATATGAACAAAACGGATTAGTTAAAAGGCTTTAGAAACTTTCAAGCAAATGCAATCGGCAGGCGCTAACAAAAACCGAACTCCACAGCCCTTTTGCAACACCCAGCCTGTCTATGCAGAGATGCTAGCTTGGAATATGGTAAGGAAATCCCCTAGAACATAACGAAGGTGGGGGTGGATTCTTGCCTGATGTTGCAGTGGCAAGTGCCCTGGTAGATAGGTATGAATAATGTGGAAGCAAAGAAGAGGCCCATGCACTGCTTTATGATGAAATAAAACACAACCATTAAAGTGATCAATCAATGATCAGATTTCCAAAATAAAAGTCTAAGAAGCAAAAACAAGTGACTTACCACAAGATTTTGCACAAATTGAAACACTGCTGCCCACATGTCGATAGAAGTAAATGGCAGAATTTCTACACCATATAAAGGCATTCCATAGGAAACGACCAACAACTGATTCCATGTCATGGTTGCTCTTAGGAAACTCCGCCTCTAGATCCCCAAAAAATGCAAGATATTGCCCACAGGAAGCAGTAGTTGAAAATCTCACACTCTGCCCACCATTTCACAAAGGAAAATTACCCAGGAAAAATGGTCGGCTGGGAAAAATGCCTCTAGAAAATACGGTCACTGGAAAGCAAAGACTCCTGGATATGCGCAGAGTCCCCCTTCATGAAAAGACCTTCATGCTTCTAATCTCCCTCCGAAAGGCAAAGTTTTGTGGGAATCAATGCCACGTTGAGGGCATGCAAAGATGAGGAAGTCAAAACCAAGCACGTGGAAAGCAAGGAGCCCGGTGGAGGAAAAAGGCAAGGACGGGACATGTGGATTTGGAAGAAAGACTTGAAGCCAGGTGGAGGGCACAAGCAAAGACATGTATAAATCTTTAGCTGCTTAAATAAGTTTATTCATTATATCAATTTTATTTATATGTTTATATATTTATTCTTACATAAAAATAAAAATAAAAATAACATAATTGTCCTTTGTTTACCTTTCATTCACCTCTTTAACCAATTAATTTAAAATTTATAAATAAACTACATTTTAAATGGATGATTAATCCATTATATTAAATTTCAAAATAAACATTATTTTATAATTGTAATTTTATATTTTTATTTACATATTCATGAAATATTTTAAATTTATAAATAAACTTTAATAATAAATGGATTATTAATCCATATTAAATTTAAAATACTCATTATTTATAATTGTAATTTACGATTTCGTCTTTAATAAAGAAACAATATAATCTATTGGATCATTACCCCTTCAAACAAATTTAATAATTTAATTTAATACTTTAATTAAATCCCTAGAGAATTTCTGACATCCTTTGTTTAGGTTTTATTCAACCTATGCACATAAAATCCCTTCCTATGCAACCAAACCCATATAAACCCATATAATTTTGTGTGCTCTAAACTTCGATGAAAGGTCAGATTCCTCTCGACACCACTATTTAATTTAACTAGCTAATTGAACAAGGCTTAATTATCAACATAATCACAAATAAAAATTATGGCAACAATCCAAAAAGATCGATTCAGAGGGGCGCTACACAAAGCTTCCCCAAACATTAGAGTATCATCAACAAACTGTTGATGGGAATTAGGCCTAAGAGAAGAGGCAACTTTTATACCTTTGAGAGCTTGTGAGTCCACCAACTTTTGAATATTCCTTCCTAGAACTTCAGCAACAATGATAAAAAAAGTAGAGAGAAAGAGGGTCACCTTGCCTAAGCCCACAACCATAGGAGAAGAAACCTTGAGGAACACCATTGACCAGAACATAACACATGGGGGAAGTAACACAAGCGGAAATCATCTTTAGGAATCTACCATCTATCCCAAACTTCTTAAGAACAACAAAAAGGAAAGGTTGGGAGACCCTATCATAGGCCTTGAAATATCAATTTTGAAGGCCATCCCAGGCTTTTTTGAATGATCCATTGAATGAATAATTTTGTGGGTAGAAATTATAGCATCAAGAATGTTTCTACCTTGAACAAAAACTTTTTGATTTGAGGCTATCATTTTTCCAAGCACCAGTTTGAGTCTAAACACCAAAATTTTGGAGAAAAATTTATAGACCGTGTTGCAAAGACTAATAGGTCTATAATATTTCATGGCTAAGGCATCAACGGATTTAGGAATAAGAGCTATAAAAGTAGCATTCAAATGGTTCAACAACCTACCCGACCTAAAGAAATCCCTAGCAGCATTAAAAAGATCCATTTTAACAATATCCCAGTAAGTTTGGAAAAAGGCAAGGGGGAACCCATCAGGGCCAAGGGCTTTGAAGGCACCAAAAGAGAAAACAACATTTCTAAATTCTTCCATAGAAACAACATTAGTCATCATCTTTAAGTCTAAATCAAAAATTACATTAGGGATCACTTCAAGAAAGTCAACATTTAACTGAAGAGCATTGCCAGGATCCATATGATAGGAGGAGAAGAAGTTAACAACTTCCCTAGCAATATCTTTTTCATTGGTCACAATGAAGCCATCCTCTTTCATAAGCGATATTATTTTGTTTCTGCTTTTGTGTTTCAAAGTGGATTGGCGGAATAATTTAGTGTTCCTATCCCCTTCCATCAGCCATTGGACCCTAGACTTTTGTTTCCAAAAGATTTCCTCACCTTTGTCTTGTTAAAATTAGGCATATTCCTTCTTTGTCCAACTAGTTGTTATGTTTTCTCTTAAAGATATTCAAATTATATACTACGGTTTTGTATAAAGAGTGAATCCTAATTTATTTGAACACATTAGCTACTTCCATCAAGCTCCATTACACATTGCATCATCACAAGGGTGATAATATCATCACATGTACTAGTACTATATGACATATCTTGCATGGTTATTTACTGTCCTCAATATTTATTCTAAAGACATTCAATTAGTCCATTTAAAGGTTATACAAAGGCAAAGTACAACCCTACCTAACAAGCTTGTCAAAGTGTTTGCAAGCATCACTTCTCTATTTTCTAGGTCTAAACATCAAGGTGAAAATCTAACAATATGTACTAAAGTCCAAAAACCTTCTAAGTCAATTTGACATTCTTTTGATTGATTTCATGAAACATGGTCAATTATATGAAACCATGGTCAGTTGTACCAACATTTTTTAATCCCAATTGATACTACCCAGAATCAACCCTCTTCAACTTTTGATAACAATACATATAATATTTTATCATTCTACTTCCAATATATACAAAAACAAATGATTGTAAATTACATTAAAAAATTATAATCAAAACAATAAAGATTCATAATCAATCACTAAAATCAACAAAATACTATATCTAATCATATAATCAATCACAACATTAAATTAATTATATTATTTTTATATTCACAAAACCTAATTTTATCAAGAACAAATTGATACTAGTTAACTACCTCATACATAGCCCACCTTTTATTAGCTTTGGGAAATTTCAAATGTTTACCATGGCATTGGTTTGACCATGGAAAAAGCAATTGGTCAAAGAGAAAATTAATGGGAATGAAGACGACTTAAATATAAAAAACAATACGGAGGCTAAAGTTGGAAAATTTGTGCTACTTTTGGTGTGTATTATTGAGTGGAAATTAAAGATTTTATCATGAATATTCAAAACGTCAATTTATAATAATTATTATATTTTATGTTACAAAAGATTAATTTATAAATTGGGAATTATTAAGTTTAATTTAAAATTTGAAATGTGTTTAAATATTTATATTTTAATTTGCTTATATTTTATTTTTTTAATAGTGTTTAAAAAAAAAAATTAAATTAAATAGATTGACAAAACATTTTTTATGTATTATTAAAAATGTTATTTTAATTTATTTTGTTAAGATTCATTATTTATTTTAGTTTTAAAGTAATGAATTATTAAAATAATAAAATAAAATAATAATAAGAAATTTAATTGAAATATATTTGTGATAAATATATACTTTTGCATAGTATTATAAATTTTTATTATGGTGTTTAGTTTAAAATATAAGTAAATTATTTATAATTATAAAAGAAAAATTAATATCAATTCATGATATTCATTCTGTCAAAGTTGGTTGGGACACAATCTTAACCTCATCTCTCGTGATGTCGAATGTAACAAGTTTCCAATAGTTGTTGTTGTTGTTATGCTATTGTTGTTGGATTTTCATAATTATCGAGATCGTTTCTATAACTTTATACTTTTAATGATATTTGCGAATGTGATATTTCTAACTTTCAACCTAGTAACTAAAAAAAACCTATTAACTATTTTTTCTTATATTGACTCTGCTCTCGAGTTTAAGAGGTGGAACTTCTTGCAGGTTGGGATCTCACCCGCCGGGGACTAGTCTCGCCCTAGCTCACGTCAGGTACCCAAAGTAATGGTTGTCGGATTGTTGGGCTAGATTGCAGGAACACCCCTGTAGTATATATCAAAAAAAAAACTATTTTTTCTTATATAATTTTTTAATACATATTAAAAAATCAACCTTAAGGTTGACTTTATAAAAACAAAATAATCTATAAAAAAATTTAAGCTAGTAAGGAAGTGGTCTTAAAAGGCATCAAAATACACATGTTATAGTATCATTAATTGGAATTTTAGGTTTAGGCAAAGGTTATAATTTCATTTCCAATTAGATGTGAGACTTTTGGTGTAAAAAAAAAAAACCAACCTTTTAAAAATGGATCATTGGGCCCTATTATTAATGGCGGCATAAGTAAACTCCTTCCTAAAGGGAAAAGAGAAGACTCTATTTCTGGTTGGCATCTTATCACTCTTCTTAACACCTCATACAAGATTATAGAAAAAGCCTTGGCCATAAGGATCAAACCAGCGGTGCAAAGAATTGTTCAAGCTGAGCAAATTGGATTCATTGTTGTAGATTCATTCTTGATAACCTTATGTTAGCATGGGAAACTTGTGAATGGGCTCAACAATCTGCTCAAAATGCTCTTTTGATTAAACTTGATTTTGACAAAGCTTATGATAGAACCCGCTAGAGCTTTATTCTTAAAATGATTGATTGGTTGGGTTTTGGACAAAAACTTTGAGCTCCTATTCAAATGTTATGTAGAGATGCTAATGCTCTAATTATCATCAATAATGTGATGACAAATCCTTTCCCTTTACACAGATCTATCTAGAAAGGTTGTCCATTGGCTCCTTATCTTTACGTCCTTACGGCTAATGCTTTGGGTCATTTACTTCAAAGTGCTCATGATATGAAGTTAATCATAGGAATATCTATTTTTGATAACTCTACTATTATTAATTCTCATTATGTTGATGACAACCTATTATTTCTCCAAAATTCTAAACAAAATATCTCCAACACTATGGAAATTCTTGATCTTTACTGTGATGTTTTAGGGTCTAAACTTGCACATGATAGAACAAATTTTTTGATGACTCAATATGGTTCTTCTCCCCATTGGATTCCTTGCGAATGGAAACAAATTAAGCATGGAGAAATAATGAGATATCTCGGTATACCTTTTGGTATTGGAGTTTCTCTCTCTGACATGTGGAATTGGTACCTCAATAAAGTCAAGAATAAGTTGTTCAGTTGGGCAAATAAATTTCTCTCTTTGGCTGGGAAAATATAGGTTACCAATAAAATATTTCTTGCTACGCATGTTTATTACTGTTCATGTCAAATGCCATCAAAAAAGGGGTATGATGATTTAATCAAAATTATCCATCAATTTCTTTGGGCCAAATGGGATGGCAATAGAGGATTTATCTCCACATCATGGGCTCATTGTATTCAACCTAAATGTAAAGGTGGCTTGGGGCTGTTAGACCCAAGAACTCAAGGATTTTGCTTGGCTACCAAATGGATTATCCAGGCTATCCATGGGGATGAATAGTGGAAGATTCTGATACAAAATCGTATTAACCTTGTTGAACATTGTCAAAGGCAAATGACAACATGTGGGTTGGCTTGACAAAATTCTTCATGCACCTTTTTTTCTCTATAAAAGCTTCCCCTCCCCTCCAATCTATTTGGAGAGCTTGGCAACACACTTGTCATCTTCTGAAATGGAGAGCTAACTCACTTCAACATTGCTTCAACTTCTCTACATCCTTCATTTGGTGGAATAAGCATATCCTCTATCAGGATCAACCTCTTGCTTTAAGTTTTCCAAAACCTTCCTATTCTTTGTTCAAAAAAGGGGTTCATAATGTTGGAGATCTTTGGGATTTTCATACCATGAGCTGGTTGGCATGGAACTCTGTCAAAGCCCAGTTTAATCTTAGCAATAAATACAAGGTGTTTCAAATTTTTGTTTAGTCTTTGGTTCCAATTGATCTAACTATAAAAATATGAACTCCTATCCATTGTAACTTTTACAAATATTGGTTATGGATTTCCTCATATCTTTTTCTTTTCTTTCCTCTGAAAAAGGCCTACTTGTAGTTGCTTCCAATATTTTTCTTAAGATCTCGATTGAATTCCAAGTGGAATTGCAGGTTCAATGAAAATTTTTGGGCTAAATTATCTACCCAGATTTGGAAATCTAAGGCTAATACAGATGCTCAATTAATTGCTTGGAAGGTTTTACATTGTAAACTACCCATTGAGGACGGGCTGGAATGTATGATGGTCCAACCAGTAAATTGTCCCTTCTATAAAAGGAAAGAAAATATAAGACATTTTTTGGGCATGCCAATTTGTTAAAAGGGAGTGGAATGTTGTTTTTAATGACTTACCGACTATCTTTGGGAATCAGTTAAATTGGAAAGAAGCTCTTCTTGGGGTTGGGTTGCATCATAATATCATTGTTGATGGAGTTAGACATGTCATTTTATCTTATATATGGAGAAACAGGGGTAAAGCTATCTTTAATAACCACACATATCACCAAGGAGCTGCACTTCGAGGGCTTTACTCAGACATTTTTTATTGTCTGATTTCTCTTTTTTCTCATCTGCAGGCTGAGGCTGAGAAGAACTTAAGGATTGACTTTCAAATACAATAGATCAAACTTCAAATTAACCAACTACTCAACAAACGAAAGATTATGATAACTTAGGGTCTAAACTCTTATTTTCAAGACTGATTCTCTTCATTGTTCGTCATTGATTCATGTTGTTTGTGAACGTTTCATGTCTAATTATTGTTGCCATGTTGTCAAACTGATGTACCTGTTATTGATGGAAAATTATTGATGAAAGCCTATTTCAAGACTGTTGTAACTATTTCTTTCACTTCAATGTTGCTGCTACAACTCTTAATTATGTACTTCTTATTGTTGTAGCAATTTTGGGGCTCCTTGGTGTCTTGGTTTGGTTGGTTCATTGTTTCCTACAATTTTGGGTGTAGTTTTTACTTCTATAGCAGTCTTTGCTACTATTGTTTTGTGGTTGTAAGTTTATTTTGTAGTTTCTTACAACACTCTCTTTGTAACATGCATTATTATCAATATATATATATATATATATATAAAAGAACCAATGGCACACTTATTTCACATAACGCTAAAATTTTCATAATTTTATAAAAAATATTAATATAATAGAAGATGATCGACTAATAATACAAAGTGTTTAGAGAGGATAATTTGAGGACAAGCCATGGCTTATTCCATATGCCATAACTTAGCTGGTTTTGCCTTAGAAAATTTCAAAACATTTTTGACACATTATTTTATAGATATTTTCAATACACTTTTGATACATTATTTTATAGATATTTTCAATATTAATTTTTTTATTATATTGCAAGAATTTTTTTAATAAGATTGAAAAAAAAAAGGTTAACTATTATTTTGTATTATTCTAAATTGGATATATTATAATTTTTAATGTGTTCATATATGTTATATATGCAAGTTTGAAGTTTATAGGTTTATTCATATGTGAAGGAAATTCCAATGTTCATTTAAAAATTTATAAAAAAAATTGGAATTTAAAATTTCATTCTCTTTATTTTATAAAAGATTCTATTCTTACAAGATGACAAAATGTTTAAAATAGGTAGATATATGAATGTACAACTAATTTTTTTGTTGGAGAAAGAATAGATAAACAATGTTTAAAATAGGTAGGTATAAACTCCTTTTGGTAGGAGGTTAGAGAGTTGGAGTGATTGTTTTTTCTTCATAATAGACAACTAGTAATTATTAGATCTTTTATAATTTGTTAGAGAGTTGGAGTGATTGTTTTTCTTCATTATATGCAACTAGTAATTATTAGATCTTTTATAATTTGTTAAAGTTGATTTTTGAGTGAGAATCATTATTTATATAATCATTTAATTCGGTACCAACTAATTTTATTACATTTCTTTATCAATATTTTAATACAATGAAGTACAACTATTTTTCCCATTTGTCTAGAAGTATAAACCTCTTTTGACAAAGTAGATAAAGTTGGTAGCGTACCAATTCATCTTTATAGTTAAAAAGAACTTTTTACTTCTAAGACTACACAAGTGGTAAGTTACCTTACATTGGATCATAAAGTTTGTACTTACCTCTAGACAAATAGGGGCATTCATTATAATTTATTGTACCTTACAACTTCCTAATCAACAAACTCTAATAACAAATCAAAATATTGATCATAAAAAACCAAACATATTAATAAATAAATATAATAAAAATTAATTAGCATTTTCTTAAACAAATAATAAATTAGTATAAATAGTAACTCCCAATAGAAAATCTTTAATACGTTATAAAATATCTAATACTTATATAACATTTTTTAATCTCAATTGAAAAATGTGTGGAACTTTTGGTGTATATTAATGAGTGGAAATTAAAGTTCTTAACATGAATATTTAAAATATAGTTGAGAATAATTATTATATAGATATAATATTTATGTTACAAAACATTAGTTTATAAATTGGGATTAGGAAATTGAAATGTATTTAAATATTTACATTTTATTTTTTTAATATTTTATTTAATTAATATTGTTTTTAAAGAAATTAAATAGTTAATAGTATTTTTTAAAGAAATTAAATAGTTTGACAAAATAAAATGTTATTTCAAAGTTGATTGGGACACAATCCCAACCTGATGACTCATGATGTCGAGATCTTGTACTCAATTAAATTTGTTGTTATGTGATGTAATAAATTTTCAATTGTTGTTGTTGTTGTTGTTGTTGTTGTTGTTGTTATGTTATTGCTATCACATTGTCAAAATCGTTTCTATAACTTTATACTTTTAAAGTATTTACAATGTGATATTTCAAACTTTCAACTTATAATAACTCAAAAAAGACCTATTACCTACTTTTACTTATATAATTTTTTTAATACATATGAAAAAAGCAAAAACCAACCTTAAGGTTGACTTTATAAAAACAATAATAATCTATAAAAATTTGTAAAGTTAAGCTAGATAAGGAAGTGGTGTGTAAAGGATTAAAATGGACCACATGATCGGTGGGAGGGGTCTTAAAACTCATTATTGGCATCAAAATACACGTGTTATGATTTCATTAATTGGCATTTTTAGGTTTACGTGGAGGCTATAATTTTACTAATAATTTTATTAAAAAATATTAATATAGTAGAAGATGATTAATACAAAGTGTATAGAGAGCATAATTTGAGGACAAGCCCTGGCATATTCCATATGCCATGGCTTGGCTGGTTTTTCCTTAGAAATTTTCAAAACACTTTTGACACATTATTTTATAGATATTTTCAATACACTTTTTGATACATTATTTTATATATATTTTCAATATTAATATTTTATTATATTGGACAAAAAAGTTAACTATTATTTTGTATTATTATAAATTGGGTATATTATATTTTTTAATGTGTTTATATATGTTATATATGTAAATTTGAAGTTTATAGGTTTATTATGAAGACAATTCCAATATTCATTTAAAAATTTATAAAAAAATCAAAACTTAAAATTATTATTATTATTATTATTATTTAAAGATTCTATTCTTACAAGATGACAAAATGTTTAAATTAGGTAGATATAAGAATATACAACTAATTTTTTTGTTGGAGAAAGAATAGATAAAGAATGTTTAAAATAGATAGGTATAGAGTGCTTTTGTTGGTGTGAGGTTAGAGAGTTAGAGTGATTGTTTTTTCTTCTTAATATACAACTATTAATTATTAGATATTTTATAATGTGTTAAAGTTGATTTTTGAGTGAGATTCATTATTTGTATCAACTTATGATTCATTTAATACAGTGCCAACTAATTTTTTTTAATTGAGAAAAATGCATTATATTAATAATAGAAAAAGAATTTACAAGAGTACAAATGTGCTTAAAAGAGGCACATCCCAACCCAAATGACTGTAAGAAGCAGTCAAACAAAAAAAACTAGAACATATACCGGCTAAAACAACATAAAGAAACGTTGCTAAGAGCAATATACAATTGACATGAGACTCATTTTATTATATTTCTTTATCAATATTTTAATATAATGAAGTACAACTAATTTTTTCACTTGTCTAGAGGCTAGCATAAACCTCATTTGACCAAGTAGATAAAGTTGTCAAACCATTCATCTTTACCTATAGTTAAAAGGATTTTTTTACTTTTAAGACTATGTGAGTGGCAAGTTACCTTACCTCAATGAAGACAACTTATCACACTTGTTTACACATTAGATCATAAGGTTTACACTTACCTATAAATAGATAGAAACATTAATTATAATTTATTGTACCTTACAACTTCCTCAATAAAAACATATAGAAACACTTGTTTACACATTAGATCATAAGGTTTGCACTTACCTATAAAGAGATAGAAACATTAATTGTAATTTATTGTACCTTACAACCTCCTCATCAACAAACTCTAAATCAAAATATTGATCTTAAAAAAGCCAAATATATTAATAAATAAATATAATAAAAACTACTTAATGTTTTCTTAAATAAATCATAAATTAGTGTAAATAGTAACTCCCAATAGAAAATCTTTAACAAATTATAAAATTGTCTAAATATGAATAAAACTTTAAATTTCATATATAATATATATACTAATATATTTAATTTAGGATAATGAGAAGTAGACATTGTTTGTCTTTTTTATTTCATAGAAAATTTGATAATGTAATAGTTTGTAAGGTTGTGACATCACATTCCATGATCTAATATTTTTCTTATTATAATATCTATTTTTCATTCTTATGATTTATCACAAAATGTGAACAAAACATTGATGTAAAAATTTACAAAGTTAAATCCAAAATCATTTCAAATGGTAAAAATTCCATGTCTTCAATTACAATTTGGAAATAACCATTGGCATATATATAATGAGTCAACACCACTATTTTTTTATTAGCTTATCTATCTTATTACATAATTTATATAGGGAACACCAAGATATACCAATTTGCAGGAATCCATTTTGTAATTTTATTGTTGTGTGTAGTAATATATTCATTAGTTGCATCATAATATAATATCATTGGATTATATTATAAGAATGTAGAGTACAACTGCATGCGTATGGTATTAAATTTAATTAAGGAGAATGAATATTATCTATACATAAGAACGTTGTATTGAATGAAAAAGTATATATCACTTACGTTAGTTGTATTATAAGGCTTGAAGCTTATGTTCTGCTTTTTTATTTCTCCTGTTGAAATTCCACTGCTACTACCTCCAACGCTATCACTGCGCCCTTGCTATCACTACAAATATTTCTGAAGTGTGTTTTCTCCAAATGCCCATTGATCCCCTTTTATACTCTCCTCGTTAAAAAACCAATGGCCATGATTTAATCTCAATCAATGGCTAAGATTAACTAGACTCTAACAAACTCTAACTTACTAGTTTCTAAAAGTATCTAGAGGGATCAAATAATTAATTAATTAATTAATATTCTTGGGTTTGGAGACACTTGTCCAAGCTATATTAAATTAACACTCCCTCTTAGCGAGGAAGGTGTTCTACATAACACCCAGCATATCTTTGAAGAAGATGAATTTCGCCTTCCCCAATGCCTTGGTCAAAATGTCTGCTACCTATTGATCTGTAGGTATATATTGTAGTTGGACAATCCTCCATTGTACACAATCCTTGATGAAGTGATACTTGATGTCTATATGCTTAGACCTATCGTGAAACATCTGATTCTCAAACAACTTGATGCAACTCTGATTATTGCAGTGTATCACTGTAGTCTCAACCCTCTAGCCAAACAAGGCTACTAGCAACTCCTGAAGCCATATCGCCTCACATGTCGCCATGCTAGCTGCTATGTATTTTGTCTCTGCAGAACTTAAAGCCACAAAATTCTGCTTCCTATTGTACCAAGAGACAACTCCTGGTCCCAAACTGAAGCAGCACCCTAAAGTGTTTTTCCTTTCCATTGTACTACCTACCCAGTCTACATCAGTATAGCCTATCAATCTAATACCATCACCTCGAGCATATATGATCTCATACTCGATTGTACCATGCAAATACTACAACACATGCTTTGTCACTTTCCAATGCACTCTCTTCATCTCAACCATGAACTGACTAAGAGAGTTTACTGCAAAGGATATATTTGGCATAGTGTTGACCAAATACATGAGAGACCCAATCAATTGTCTGCATGAGGTGGGGTCTACATCCTTCTCCTTGGATGAGTCTACCTTCTTCCAATTCATGATCATAGGAGTAGACATGGCTCTGCAATCCTCCATCTCAAACCTCCTCAAGATTGCAATGCAGTATTTCCCTTGTGCAAGAAAAATATCTCCATCTTTCTACCACACCTCCATGCCTAGAAAGTAGTGTGCATTAGCCCCAAATCCTTCATCTCAAACTTTGCTGCAAGGTCCCTCTTGCACTCCTCTATGAGCCCCAATGAACTTGTTAAAAACAAGTCATCCACATATAGAACAAGAATGAGAACCTCACCCCCAACCACCAAGTAGTAGAGGTTAGCATTTTCCTCACTCTTCACGAAGCCCATACCCTGCAAGTATCTATCAATGTGCTCATTCCACACCCTGGGAGTCTGCTTGAGCCCATACAAAGCTTTCTTCAATTTGCACACGTGGGTTTTGTTGTTGTGTGCTATAGAGCCCTCTAGTTGTTCTATGTATACCTCCTCTACCAACTCACTATTAAGAAATGCCATCTTGACATCCATTTGATGGATCTGTCATCCCATCTATGTTGATCACGGCTCGTATAGAAGTATACCCTGGTCACTAGAGCGAATGTCTCCCCATAGTCCATTCCCTCCTTCTGAGATAACCCCTTGGCCATGAACCTTTCCTTGTATTTCTCAGTGCTACCATCTGCATCGTGCTTGATCTTATAGATCCAACATGATCCAACCACCGCCTTATTTGTCGATCTAGGCACAACCTCCCACACATCATTCTACACTATTGAGGTATATTCCTCAACTATCACATCTCACCACACCTGTTGCTTTGTGGCCACCTGATAGCTAGAAGAATCGCTATCTACCAACTAACTAACTAATGCCATATAGTCATTATACCTAGCTAGTTGTCTCTGTTGTCTACTGCTCATCCTAGGAGCTCCTTTAAACTCTTGAGTATGCCTATGTGTTTGTTGAATCTCATGGTTCATGTTGCCAACTGTAGAGGATGAAGTAGCAACTTCCATGTCTTCCTAATGCATCTCTTGGATCTACTGCATTTGTTGCTCCATACTTTGTGAACTCTTAGCACCTGAGATTGTGCTTGTACTAGTAACTATACTCGATCTCTACTGCCCCTAATCCAATTGAATGATCATTGGAGCTTTTGTTGGCTACTTACTATGATCATTTGTTGGCAAATATTTGGACCTCCTAAATGCCTTGTCCTTCATGAACTTGACGTCATGCCTAACTATAATCCTCCTAGCCCCTAGAATAAATATCTAATATGCCTTTGAGTTTTCGTTGTACCCCACAAAGTACCCTCTCTTTGCAGTTTGATCTAACTTGGAATGTGTAGGCCCTGGAATGTGAAAAAATTTCAAACTCCCAAATATTCTGAAGTCGCTGACATTTGGCCTCTTCCTTGATAATGCCTCATTTGGTCCCATCTTTCCCAATACCTTATGTGGAACCATGTTTTGTATGTATATTGTTGTAGTGCATGCCTCTGCCCATAAGTAACGTGGCATATCCTGGTCATACAACATAGCCCTTGCTGCCTTCGATATAGAATGATTCTTCCTCTCAGCAACCCCATTCTGATGCAGGTTGTAAGGAACAATCCACACTCTCTTGATTCCTTCCCTAGTACAGAACTCCTAGAACTCTTTCAGTTTGTACTCGCCTCCATTGTCTAACTGAAGAACCGTTATCTTCCTACCTGTCGTATTCTCCACAAGAGCTTTGAACTCTTAGAAGTGATTGAAGACCTCATCCTTGGTCTTCAAGAAGTATATTTAGGTCTTCCTGGAGAAATCATCAATAAAAGTAACAAAGTACTTGTATCTTTTGAGAGACTTCATCGACATTGGTCCACATATGTTTGAATGTACTAGATCAAGAACACCCTTGGATCTAGTCTCACTCCTTGGAAAAAATGCTTTCACAAACTTCCCCAACACACTTCCTTTACATACATCATCACGCTTTGTGCTCACCTCTAGAACATTTGTCATTGTCTCACGAAGCAATTTAAGTGCTCCGTGATGTATATGGCCCATCCTCCTATGCCATAGCTCTCTTTGATCTCTAGGATTATTGATGCTCATGAGTATCAAATTGCAATGATTGCTTTTTCTTCATAATATGCAACTATTAATTATTAGATTTTTTATAATTTGTTAAAGTTGATTTTTGAGTAGGAAGCATTATTTATATCAATTTATGATTCATTTTTTAATAAGTACCAAATATTTTTTTATTAATATGTTTGACATGTTTAAGATCAATATTTGAATACAATGAATTACAATTAATTTGACTGAGTAGATAAAGTTGTAAGTGGACCAATTCATTTTTATGGTTAAAAGGAATTTGTTACTTACATGACTAGGTGAGTGGTAAGTTACCTTGAGATAAGGTAACTTACCACTCCTTTTTACACATTTAATCATAAGATTTGTACTTAACTCTGCATAGATAGAAACATTAATTATAATTTATTGTACCTTACAACTTCCTAATCAATAATCTCTAATAACAAATCAAAATATTGATCTTAAAAAAATCAAACATAGTAATAAATAAATATAATAAAAAATAAATAGCATTTTTTTAAACAAATCATAAATGAATATAAATAATAACTCCCAATAAAAAATCTTTAACAAATTATAAAATATCTAATATTTTTTATATATTCTTATATCTATAATCTTAAATAATATATCTATTATTAATCATTTTGTCATCTTCTTTTGAGGATTTTTTTTTTTAACTTAAATAAATTTTGTAATTGTGTAAATATGAATAAAACTTTAATTTTTCATATATTGATATATTTAATTTAAGATAAGGAGAAATAGGTAGTACTTTAAGTCTTTTGTTTTTTCATTTCATAGAAAATTTGATAATGTAATAGTTTGTCACGTTATGACATCACATTCCATGATCTAATATTTCTCTTATTATAATATCTATTTTTTCATTCTTATGATTTATCATAAAATGTGAAGGAAACATTGATGTAAAAATTTACAAAATTAAATCCAAAATCATTTCAAATGGTAAAAATTTCATTAAATAACCATTTGCATATATATATATGAGTCAGCAGCATTGTTTTTTTATTAATAATATATGATTTTTTCAATAAAAAAAACAGCTGTTTGAAATTTTTAGGCAAAACCGGCCAAGCAATGGCATATGGAATAAGCTATGGCTTGTCCGCATATATCAGGGACCAAATTATCCTCTTGTACACGTTTTGTAATATTATTCGATCATCTTCAAGTGGTATCTCGAAAGCTTGTCGTTTGTGGGATCCATCTTATTACAAATAGCTTCCAGTTTGAATCGCATATTCATGCCCCAAAGAAAGAGTAACAGCAGCAGGAATCGTCCAGCATAATCTTTGAATTTTTCTTCTGTTTCTTGAGCAGCTGTGTGTCAACCCTTTGCAAGTCAGAACAAGTTGTCACATTTGAATTTTGTGGGTAATCTTCTGTTGGTGTAGAATTTGTTACTCAGAGCTTTTGTAAGGACTAGTATACAATAAGTTATAGGCAATAGAGAATGGCTTACATGACAATGACAGCAAGTAGCCAGAGCCTGTTCTTTAATTTTGCTTCTTCTCAAGAATGCATGAGTGTGAGGAGTTGTTTCAAATTGACGCCTTTTAAAAATTGTCACGGAGCGAATTTGAATTTGGCCTCACTGGGTGCATCTGATGGGGAGATTAATTGCCATCTGAAACTTGGGTCGGTGCTATACAAAAAATATGCAGTGTCACCTAGATCCACAAAGACGGCGGCCCAGTTGGTCACAGAGAAGGAGGGGCAGACTGCTGTGTTTGATTTCAACGATTACATGCAGTCCAAGGCTGAGGCAGTGGACAAGGCACTGGATAAGGCAATACCACTTGAATATCCTGAAAAATTACACGAATCAATGAGGTATTCTCTTCTAGCAGGAGGTAAGCGTGTCAGGCCTGCTCTTTGCATTGCAGCATGTGAACTTGTAGGAGGGACTCAGGATCTGGCCATGCCAACTGCCTGTGCAATGGAGATGATTCATACCATGTCTCTGATTCATGATGACTTGCCTTGCATGGATAATGATGATTTCAGAAGGGGAAAGCCGACAAACCATAAGGTCTTTGGTGAGAACACTGCTGTTCTCGCAGGAGATGCTCTGCTTTCTTTTGCATTTGAGCATATTGCAGTGGCTACAAGCAAGACTGTGCCTAGTGATAGGATTTTGAGGGTGATATCGGAATTGGGTAAGACAATAGGCTCCCAAGGGCTTGTAGGGGGGCAGGTTGCTGATATTTCATGTGAGGGAGACTCTTCCGTTGACCTTAAGACTCTGGAATGGATTCATATACACAAGACTGCTGTGCTCTTGGAATGTTCAGTTGTGAGTGGAGGGATTCTTGGTGGTGCTACAGAGGAGGAGATCGAGAAAATTAAGAGGTATGCTCGCTGCGTGGGACTTCTGTTTCAGGTTGTGGATGACATACTTGATGTCACTAAATCTTCAGAAGAATTGGGTAAGACTGCAGGGAAGGATTTGCTTACTGATAAGGCTACATATCCCAAGTTGATGGGTCTGGAGAAAGCTAAAGAATTTGCTGCCGAATTGGCGAGTAGGGCCAAGAAAGAGTTATCTTGTTTCGATCCATTAAAGGCTGCACCTTTGTTGGGTCTTGCAGATTACATTGCATTCAGGCAAAACTGATAAACAGAACTGTAAAAATGCACTGTTTTTTTAACATAGTCTAAAAATTAGGAAATAATTTTTTTAAGTTTGTATCTTCTGAAGGTCAAAATAACAAAGGAAAAGGGCTCCAATAACAATGAAAAAAGGTTGGTTATTGTAGTCCTTTGTGGTCGATCCTAAACTGCCTATGTTTTTTTATGGGTAAATGCCCCTGATCAATAATCCTTTGCCATATCTTTCCATGGCTCCTTTAGGATCAGTTTGATGAAGATTGTGTTTTAGTGATGACACTTTTAGTCATGTTATATTTGACCAGCTTGTTTGCCATAACACGGCCTTTGACTGGCAAAAAGATGGCTCAAAGTGTTTTTGTTTTTGTATAATTCTTCAACACAAAAAGAAAGAAGGTACTAAAGAATAGATGTTTGCTGGACAGAATTGGTGATTTGACCTTCTGTAGGAGTTTGCCAATTGCAAAATATCTTTTATGCTACTTTTTTTCCAGAAGCTGATGACAGTCACCAAATGTACGGCGGTCAGTTAATCTCAACTACTTTTCAGTTTAGGTAATACATTTGTAAATTTTACCCATGAAACTCTAGGTTTTCTAAATGAGGTAATATATTCTCACCAAGTGTAAATGGTTTTAAATAATATTAAGTTCACAGTTTATATTCTTTTGGTTAAAGGATTTCTGCTGCTTTTGCATGAGTGGTAGATCGAGTGAAAAATCTATTCTGTTATCATAAAGTTATCCTAACCTTTGGATCTGTAAAGGAATTCCAACATTATTTTTATCTATAGCTTTGACTGAACAATAATGCAGCCTATAACCATTGAGATTGCTGGAAGGCCGGTTTGGAATTTCATGGCTTCATAGTTGAACCATAGTTTGATGAGTGGAAATGTTCGATCGTTGTCAATGACTTAGTTCAATCCTCATTTAACACCCACTCTGTCATATACACCAATTTATGACTATTTTTTACTAGTGTTCTTTCAGTTTCACTAATTTAAAAATTGAAACAAAAGATCAAGGAGTAGGGATTATTAGTAGTTCTTGCAGCTTTTGCCTCCACGGCCTGGAAAAAGGCACTCCGTTATGTGAAAATTGAAATCATGCTGCTATACTGGGTAACATCTTTCTTAAGTAATCACTTCAACCAAGATAATTATTATGATTTTATTCGGTGTACTTCTATCTTGAAGATAAATTTAGAAATCGGTTGCTTTATGATTCAATTTTGGTGGGTCTAAAAGTGCCTACATAGTTTAGTTTGTGTTTCTTCAATATTGTTAATCATGTCACGACGTTATCTCCATTGCACTGGTTATTACTGGATTGAACAGCGGTGGTTAAACATTTCCTCTTAGTTTGGCACAGGTTGCAAATTACCACATAGCTGTTGTCCAAATTATATGTTGTCTTCATTGCCTGCCTTTGATATTTTAGTTCTTTTATCCTCGTCATCCTGAGCTGTGAATCTTGAAATAACTAGAGATTAAATTTTAAAGCAATCTCCATTAAAATATTCACAAAATTGGTCAGGGCAATTTTAATAGTGTCTGCCAGCCCATCATCTAACTTTTCTGACGAGTTATTGTAATAGTAAGAACACTTCAGGTTTAAACTGTGTGTGCTTTTTTGAATTGAAGTTTCGAATCACACTCAGTGATTCATCATCAGGAAGAGGATGATTGGTGCACCTATCTTGTAGGCTTTTGTCGATGATTGGTGCGCCTATCAGAATGTAAATATTACACAATTCTGAATTATCAGTAGACTTGGGTTATTCAATTGTTTTCTCATTTGTTACTCATTTATAGCGATGCCTTGTATTGTCCTGATTCATAAGGCCTCTTCCCGTCCAGTTTGGGATAATGTGATTTGCTCTTGTGCTCAAGTTCAATAAGTTTGGCTAAAAGTGAGCTCATAGATGTTTTTAAAACTACTGCAACATATGTAACTTATTTGGTGCAACTTAGATACATTATGGTGGCATTACAAACCCCTAAAGTCACAACCAACTTACTGATTTCCTTGAGATGAGAATTTTTGTGATTAATGTGTCTATTTCTTTTAACTTTTAGAACAGATGCTTACAAATCCCCAGGACTTATCTGCTGAGGGCCACTGGTGAATTTTCACTTTTCTTGAAATTTCTGTAAGGTCTTAAGTTTGACCATATTTCTCTGCTAAGAGCTGATTTGCTCAAGGCCTGCCTTATCTACTGTGTTCTTTCATGTAGGGGTGTAAACATAACTAGTGTTTCTTCATGAATCCTTTCTGACTATCCATATGTGATGCATTTGACTTGTAGTATATGTATTTTTCAATTCCTATGGGGCTATGACCATATGTAAGAAGGCCTATTATGCTTGAGACAACCTCCTTCACCTGGATACAAGAATATTAATTAATCCATCGCTTCATACTTACACAGCTTGCAAATATTTGTTTGCCATGGTCTGTCCGCCCATTCTGACCTTGGGTGTTTCATTTTCTTCTTTATACAGTAATCCATAGTTGGAGATGCACTATTCACTTTACTGGCATTTATGCGACTAACAATGAATATATTAGTGCATACCTTGAAGTCATCTTTCTTGCCTATATTCAATTCAATAGAGTTAAGATGTATCCAATCTTCTTTAAACCAGCAAATTAGCTGGATGGTTGGAAGAAAATTGTGTCTATTTTTAATGAATAACAGTATTCTTTAAATGATGATACTCACGATGTGAATGAGAGATTTGTGTTTGTATTCTCTTTTATTTTATATATGGAAGTGCCCTGAATATGCCCCTTGAGGGGCTGGACTGCACACATGGACTTAATTTTTGCAGAGAAAACAGGTCTATGCTGCCAAAGTCTCCCAGCATTTGCAATTGGCCTCCTCCCTTTTATTTATGTCCCTGGATAGACAAGACCACAGATGAAGTGCAATCCTGGTGGACGGTATGGAAATCTACAAAACTCAACAGTGAACTACTGCCACATTTAGAATGTTTTTTTATATTGCTAATTGTTTACAAATATTTTGCTCATACAAGCACCAAAATGAGACCAATACAAGCTCTTGTGATGTCACCTGGATAGACAAGACCACAAATGAAGTGCAACGCTGGTGGACTGTATGGAAATCTACGAAACCAAAGAATGAATTACTGCCACATTTAGAATGCTTTTTATATTGCTAATCGTTTACAAATATTTTTCTCATACAAGCATCAACATGAGACCCATACAAGCTCTTGTGATGCCACCTGGATAGACAAGACCACAGATAACCCTAGTGAACGGTATGAAAATCTACAAAACTCAACAGTGAACTGCTGCCGCATTTAGAATGTTTTTTTATAGTGCTAATTATTTACAAATATTTTGCTCATACAAACATCAACATGAGACCAATACAAGCTCTTGTGAGCACAACCATGAGACTAATATTAGCTCCTTTCGAGCAACCAAACTAGAAACCACTTATGGAAGACCGAGTGTCACAACTTAGAAATTCCACTTATTTAGAAACCACTTCCACATTAGAATTCAACTATGGAAGACCAAGAGTCACAACTAACAATTCCATATTAGATGTCCCTTTGAGATTTGAACTTGTGTCTCCACAATGAGAACTCAATGCTTTAACCAATTAAACTCAACCCCTTGGATGCATTTAGAATGTTTGTGCATTGTGATATGGTAATACATCCTTTTGTGCATACAGTAATAATAATAAGGTATTATTGGATATATATTAAATTATTATTAATTTTGTTTTTTCCCTTCCTAATAGTCATTACAAATGCTAGTTTTGTATGGTGTAATCTTACTGAACTGACTGTCATGTTAAACTGAGCTGAGAATATTTTAGTCTTATTACAGGTTCTTGATGGGTGGCTAAGGATGATGTTATTTCAACAATTTTAGTGGAAACTATGCTAAATGGGACAATGAGATAGAAAAAGGCTATTAAATCTAAGCTATTTCAACTCCGAGGCTAGTCTTTTGAATAACTGAACTGCAAGTTCTTGTCAATCAGGCATTGGCAATCTCAAAGGATGAAGGATGGGTGCAATATGATCCCTAAAGACTATGGAAATGGTATGCGATTTGATTTTGTAATTAAAGTTGAATGGTATAAGCTCAGTTTTACTTGAATGCTGAAGTCTTTTCAAGACCACCAAGAAAAAAAATAGAAACTTGGAAAAGTGAGTTTACAGTTCTGATTGCATGGAACAGTAATGTACCAGCGGTGAAATGGATATGGAAAAGATGTTTTTCACATTTTAGCTTATATATATGAGGTATATTGAAGTAAAAGTTATCTTTAAATGCTTTAGAAATATTACATGTTGTTGCAATAAATTATCTGGGTAATATGATGATACATTCTAGGTCACCAAGATCATTCCATTTTAGCTTATATATATGAGGTCTATTGATGTAAAAGTAATCTTTAAATACTTTAGAAATATTACATATTGTTGCAATAAATTATCTGGGTAGTATGATGATACATTCTAGGTCACCAAGATCATTCCATTTTAGCTTATATATATGAGGTCTATTGATGCAAAAGTTCTCTTTAAATGCTTCAGAAATATTACATATTGTTGCAATAAATTATCTGGGTAGTATGATGATACATTCTAGGTCACCAAGATCATTCGAGCTGCAAATCAAATCTTCTACAAAATTATCAAAAAGTATTGTCCATTCTATTAGATGTAGTGAATGCATAAGCTTACTAAATAGTCTCTGTGCAGAGAGAAACCAAAAAAGAAAAATATATAACATATAAGCAGCTATAGTAGCAAGTAACTTTATTATTTAAATCATTTTCTGAGGTTAAGCTAGGTAATCTGTATCTGTTAGGGTTTTCATTTCGGCTATTCTTATTGTATTATATCTGTCATTCATGTGAAGACATTGCAGAGACATTTTCATGTAGGGTGGAATGGGCATCAAATTTGTAACATCTCTTTTCTTACCACGCTTTTTTGTCTGTGACTTGGATCTAAATTATCACAGGTTGCAAATTACCACATGGCTGTTGTCCTAATTATATGTTGCCTTTATTGTCTACCCTTGAAATTTTAGTTGTTCCTTTACCATCTTCATGTTATCCTAAGTTGTGAATCTTGAAACAATTAAGAGATTAAATTTTGAAGTAACCTCCATTAAAATATTCACACAATCAGCTGTGGGAACTTTAATAGTGTCTGCCAGCTCACTATCAAACTTCCTGGTGAGTTCTTGTAGGCTCCTTTCACCTATCTTGCAGGCTTTCATCTATAATTTGATGCTCCCATCAACATGCAAATACTATGCAATTCTGAATTACCATTAGACTCAGGGATATTCAATTGTTTTCTCTTGCCTTTATTATTGGCAGGGGTGCCTTATATTGTCTTGATTCATAAGGCCTCTTCCCATCCAGTTTGTTGTAATGGGCTTCTGCTCTTGGGCTCGAGTTCAATAACTTCGTCTAAAGTGAGCTCATAGATCTTCTTAAAATATTTGCAACATATCTATAACTTATTTGTTGCAACTTAGATTCATTATGGTGACATTTCAAAACTCCCAAACTCACTATCACCTCGGTGATTTCCTTGAAATGAGATTTTTTGTGATTAATGTGTTTATTTCTTATATTTATAACTTTTAGAACAGATGATTTCAAATGGCCGAGACTTATCTGATGAGGCCCACTGGTGGATTATCACTTTTCTTGGAATTTCTGATAGGTCTTAAGTTTGACCTTATTTCTCTGCTAATAGCTGATTTTCTCAAGGCTTGCCTTATCTACTGCATTCTTTCATGTAGAAGTGTAAACATAACTTATGTTTCTTGATGAATCCTTTCTGACTATTCATATCCGATGCATTTGACTTCTATTATTCTACTTTTCAACGCCTATGACCATATGTAAGAAGGTCCTTCTAATATGCTTGAGACAACCTCCGTCCCCTGGATAAAAGAATATTTATCAACCCATCGCTTCATACTTACAGGCCTTGCAAATATTTGTTTGACATGGTCTGTCAGTCCGTTCTGACCTTGGGTGTTTCATTTTCGTCTTTATACAGTAATCCATAGTTGGATATGCACAATTCATTTTACTGGTATTAACGTGATCAACAGTAAATATTTTATTGCATTCCTTGAAGTCATCTTTCTTGCCTATAATCAACTAAAAATAGTTAAGATGTACACAGTGTTCTTTAAACCAGCAAATTACTTGGACCGTTGGAAGGGAATTGTGTCTATTTGCAATGAATTGTAGTATTCTTTAGATTGTGATACTTATAATGTGAATGAGAGATTTCTGTTTGTATATATTTTTTCTTTTATATTAGGAAGTATCCCAAAACTTGCCCCTTAAGGGCTGACGGTACAGACGGACTTCTTTTTTCCTGAAAAAATAGGTCTGAGGAAACTTATTCCATCAAAGTCTTCCAGCATTTGCATCTGGCCTTGTCCCTTTGGTTACAAGGATAAACGAGACCATAGACAAAGTAGCACGAGAGGGGTCAATAGCCGATTCAAACATGAGATTCCTTTGTTTGAGCTTTGCAGGAGGAATATTACCCCCTCAAACACTATGATTATGAATATATGAAATTTCAGCAGTTGTGTTAGTGTAAGAAGCAACCAATTGAGGACTACAGCAATGAGTTTCATGACTACTTTGCATGTCAGCATGAAGATGCTCTTGAGCAACACAAAGTGATTGACTATATAAGTGGATATCACAATACATCTGCGCAAAGATGGAGTTTCTAACTTCGGAAACATTGTGTCAAGCATTCCGCAACACATCCAAGATTGAAGCTAAAGCAAAGCTCAAGAAAGATAATTCTTTGTGCAAGAATAAACAAGTGTAAGAAAATGCTTCCGAGCCCTTCATGCAAAAGTAGAATTCCCTTGCACAAAAGAAGCAACAAAAATCCAAATCATTCCTGCAAAATCATAAAGCCACAACATCGTCCATGCCAAGCAAGGACAAGGGCAAGAAGAAGCAAGGTGACAAATGGTGCCATCATTGTCATCTGAATTCCCATAGTGATGTTGATTGCTGTGCACAAAAATTTCTCACTGAATAAGCCACATCAAATCCTATGCAACTTGAGGATACTAATTAGAAGGCACCATGTCTTAGCACAAGCATCATGACAACTAATATTTCAGAGGAATGCAAGTGTCTCTTCCATATGAAGTGCCAGGTCATCAAACAACAAGTGCATGCCATCATCAATAGTGGCAACCAAAAGAACATCATTGCACAAGATACAATCAAGCATCTCAGTCTGTCCATTAAAGCACACTTGTGACTATACTCTTTGGGATGGTTACAACATAGTAAACATATTCAAGTAAAATGCAAATGTATTTTCAAGTATGCAGTCAAACACATGTAAGATACAATCAATTGTGATGTTCCACCATTAGAAGTTTGTGACATGCTACTTGGGAGGCCATATATGTATAATAGGGATGTTGTCTATCAGGTGAAACTACAATGATGGATAGTTCATATTGGTGATCAATACTTCTATCTTAACGAGTATATCATCAAAGACCAAAGTAGCCCTTATATTTGCAAAACAATGCCACCAGATCATCTTGCATACGTAAAAGTTTGTTCTTCTCATGGTTTTCCTTGAGACACTTCCATCAAAGAGCAAGCACACATTGGTGGCATGCAAGGACACAAACATTGTCACAGTAGCAACAACTCGACAAGGTATTGCAATGGTACATGAATATCTTCGTAATGTCTTAAACAGATTCTTTATTTAATTCTTGCAATTTCACAGAGGATAATGCATGAAATCTTAACACCTTTTGATCACCAAGGTCCTAATGTGAGCAAGGTGACATCATATGGTGAAAGGATGAGAATAATATTGTAATAAATGTTTGTTGGTAGCAAGCCACACAACTCAATAGTGTAAACTATTACAAAATCTGGAAGTAAAGATATGCTTAATCTGGCGGCAAGCCTTTCAGATGGATTGCAAACTAATATTAAAAATGGATGAAACTAGTTTTGGTGGCAAGCCCTCCAGAACAATTACAAAATCTAAATTTGGTGGAGAACCACACAAATTAACATTAGAAATATCAATGTTAGAAATTGAAAATGATTCATTGGTGTTGTGTTGTGGTGGCATAGCCTTCTAAACTTACAATATTGAAATAAACTATGGGTCTTATATTATTTCTGGCGGTAAAATGCACGTAAAATTACATAACAAATAGTAGAATATTAAAAATTAAAATAAATTACTAGAAACCCTTCAATATTCAGCTTGTTAGAGAAAGCTCAAAGGAATAAGCTGCAGCAGTTATATCAGCTAAAAACCATGATTAAAAATGGCCGAAAATCACTCACAAAGATGATTTTCCCTAGTTGGGACAAGTTACACCTACTAATACAATTGCTGAAACATCAAACACAAACAAATTAACTCACAAAATGGAGCGGTTGACTGAAATAATGGTACAGCCAGGCAGATTTAAGATTGTAGAAGAAATTGAAAGGCATGGCTTCATTCCCAACTGTTACAACAGTGCTCACACACTACAAACTGTCCATAAGGGTGTGCAACCCTCCGTAGCACAAAACCGACCAGAATAATACTACAAAAATCAGGCAATTTAATAGTAAGTTCGGTTTTCCACAGCAACAATTAAGGGCAGCGATTATGGTGTGAATGAATCATACTCTCCTTTGAAATCTCTTCGAGTCTGAAACTTACATTGATATTACACAACAAAATTCTAAATCTGAAAACCCATCCACAACCAAATCTCAAAAATCCACACAACACACCATACTAACTAAAATTGGAAATCTTCTACAAACTATCGACCCACTAGTAATCTTTGAATGAAATTATTCATACAAATATGAGGGTTTTTGTCTTTGAGGAAAGGGTTTTTGTCCTTAGCTAGAGAGATGAGCATACATTCAAACTCAAAGAGAAATGTGATTTGATATTATGAATTGGTACTCTTCAATGCTCAATTTCTTTTTATATAGGAACTTGAGGGAATTATAATATTTTTTTTTTTCTCCTTTTCCTTCCAAAACTTAATTTTTGAAAAGAGTTTTGAATGTCTTTCTAATTACCAAAAGAGTTTTGAATGTCTTTCTAATTACCATTACTTTTTAGACTTCATTCCTAACAATATATTTTTGTCCCTCTTTTTAAAACAACCTTTATAATAATAAAACATAAGTTGTCTTTTTAATATTTTATGAATATATCATAAAGTTACTTTTTTTTTGGACATCTTAAATTATTTCCCTTGCACTATCTTAGTAGTTAGTAGCCTATGAGAAATTAAATAATACGTTAGGTGTCTCCTTATGACTTATGCTTGGAAAGGGGACATGATAGTCTTTGAAGGGTGCCTTATATTGCGTGGTGCAACACAAAATTGATTTAGTTATGTGATCCCCTCTTTCGAATAGTCCCCAATATTGCAAATCCTTTGGGAGAATGATGAAGTTTGGTGCCAAATTTAGAATTTGATTAATCAAGGAAAGATTAGATCTAGCTCTTCTCCACGTGGTTGTCTAATAGTTCTTGCACCAAAGAAAGATGGAACATGACACTTGTACATTGATTGTTGTGTACTCAACAAGATTCCATTAAAGAATTGATATCCTTTTTAGCACAATGACATCCTTTTGGACTAGCTCCATGGTGCACAGGTCTTCATGACGATTGACCTCAAATCAGGATATTACTAGGTACTAGTCAGTTAAGGAAAAGTATGTAATATCCACCCCAATTTTTTCCCAAAACTTCACTCATTAGTGTTAACCAAATAATAATGATAAGCAATTGCGTAAAGCAACCTTCCACTTTCTGATCACCTAGATCCTAATGTGGGCAAGTTGAGAGCATACGGTGGTAAGGTGAACATTGCATTAACTAAAAATCATCCACTTATTCAATGGGGTGAGTGATAATCAAAACCAACTAAAAGCAAATACCTTCCACTTTTTGATCACCCAAATCCCGATGTGAGCAAGGTGAGAGCATATAATGGTAAGACTTGCAATATTGAGCTTCTAAGTAAAACCACTTCTTCAGTGGGGTAAGTATGTAAAACTGAGTGCATGAAATGAAACCATTTGCTTATTCAATGGGAATTACAACAAAGCAAGAAAACACTTAGCGATAAGTCAACCAATCCAAAGCAAGATCCTCCTCTTATTCAGTTGGTATAACATGAAAAGTAAAGGAGAGTCATCCACTTATTCAACGGGCATTACAAGAAAGTAAAGAAAGCTCAACCTCCTATTCAACAAGAGCGCCACTTATTCAATGGGATAAGTAGCAAATAATTACAAGAGAAAATCACCAATGGTACCACCAAAGGTGTTACAAAGGAGCTCAATAGAAAATGTTTCTAGAATATCATAAGTTGTTACACTATGAAAATGATGATAACTAGAAGCACAACTCCCCAAATGATACCCTAACATGAATATAAGCACTCCCCCACAAAATATAACAATTATACCTCAATAGGAAGATCCCCAAGTGACTGAAAAAGGTCTGGAATGTTGTTGCTATAGGTCTGATACAAAATGAACAACAGATTGGAAACACCAACCAACAACTACCTAATGAACACAACTTTACCAAATCACCATAGAAACTCTCCCAAATGCTTGCAAATCTAATGTATATGCTACGTGCCAATATGTAGGAAAGTTTGCAACCCCAAAGTGAAAGGACAACATCAACATCATCAAAACACCATCATGCCAAATTGTACGACCTAGCTAGAGGGGCGGCCAGCTAGGAAAAATCAGAATCTCCTTTGAAAAATCTGCAATTTTGAGCAATGGGGCGCCCAAGGCCTAGAAATCTATTGGTCCAATACCCACAAAAATATCTTCAACGCCCAAATCAACATGAGCAAATAAGTGGTATGGTTGGGCTATGAAAAGGTACAAACCAACAACAACAAAGTTTGAAATATCACTCCAAAAATGCTCCTACTATGCTACAAATCACCACACAAACCAAAAAGCATATCTAGAAGACATCATACAAATCCAAAATTGATAATGAAAGGAAATCCATCATTGAATAAGCTCAATGGTGATCGTTGCAATGGAGCTACTCCAAGGTTTGGCTAGGGAGTGTCTTGCAACTTCAAAACTGAAACCAACCTTGAGGGTTTGCGTCCTCAAAGCCCAAGGCTTCTATGATAACTATAAATTTTTTTTATTAAAACTTATGTAAAAAAATAACAAATTATTTTTTAAAATTAAAAAATGTATTTAAAATCTACACAAAATATCAAAAATCATTAGTTTATACCATCTTCATATTCTTAACAATTTAGCTCATATGGGTCACATAAGGTGAAAATTTGGTTAAAAAAGCTAATTTCAATGTCCCACTTTGGCCAAAAATGGGACACAATATTGTAGGATCATCCTTTAGTTTCATATTCTACTTGCATGCACTAATTAATTTTATAACTTTGGTTACATCTAAGGTAGTCCTACTAGAATGAAATCTTGAGATATTTTTGCATGTAGGAGTCATGTCCAACTTATAGCTCATTGGTTTAGTAATATATATCTTTAGTGAGCTCATGTCAAATAAATAATGTTGTTTACAAGGTGTGAGTGTATATGAGACTTAGGGGATTCATCTTTGGAGAGTGAAACTTGTTACATATGTGGGTGCACTTGTATACTTGTCCATATTATAGTTAATGAGGTCTTGTAGGCTTGCTCTTGATTGACATAAGGCTTGGTAGTGAAAACCTTTTACTAATTTATGCCATGTTGTAAGGCCTCAAGGGATCACTCCCATAGGTTTTGTGGAGCATGCAAAAGAAGAGCATATGCCCTAATCCTATGCATTGGCCCAAAACTATCCTCTCCTTGTCGATGTGTCGTTCTCTCTAACCAAGATTCCTTCCCTTGTCTCACTTTGAGTAATGTGCTAGAGGAGAGGGCTTATAGTTTCAAGAGTTAGCAAGACTTGCATGGAACAAACAAGAAATATAAGTTCAAGTTCTTGGAGAATGCCAAGATCAAAAAGTATGAATTGATAACCTTCCACAATTGAAACGATGAGAACAATATTATGTCTATCAATATACAAATTAGAGTGTATAATATAATGAGAAACTTTGTACATAGGCAAGGTAAATGAAGTAGGAATGTAGGATTGAACAACTGACTAACCCTCAAATGTGCAACACTTGTGAGCTCACTTGACAAGTGGGTGAGCAAGTGTAAAGTGTGCATGCAATAGGTGTCTCAAGTGATGAGAACACACGTCTCAATGCTATGAAGTGAGGCAAAATCATAAGAAACATAAGTAAACATAAGCTATGAGTGTGAATAAGTCAATCATAGAAAGGTGATAGCCTATCTAGAGATAGATAAAGACACTATTTACACTAACACGATACCATCTTGGAGAAGGCTAAGATTAGAAAGTATGAATTGATAGCCTTCCACAAGTGAAATCATGAGAACAATAGTATGTCTATCAATATACAATGAGAAACCATAAGCTAGGAAGGTAGGATTAAACAACTGACTAACCCTCCACATGTGCAATACTTGTGATCTCACTTGACAAGTGTGTCAGTAAGTGTAAAGTGTGCAAGAAATAGGTGTCTCAAGTGATGAGGACACATCTCAGTACTATGAAGTGAGACAAAAACATAAGAAATCTAAGTAAAATTAAGCTATGAGTGTGAATAGATCAATCATAAAAAAGTGATATCCTATCTAGATGGATAAAGACAATATTTATGCTAACACCCCTCTTAAGTGCAACTTAGGGTAATGTATGCATGATGATGAATCTTGGCTATTAGGCTATGTTAGGAATTCATGTACAAATTCTTCATAAAGTGGAGAAAAAGGTAGAAAACCCCAATGGGAAATAAAAACCCCTCTCCAAAAGAGAAATGTTGCAATGAAATCAAATGTACAAGTGAAGAAGATAAGCGATAGATGGAAAACTTAGCATGAGCCCCCAAGGACTACTTCTAGCATAATGTACAATGAGTGTTCCCTCTATAGGAGAGATAGAGAGAGAAGGTCTATGTGACCCCCTAGAAAATGTGAAGTAATGAGCTCAATGTGAGAAAATGCTTCCTCCTAAAAAAGATAGGAGAAGAGAAACCATGCAACCTCCCCTCATAATAATGCATGTAGTGCTAGTAGATGCTTGGCACTAGTTGCTGAAGATGGTCCACGATCATTGAACAACATTTTTCCCCTTGGGAAGAAACAACACCAAAAATGTGTGCAAGAAGACTTCCCATTTCAGATAGGAATATATAGGAAGTAAGATCAATGTCTTTGAATGTTGCACATGATCCAAAGACTGATATGATGTCAATGATACCTTCTAATGATGTTGAATGATCTCCAAGCCAATGGTAATGTGACACGAATGCTGATAAGATGGATCAGATACCATATAAGATTTAGGAACAGGGACCATGGATGCATGGTGATAACTACACCGATGATAATCTAGTACTGCTGTAGATGATGTCAACATAGATGATGACTGAGTTGGATAGGTCAACTCATGAATATCTACACAATTTGTCACAATAGAAGTTGATGTATGTGAGGCAAGAACAAGATCCAAAGATTGAAATGATGATGCAACTTCATTGAATCCAACATCATAGAGGAGATGAATGTCCTCAATAGTGTCATTCAAATATACAAGGTGGGATTCTACAAACAAATATGTGATGTATGGTAGATATGCATCCCAATATGGTGGATCTAGAAAGATGGTAACAACGTTCTGATGCAAAGAATCACTAAAACTCATGGATGAATAAACATTGGATTCAGATGTAGCAACATGTGATACAAGAGATGAGCTATCAATGCAAGGCATTCAATTGCATTGTTCATCCCCAAATGATGGTGTCTCACAAGATGTCTTAGTGAGATTGGATGGTGTTTTTGCATGTGTTGGAGTTAGATGATCAAGTAAGGCAATACCATGATTGAGAAAAAGTTGTTTCATTTCAACACATTGATGTTGAAGACAATCTTCTATTGTATGCCTTTTCATCCCATGGTATCCACATTTGATTTTTCATTTATTAGGAGGATTACAAAAAGTACTTAAATAGAAGGGATTTAGTGTGAGAGACATGATCACGTGAACCAACAAACTCAAAAGCTAAAAATACCTAGATTGCCCCCTTGAGTGATGTGCAAGATAATTACAACTTGTGTGATGATTGGTTGCCAAATCAACCTTTATAATGCATGATGATTTTTACAAAATGGGTTATCCAAATCTGCAAACTACAAGCAAAATTGAATTCCTTATTAAATTGATAGAAATAAAAAAAAAAGTTTGTGAAATTTTGATAAACGAGGTGAAAGTTATGCCCTGTCGAAATTCGCTTATAATGTTGACTTTCATGGATTAAAAATGCATTGAAACAACACTAAATCTAAATCGTCCCCCTCACATTTGCAAGTTACACCAAAAAAAAAAAAAAACAAACAAAACAAAACCTTTACAAGCTTTTGACATGATCTTGACAGTTAACACAAATTCCTAGCAAATAGAATATAGTTACTCTAAAACTTACTTTAAATGCTAACTATAACCGTCAATACATAGAATTGAAGTTTATGAGCATGCAATAAAGATTGAGCCTCAAACAAAGGGGATGCGTAGGGGAAATGAAAACTAAGATGATGAATCGTTGGAAAAGTTGACCAGGTCTCCAAAGGTGAAAGGTGGGCAACCTGTATGAAGATCACTGAGTTGATCGCTAGAAATCCTCACCAAACACACTATAGTTGATGCATGTGTTGAAAGTCTTTTCTAAGACTTTGGTGATTGATCAGGTCTTGGTGGGTGCTAGGAGTTGCTTGCAAGACTGTCAAGCCCACATGAGGACCTATGAGTGAAGGATCCACGTTGAAAAAGGTCACATGCCTAAGGAAAAAGATGCTAAAGGGAGTATGAGGCCATGTGAGGATTTGGGAAGGCATTGGAGTCATTGATGGAAAGAGTAAAGGTTGTAACAATGTAAGAAACTATTTGATAAAGGATGCTTGAAATATGCATGCTTGTGGCTATCATAAGGTGTGTGCATGACACCAGAGTAACACCTTATGCAAGCTATATGAAATTCATGCAACTCACCCTACATAGCTCAAGAAGCTCACATGTAGATCTTGTGCATGCAATACATGTTCACTTGACCTACTAAGGAAAAATTTCCAAGACAAATTCAATAGCTTTGGTGACTCCTAGGAGGCTTGCATGATAGGCAACAAAGGCTCATGTTCCTCAATGCATGACATGCATATGCTCCCTAGTGCATATGATGACTCTTGTAATTGACAAGACTGTGCAATACTAGTGATGGCCTAGCTTGAGCAATGTAATGCTTGGCACATCCACAATCCAAATGATAACCTCCAAAAAAACAATGGAGTCCTCCTTCCAAACAGGCCAAATTGCCCAAAATCTTTGGAAAAAGGTCAAATAGGCCACAAAAGCTTGGCGGCAAATTGTCACGTAAATAATGAAACGAAAGATATTTCTCATTTCTCGGGCCTTCCATATGTAATGAGGGTGTTCATTTGGCTGCATGACACTCAGGTGATAGGGTTATGTGCAGGAGTCACCTTGATGCAAAAGGAACGTGCTCTCATGGCTTTGATACCATGTTGGAGATGTCAAGATCAAATGCATGAATTGATATCCTTCCACAAGTGAAACGATGAACGTAATAGTATGTCTATCAATATATAAATGAGAGTGTATAATGCAATGAGAAACCTTGCATATATAGGCAAGGTAGATGAGGTATGAAGATAGGACTGAACAACTGACTAAGCCTCCAAATGTGCAACACTTGTGAGCTCACTTGACAAGTGTGTGAGAAAGTTTAAAGTGTGCATGCAATAGGTGTCTCAAGTGATGAGGACACATGTCTCAATGCTATGAAGTGAGACAAAAGCATAAGAAACCTAAGTAAATTTAAGTTATGAGTGTGAATAGGTCAATAATAGAAAAGTGATATCATATCTAAATGGATAAATACACTATTTACACTAAAACAAGTTGCTCTAATCACACATGGAATTCAACAAAAAAAATCCTTTAAAATGGCTTTAGCACAAAAAATCCATAAAACATCAAGTCTAACTATAAAGAGAGCAACAATAGACATTAGAAACACATAGCAGTGGTGTCAAGAATTTCAAAATTATCAAATGTACGAATATCTCCCTACATTTCCATTGCAATGATATGCATGCATAAAAGAAAATGTATGTAATCCTACTAAACAAGAAGAGGACGGTTTGAAAAAATGTCTATGAAAAATTCTTAAAAATCCTCTTGTTATATCTCAATATAAAGTGCTTTTGAACTTATTTTAGCTTTACTTATGAAATTAGAAATAAGTTTTATTGGTTTTGAGAAGACAAATTTTGTGGATCCTACAAATTATTTAGTTGTATTGTCTAAAGTGAGTAAAAAAAATAAATTGGTGCTTTCTAAGAAGCATTAAATTTGTTTTTACATGGATTTTAATTGTAATTATCTTTCTACTACTTTATGATATGGGGTACATTTGTTTTTACAAAGGATATATAAAAATAAATAAAAATTTCAATTAATTTTGTACATATTCAAATCATAGACAAGTTTCACATATTATTATTAAAAAAAGATAAAATCATTACAATAATTTACATTCTACAAACAATCCATTTAAAAAATTATGTATATATATATCATCTTTCATCTAATTAAATAAAAACCCCTCTCCAAAAGAGAAATGATGCAATGAAATCAAATACATACAAGTGAAGAAGATAAGCGATAGATGGAAAATTGATTATGACCCCCCAAGGACTACTTCTAGCATAATGTACAATGAGTGTTCCCTTTGTAGGAGAGATAGAGAGAGAAGGTCTATGTGACCCCCTAGAAAATGTGAAGTAATGAACTCCATGTGAGAAAATGCTTCCTCCTAAAAAGGATAGGAGAAGAAAAACCATGTAGACTCCCCTCATAATAATGCATGTAGTGTTGGTAGATGCTTGGCACTAGATGCTAAAGATGGTCCACAATCATTAAACAACATTTTTCCCCTTGGGAAGAAACAACACCAAAAATGTGTGCAAGAAGACTTCCCATTTTAGATAGGATTATGTAGGAAGTAAGATAAATGTCTTTGAATGTTGCACATGATCCAAAGACTAATACGATGCCAATGATACCTTCGAATGATGTTGAATGATCTCCAAGCCAATGGTGATGTGTGACAGATGTTGATAAGATGGATCAAATACCATATAAGATTCAAGAATAGGGACCATGGATGCATGGTCATAACTGGATCAATGATAATCTAGTACTACTACAGATGATGTCAACATAGATGATGACTGAGTTGGATAGGTCAACTCATGAATATCTACACAATCTGTCATGATAGAAGTTGATGTATGCGAGGCAAGAACAAGATCCAAAGATTGAAATGATGATGCAACTTCATTGAAGCCAACATCATAGAGGAGATGATTGTCCTCAGTAGTGTCATCCAAATCTACAAGGTGGGATTCTACAAACAAATATGTGATGTATGGTAGATATGCATCCCGATATGGTGGATCTGGAAAGACAATAACCATGTCCTGATGCAAAGAATCACTAAATCTCATGGATGAGTGAACATTGGATTGAAATGTACAAACAAGTGATATTAGATATGAGATATCAATGCAAGTCATCCGACTGCATTGTTCATCCCTAAATGATGGTGTCTCACAAGATGTCTTAGTGAGACTTGATGGTGCTTTTGCATGTGTTGGAGTTAGATGGTCAGGTAAGGCAATACCATGATCGAGAAAAAATTGCTTCATTTCAACACATTAATGTTGAAGACAATCTTTTGTTGTATGCCTTTTCATCCCATGATATCCATATTTGATTTTCCATTTATTAGGAAGATTATGAAGAATACTTAAATGGAAGGGATTTAGTGTGAGAGACATGATCACATGAACCAACAAACTCAAAAGCTAAAAATACCTAGATTGCGCCCTTGAGTGATGTGCAAGATAATTACAACTTGTGTGAAGATTGGTTGCCAAATCAACCTTTATAATGCATGATGATTTTTATAAAATGGGTTATCCAAATCTGCAAACTACAAGCAAAATTGAATTCCTTATGAAATGGATAGAAATAAAAAAAAGTTTGTGAAATTTCGATAAACGAGGTGAAAGTTATGCCCTGTCAAAATTCGCGTACAATGTTGACTTTCACGAATTAAAAATGCATTGAAACAACACCAAATCTAAATCATCCCCCACATTTACAACCCCAATACAAGCTTTTGACATGATCTTGACAGTAAACACAAGCTGCTAGCATACAAAAGAGTACAATTATTATAGAATTTTTTACTTTAAATGCTAGCTAAAACCGCCAATACATAGAATTGAAGTTTATGAGAATGCAATACAGATTGAGCCTGAATGAAAGGGGCCACGCAGGGGCAAGGAAGACTAAGATGATGAACCGTTGGAAAACTTAAATCCTAGCCAAACACACTAAAGCTGATGCATGTGTTGAAAGTCTTTGCTAAGACTTTGGTGATTGATCGGGTCTTGGTGGGTGCTAGGAGTTCCCTGCAGGACTGTCAAGCCCACATGAGGACCTACGAGTGAAGGATCTGCGCTGAAAAAAGTCACGTGCCTTAAGGAAAAAGATGCTAAAGGGAGTATGAGGATTTGGGAATGCGTTGGAGTCATTGATGGCAATAGTAAAGGTTGCAACAATGTAGGAAACTGTTTGATAAAGGATGCTTGAAATATGCTTGCTTGTGGCTATCGCAAGGTGTGTGCACAACACCAGAGTAACACCTTATGCAAGTCAAAAGCTATTTGAAATGGGCATGCACTGAGAAAGAGCCCTTTACCAATGCTAATGCAAGATGGATGGTTTGTCACGCCATTACAGACATGCAACTCACCCTACATAGCTCAAGAAGCTCACGTGTAGATCTTGTGCATGCAATACATGCTCACGTGATCTACTAAGGAGAAATTTCCAAGAAAAATTCAATAGCTTTGGCGACTCCTAGGAGGCTCGCATGATAGGCAATTAAGGCTCATGTTCCTCAATGCATGGCATGCATATGCTCCCTAGTGCATATGATGATTCTTGTAATTGACAAGATTGTGCAATAGGTACTAGTGATGGCCTAGCTTGACCAATGTAATGCTTGGAACACCCACAGCCAGATGATAACCCACAAAAAAGAATGGAGTCCTCCTTCCAAACAGACCAAATTGACCAAAAACTATGGAAAAAAGGTCAAGTAGGCCACAAAAAATTGCGACAAATTGTCACCTAATATGGACAAATGGCAAATTGGCCCTCTGTTGTTGTTTTTTTTTCGTACAATGGTCAACAATTTGTAAAAATTGAAAATTATCAAATTTAATGATACGAAATGTATTTCTTATTTCTCGAGCCTTTCATACACAGTGAGGGTGTTCATTTGGCTCCACGACACTCAGTTGATAGGGTTATGTGTGGGAGTCACCTTGATGCAAAAGGAATGTGCTCTCATGGCTTTGATACCATGTTGGAGATGTCAAGATCAAATGCATGAATTGATATCCTTCCACAAGTGAAACGATGAATGTAATAGTATGTCTATCAATATACAAATGAGAGTGTATAATACAATGAGAAACCTTGCATATATAGGCAAGGTAGATGAGGTATGAAGGTGGGACTGAACAATTGACTAAGCCTCCAAATGTGCAACACTTGTGAGCTCACTTGACAAGTGTGTGAGCAAGTTTAAAGTGTGCATGCAATAGGTGTCTCAAGTGATGAGGACACATGTCTCAATGCTATGAAGTGAGACAAAAGCATAAGAAACCTAAGTAAACTTAAGTTATGAGTGTGAATAGGTCAATCATAGAAAAGTGATATCATATCTAAATGGATAAAGACACTATTTACACTAAAACAAGTTGCTCTAATCACACATGACAATCAACAAAAAAACCCCTTTAAAATGGCTTCAGCACAAAAAATCCATAAAACATCAAGTCTAACTATAAAGAGAGCAACAATAGACATTAGAAACACATATCAGTGGTGTCAAGAATTTCAAAATTATCAAATGTACAAATATCTCCTTATATTTTCATTGCAATGATATGCATGTATAAAAGAAAATGTATATAATCCTACTAAACAAGAGAAGGATGGTTTGAAAAAATGTCTACAAAAAATTCTTAAAAATCCTCTTGTTATATCTCAATATAAAGTGGCTTTGAACTTATATTCTAGCTTTACTTATGAAATTAGAAATAAGTTTTGTTGGTTTTGAGAAGATAAATTTTGTAAATTCTACGAATTATTTGATTGTATTGTCTAAAGTGAGTAAAATAAATTGTCGCTTGCTAAAAAGCATTAAATTTGTTTTTACATGGATTTTAATTATATTTATCTTTCTACTACTTTATGATATGGGTTGCATATGTTTTTACAAAAGATTATATAAAAATAAATAAAGATTTCAATTAAATTAGTGTATATTCAAATCATAGACAAGTTTCACATAAATTTATTAAAAAACTAAAATCATTACAATAATTTACATTCTACAAACAATCCATTAAAGCTCTCAAAATACCCATTATAAAATACCATTAACTCTATAAGTAAAATTACTATTTTTTTTTAATTGATGAAATTGAGAGATACTTAGTTTACTGTACCATCTCTATCTTTTCATTATTTTAGGGTTTTCCCTTTGTCTCTTTCTTGCACGTCTCTTTGGAAAACAAGAGGGATTCTTTGTCATATATGATGCGTACAAGTTATATACACTAAAAACTGATCCACCTACCACACTTATCCATCTTTCATGGAATTCCTTTTACCACCACATGCAAACAAACAAGTTTACTAATTGCTAAAACCTACTTTCATTGAAGCTTATAATTTCTTATCGATTAATTTTGTTTTGGAATTTAATTGTGTTAGAATTGTTGATAAAAATATATATATAACTAAATTTAAAAATAATTTTTATTTTAGCAGAAATTTTTTGAATAATGATTTTTGAAATATAATAATATTTTTTAGAAATTTCAAATGAACAAATTGAGGTTGAAATATGCAAGCAAGATAAACATGTATTATTGTTTCTCATAATCTATTCATCTCTATTTGAAAAAAAAAAAAAATTAAAAAATACTAATTTGACAAAACTCAAATAAATGACATTAATAGTTTTGAGATTTTTATTGCATATGAGATTAGCAAATGGTTAAAGACAACTTCAATTAATAGAAGATATACCTCTTCTTTGTTGTTAGTGTGAAAAAGACAACTTTATAAGGGGTTGGTAAAGTTTAAGGCGGTGCTCTTGATTTGTATTACTCACCTTGCATGCATAGTTTTAAAGAATGTCACCATACATGATGGTGAGAAATTATAATCTTGAGACCAAATCAATTTGCATTATTAAAATGCACATGCACTTTTGTACTTTTGAGAATTTAATATTTTTATGATAGGTATAGAGATTAAAAGTGCATACTTAGCAATTTTCTATTTAATTTTCTATTCAATTTAGTGCTTTCATTTATAGATACAACTTAAGATTATTTTTATCTTTTAGAACACCATTTTATCCTTGAGTCTATACCCTACCTATACAAACCATTGTTACATCTAAACACATTCCCACACTCATCCTTAACTCGTATTCCATCTTGGACACTAGCACATTGCAATGTTGTCTTCTAAACAAGATTACATGTGATGGCATGCTCTAATTTCAAACTTTACTTTTTCTATATAAAACCTCATAATTCACAAGCCTTGACTTATTTCCAATAGTAAAAAAAGAGTAAAATCTATTTGTGAAAGATTAATGGAAAATGATCATCATCAAGCATAAGGGAGCACATGCGATAAAAACACATAAAATTAGGTTACTCAACACACTTAGGACCAACAACCATATATCACCATGGAATCCATTAGTAAACCTCCATAGCTACACAAAATCATCTCCTAAAATGATTTCATCACCTAGGGTCTCACATGCTCCATGGTTCCCCAACTTACTATTAATTCATCCTAAGGGTTTGATTGAGGTGCGCCCTTCAAACTACCAATAGACATATATTCTCCCATAGTTTACATGTTGTAGGTTCAACCCTAAAGTTGTAAAAGACAACAAATATGTGAAATAGGACACTAATGTATGGGCTTGGATAATGGCATGACTACACCAAACACTAATGCATGAGTCAAATAAGATCCATAAAATCAAATGGGATTGTGCTAAATGAGACACAATCACACATGCTATTGTCTTTGACAACACTACCATAGGATAGAGAATCTAGAATCTAGAATTGAAGGATCAAAACATCCTCTTGTCTACTCTTCTACCATTTTCATCTTCTTTAGTCTTTGAATTAGACAAAATTCATTTTCCCTTATCTTTAATCTATATTTTTTATTTTCCTATCTAATCTCAACTCTATAATTTCTTGTTAATTTAAAATCTAAAAAGTATTGTTGTATTGTTGAATAAACTATTGTTATTTTTAGATTTTAAAGGAAATCATAAACAACATTGTAATTAAAAGTAAACACAACTAGCAAGATTTTATTTTTAGGTTCATTTTTGGTGAGCTTGTCTCTTCTATCACACGTTAAATCCTTCTTCTATATACACCCTTATAGATATCTCATTACAAGTTCCTAATAAAACCATGATAGTAGAACAACTTGTAGGGACAATAGTGTGCTTGTCTAGAGCTCTCATTTCAACATCCTCTACTTTCTATGGTCTCTACATCAAACTCATTTTTTTCATCATCCTAACTATTTTTATTTCATGATTTGGAGGCATTTCTTTGTGTACATTTATGTTACTTTCCATTTCACTTACCTCTATGTCTTTCCTACTTGGGGGGAATTTCTTGTTCTTGTCTTACAATGTTTATTCCTTGATTTCATCTTTCTTACCAATGCATGTTGATGGTTTTCAACAACTAATATTTATATGGATATATCTACTATTTCCATTCCTTCTAAATCTTTTTCACACTATTTCCCCTATTCCCTCACCATTCTTGTATGCCTTACATGATTGGGGAGGTTTTTTTGTATTGTTATCCTAATCTTTTCCTATTATTTATTTCTTGATATGCATATCATAGAGCTTAAGTGTTGTTATTATCTCTATGGTGGTTTATGTTAGTAATATTTCATATTACTAAACAAAACAACATGCTTATTTTCTTATTCTTCACTACTAAACCTTACAAGTTACATATCCTACTCTCTTCCTTTCTATGGTCTAATGCATAGCTCTAAAATCTTCTGAATATGTTTCCTTCATATATTTGTCCAATGATTCTTATGAATTAATTACATTTCATACCATGCCTACATTGAAAAATATTCTTATTTTGTCAAATTTTTATCTCCCAAACAAATGCATCTTACACATAAAATTTTATTTCCAAATTTCATCTTTATTATCCTTTCACACTATATGTGGCCCAAGAATTATCCTCACACTAAGGCAACATTGTGGGGGGGACTTTCTTTTCCTCCTCCCTTATCCCAAGATTTAATGAAAAATATTTTTACACATTCAAAACATATTTTAGGCTAACAAAATAACTTACTTAAAATTCTATTTTACACAAACCTATTCCCCCTTACCTCAGCTTGATCACATAATTTCATATGTAATCAATTTGAGGGGGCACATATTCTACTATTTGTGTATGAATGTCCTTATATTTATACAATGGTTAAATTGGCTCTCAAGATACATACAACACACATTCTTGTTTAAAGACACTCCTCAAAAGTCTTAAACCACACCATTTAAGTTAAAGTGATCCTTATATATCCTACACTACCCTATTGATCAATAATTGTATCCTTAATAAATACCAAATTAGTAACAAATACATAATTGTCACATGTACATCATGATCCCCTCAACCTCTACTCATCCAACTTCTACATACTCCCTCTTTGCTACTTAATTTCATGGATGTCATACTAGTTCCAAGTTCATGACTCTCCCCTAGCTAGATTTAACACAACAAAATACTAAATCTTGAAATGTGTAAAATTGATTTCATGATATCTTTATTGTGAGCACTATTTTCTCTTCCTTTGTTTTTTATAGATTTGGAGACAATGCTTGAGTGAAGAAATGCAAATGATAACAAGTGAGTATTCTTCAATATCCTTTTTATGAAATATAATTAATACATTTTTTATTTTTTTTGGCATATACTTAATTTTTTGAATCTCACATATATGCTAAATTTCTAATAAAATGTAGAGATGGAAAGTACATACTTAGTACTTTCCCCACTGTTTCACACTCGCTTTATTTCTCTCATTTATAAGAACACATTTGACAAATTTTGACCTTCTACAACACCATTATTCCCTAATTCCATGCTCCACTTCTAATTAAAAAGATCCATCATCTTATTTGGACACCCTCCCTCACTCATACTTGATTATTATTCCATCCTAGATGACCACAACCCATTCTCTTTTATTTTAGATAGGATTGCATGTAATGAATCCTTTAAGTTTAAGATTTATTTTTAACACCTAAACATACACCTTTTCACAACTCACAAGCCCTAACTTTCCTCCAAAAATTAAAAAAAGTATGCAAAATTTATTTATGAACAAGGGCTAATAAAAGATGAATATCATCAATGAAAAGGGGGAATATATAATCGAAACACACAATATTAAGATATTTATCACACTTAGGAGCAAAAGCCACATGCCACCATGCAATCCATTAGTATACCTCTATAGTTTCACACTCTTATCTCTTACAAATAAATTGTATTTCACACACTCTATGCTTTTCAAACTTTACTATTAAATTGACCTAGGGATTTGACTGAAGTAGATCCCCTAACCCACCAATAAGCAATCATTTTCCCACAAATTATGGGTTGTAGACCTTCAACCCTATAGGTGCAAAGGATTCAATAATGTGAAATAGAACAATAGTGCATGTGCTTTTATTTCACAACAATAGTGCATGTGCTTTTATAAGGCCTCAATTGTAATAGATAGAAGAATATGAGTTAAATGAGATTGTAGATATATAGATAAGAGTGTGTCAGATGGAACATAGTCATGTGTTCTACTATCTTTGACAAAATTTTCACAAAATAATGAATCCAAAATTTGGACTTGATAATCCAAAACCTTGTTTTAGGTTCTCTTCTATCAAATGCATCTTCTTTATATGTCAAACTAGACATAATTTCCATTTCCTTTGTTTTAATCTATATTTTTTAGTTCCATATATAAACTCAACTCCATTTTTTCTCAATATCTTAAAATCTAGAATATATTATTGAATGCATCATTATAGGTTTTATCTTTTAAAGGAAATTAGAAGCTAGATAGTAATTACAAGTAAAAAACAACTAGTGATCTATTATTTTTACTTTTAAAGGTAATATCAAAGATCTTATATGATTAAATAAATAAATTAAAGTATAAATATAACTAATTGAGTTATAATAACTAATTATATTTCAACTTTTAAAGTATTTGTTTTTCCAATAATATATCATCTTTATGTTAAATATTAATTGGAAAAAAATGAGGGAGTGAAGGATAACATGAAAAATTTGAAAAACATAAATTTTAAAAGCAGGTTTTTAGTTGAGAAATCTCATGGATCCCAATGGAAAAATTAGTAGCCAATTGATAGTTTATGGCAAGGTCATTTTTATGAATATTTTTAATGGAATTTTAGTGTAGGAAAAAGGTGAATCCTCAAGGAAAGGCAAAGACAAAGAAAGTAGGGTGGATGAATAATTGGGCTATGATGGTAGGGCTGATGTAGGTTATCTACTAAAGTTGGCTAGTGTAGCAACTAGTGACATGGAGGTATGTATAAATCACAATGATGTCTCAATCAATATTTTAAAAGCTATAATAAGTGGCTATAGAGTTAAATGGCTTACCCTATAGGAAGTTAAAAGATTGTATTTTTTATCATAAGAGGTTGTAATGTGAAATCATTTTCTTTGTTAAAATATTTTTTGTAGTTTTGTTTCCCTTACAAGGATATTGTGATCATATATTGGAAAAATCCATGTGTTTATATACAAATTGGGAAAATATGGTTTTTAGGTGGAATAAAGGTTTTTGAAGTGTTTTGGCTATATCCTCAATCGATGATATTTGGGTAAGAATGTATGGTTCACCTCTTGAATTATGGATTGAAAAATACATTTGTCATATATTGCATGAGGTATTGGTAAATTCAAAGAGATAGACCAAAATTCCTTGTTGACTTTTTTTGTGCATGTTCAAATTTGTTAAGACTTGGACCTTCCTTCACCCAAAAGGATTCAAATCAAGGTAAAAAAATAGATTTTTTCTCATGAATTGGATTATGAAGATGTTTTATTTGTTGTTTTAAGTGTCAAAAGGTGGTCCATTTAGTAACACATTCTTTTGGTATGTCTATAAATTGGCAAAAGTTGAGTCAAGGAATAATTTAGCAAGTCAAAGCTACCTTAGCTTTAAGGAAGGAATATATGAGAGCTATGCTTCATGATTTTTTTTATGAATTCCTCCCATCATGGTTCTCTTTTAAGGAGAGGCTTGCTAAATATTCATGATAATATATATCCTCAAGAAAATATTTCAAAAATGGTCTTGCAAGCTTATTCCCACAGTAAATGAAGCTTTACATCATTTTCATGATGTAGAGGGCATTTTTTTTGGAAAAATATGTAGTGAGTTAAAAGTGGGTTGATTTCAAATGTGTGAGTTGTTTTATGGAAGAGAAAGTTGTTTTATTTTATTTTTAAAGAAAAAAAGGTCAATATCATAGAATAAATTCAAGTGTGGTTGTATGCTATGATGGAGGATTATCTTGTTAGATTGGAGAAGAGGATTACGGGTTATCATCTTGATAAATTTATATCCTCTCATGAAATATTAGGGGAATAAATGACCCTAAAATTTGTTTAAAAAACTCATTTTGGATAGACTTCCTAATATCATCATGGTTTGAGAAACTAGGTTCTTAAGGCAAGGTTTTGAAGGGTTGTCTTTAAAATATTGAAGTAAATTCTAGTGTATTTCTATAGATTTTAAAGGTGATTCTAGAGGTTTGGGTATCTTATAGAACTTGGGTCCATGGCTATGAATTTGGTCATTCATGGTAAATGTTGGATTTGATGGTCTTTTCATAGCTTCCAAGAGAATCTTGAGGGTTATGTCTTTAATGTGTATGGTTTGAATTTTATTATGCATAAAAGAAAGGTTTGGGAGGAATTCAAGATAAAAATTTCTTCTCTTTCTAATTTCCTCTATTGTTAGGTGGTTTTTAGGTAACAAAGTTGATGGTTTGCTAGCTCCTTACAAGTATTCTCAAGATTTTCAAGATTTTTCCCAAGATTTTAATATGTGATATTTATCCTAGAGTTTCCAGTATACTTGAAATGATAAGTGAAAGGAATTTTATTATATTTTTTATTAGTTATATAAGTTCTTAGTGACCATGTATTTGATTCTAAAGGATTGATTATCCTCCTCTTATGTGCTTTATTATGTTAGGTTTGATTATTTTCATATTTACTTGGAGGTTTATACAAGTGTTAAAAATTTAGTTCAATCATTTAGGTTTGAGTTTATGTGGCTTTCCAAGAACATCTAAATATCTTTTGTATTGATTATTGGAAAAATGAATGAAAAGTGGATAGTCTTTGGACAATTGAGAGGATCTTGTGTTGGGATTAGGTGATATCTACCTTGTAAATCCATATATCTATTGTATTTAATTATATGAGTAAATGGATAATATATTTTCCTCATTACATGTAGATGGACAAGTTAGATACCCATGTGTGTGGGAGTAATATTTATTTAATTTTATTCTCTAGATTAAATGCTTTTTGGTTGTCTAAAGAGATAAAAAGAGGAAATTGAAGATGAAATTTCACAATGAAATACAAAGATCCATGAGTTGTAAATAGTGGTTTAATGGAGCTCTCTTGGGAGTTGTAATCTAAATTTTATAAAATTATTGTGGAGGTTACTGATTCATGGGCATTGCAAGTTGTTATTTCAAAAAATGTTCTTCATGAATATGGAGTGTTGGATTTTCACTTGTGGAAGTAGATGCCTAATTTTAGGATCATAATTCTAGCCATTGATTTTATGAACCATTTGTAGCTTCTTATTTTATTTTGGTTTGTATATTGGAGGCATGGGATATTTGTTTAATAATGGGTTATAAGTGATGTAATGTTATGCTACTAGGATGTTGTCATACTAAAGATAAAGTGACTTGACTGATGTATTATTTTTAATTTATTCAAGCTTAATATCTCTTTGGTGGTGGAGTTTTCTTTCTTGAAAGGGTTTATCCATTTAAATTATGGTGTTAAGTTTTTATTATGATTTTTCTATTATAATTTGTTGATATAATTTTTTATATGCTTCTCCAAGTTATTTGAGTTGATAATCATATTCTACTTTAATTGATAAATTAAATTTGATCACTACTTGCATACGCTTTCATTATAGTAGTTTATCTTATTTCTCAACATTTACTATTAGAGCTTAAATTTTGATTAGAAAGGGATGCCTTTCTTTGAAGAGTTGTAGATATTTTAGTTGTAATGGGAGCTCTTGACTTAGTGGTTTTGTAGATCTACAAGTGATTTAAATCATGGAAAACATAACTCATTCAAAGTAAAAGTTTAATGTCTCCATGTATGATTTATAGAAATTGATGATGGAAGATCTATTGGAAAAAAGTTATCAATGGATAATTGTTTGCAAGGAAGGAAAACTTGTAGAAATGTTTGATGAATATTTAAAAAGTTGAACATGAAGGCACATGGAATCATTTGGTTGTGTCTTATAGATTGTCTTCTCTTAAATTCCTTTGAGAAGACTATTTCATTCAACATGTGGAAGGTAATAGGTGACATTTATCAAGCAAATATTATTGAACTAATATGTTTTACCTTAAAAGGAATCTATAATCATTAAAAATGAAGGAGGGAGACTTAGTTGTAGAACCTCTTAATTATTTTAATTTGGTCGTGAGTCAAAAAGTTTTTATTGAAGTTAATATAAAAGAGGAGGATAAGTGTATTTGTGGCTTTGTTCTTTATCCAAATCTTGGGAAAATCTAATTATTTCTCTAAGTGGTTCCATTACACATACAAATATGGATGTACTTGTTGCTAGTTTTCTTAGTGAAGAGATGAGGAGAAAATCTATGGATAGGGGATCAAAGAATACAGTCTATGTTCAAGGAAAGCCCTAAAAAAGGTGGTCCAAAAGGGGAACAAAAGAAACCTAAAGATATATCAAATTTGAAGGATGATTCAAAACCCTTGGGAAGAGTAGAGTAAAGTCTTAGAACTATGAAAAATTGGGCCATGTGAAGAAGGAATGCAAAAATAAGAAAAAAAATCATGATTCCTCCATAGAGAAATACACTAATTTAATGATGTTGGTGATCCATCATTTATTTCTACTAAATTAACTAGTGACGACAACTTATTGATTTAGGTACCTCATACCATATGACTCTCTATGATGAATAGTTCTCAACATATAGAACTTAGGATTATGGTGAGGTGTTATTTTATGACAATAGTTTATATTATATTATTTGTAAAGTGAAGGTAAAACTATGTTTCAATGATGGGAGAGTGAAACTCTCATTGATGTTTTACATATTCTAGGGCTTTCAAGAAATCTAGTTTATGTGTCTAAGATGAATGATTATAGAGCATATGTGATGGTTGATAAGCATGGTTATAGGATAGTGAGATGTAATTTAATGCTAGCAAATGGATCTAGATGTGGGACTTTGTTTAAGCTTGAAATTGCTACTTTTTGTAACTTTAGGTCAATGTAACTTGTAATTTTGAAAAAAATATGTATGTCAAGGCATTAGAAATCACACCACATCGATGAAAATGTTCTTTGAACCATGATCACATTTTTTAGGAGAACACATTTTCTACATCTATCTAATATTTTACAAGTTCACAATGTCCTCTTTGTCTATATCAACATCAACATCCAACTCCACAATCACTTTCACTTTTATTTTTAACTAAGTAGAAGTTTCGAGACTTGACTAAGGTGCAAGGAAATTTTGAATTGTAATTCTTGCCTAATAAGCCCCATAATACTTCTTAGTACCACCCAATTTTCCTTACATAATATATCATCAATGAAAACATTTTGTGTATATACATCCAATTCCATATCTATATCTATCTTTAGTATTTTACAAGTTCACAATGACCTCTTTGTCTATATCAATAGCAAATTCCACAGTCACTTTCACTTTTATTGTTAACTGAGTAGAAGTCTCGAGAATTGACTAAGGTGCAAGGAAATTCTAAACTACAACCCTTGCATAGTAAGCCCCATAATACTTCTTAGCACCACCCAATTTCCCTTACATAATGTCATCAAAGCAATCATTTTTTTGTAAATATCGAATGTCTAATTTTAAATAGGATAAAATTATGACATAAAGATAGAATCACACCTTTTAGACCATATTGTAGTTGTGATTACATCCTCCATATAATTCAAGGATGACCCAATTCAAATTTTGTAATTCATCTTTGAACACATTCAATTTTAAGTGATTCTAAACCATGATTAAAAGTTATGATCAAAACAATGAGCAAGTCTGTATCAACCATCAAAATTAGGTATGCCCTATTCCCTTTTATTTCAATTTCAATATATATCTAAAATTTTCATTTATAATTAATTTATTAATTATAGATATTTTAAAAGACCGTTTAATTTCCTCTTCACTATTATTATTTCAATATAAACTCCTCTATACAAATAAAATAATATATTTTATCATTTTATTTAGACTAATCATACTTCCTAAGAATATGAACCTAAGGACATACTAACATTCTTTAACAATTAAACAATAAACCTATAATAGGTTTTTAATTATTTTAAATATAAATATAATCTATCACTACACTAAATCCACTTTCCTTATTTGCTAAGAAATTATTTCTAAAGTTTAAAATGATGGAACTTTTTCTTCCATCCACTAGAGTGATTAAAGATCTTTTGATTGGTGAATTATTGTCATTAAAATAAACAAATATTAAGGGAAAGACCGAAAAAAAAAAAAAAATTATAACAATTGTGACTTTTGTAAGATACCTATCATGTCCAGAATAGCTTAACAATAAGAATCTATATTTTATGCCACGTCATCAAATTATCCATCTACCACAGCACTCCACAATATGCCATCAATGCTTATCACATCACCAACTATGAATTTTTAAAATAAAGGGACAAAATAAAATATTATAAGACAAGTTTTTAAAAAGTATTTAATAGTAACTTTTAATAATTAAGAGTTTGAATCAATATTTCGTAGAATGTTACACGTCTTATATTTGATTTTTTATGGCTATTTTAAAATTATTTGACTTTCTTAAAACACTGTATTAAAAACTTTTCATTAGATTTGTGAAGTTATTTTCTCTTTAAAAATTAATAAATAAATTGTTATTGTTTACTTTTTGAAATTAAAAATAACAATGTGAGATATAAATATATTATATTTTATAAATTTTTATATGGAATGAGGATGTGAAAAGATGACTTGAAAGAAAGATAAAAGAGGAGGGGTTTGGGTTTTTACATGTGTGGAAGAATATGTGTGTGGCATTGTGTTCTATAATTGAAATGAAAATTGACAAGATAATTAAAAAATTATATATATTATGATAAAATATTAAAATATTTAATTATTTATTATATATAATTGTAATGGTAAAAATGTATGTGTGTGTGAGTGATTTTTATTTAATTTATTGTTCATTTTAGAAAATGAATTTACATACATACATATATATTGATGTAAATAACATATTTAATGTGAAGTGGGGCTCATTCCCCTAGCCTTTACCTACCCTTAGACATACACATATCCATACATTTATTTGCACCTTGTACATCTCTGCACATCTTCCCTTATAGCCTTCATTTACCGCACCGCAAATACCAATACATTCATTTTCCATCTAAATCCTATTGCTCTACCACCTTGAGACATTTTTTATGAATGCAAGCCTTCAGTCACAGACTTAACCCTAAAATATTTAAATTTGAATGATTCCCATCTATTTTACCGACCACTATGAGATGACTAATCATACATTTATGTGATTTGATGCCATGCGCTTGTATTTAAAGCTATTCATTTGCATCCTAAAATCTTCACATTAAATAATTATCTCTCATCCTTGAAACATTCAAGGAGAAATTACTAGTGAAATATTTCAACTTGGTGTTTTAAGAGGAGTAACAAATTTGCATATATTGATATAGGGTGATTGCTTATTTGTTTACCGATATTTTATACACATTTTCAAAGGTTGACTTAAGTGAACATGTCCCCTTACAAAAAATATCAACCCTCCAAGGGCATTTTTAAATGTCACCAGTCTCATGTATAAGAAAATGAATAGAATAGACACAAATTCTCTCAAATTGTATTCAATGCCTGAACTCTTATCTAAAACACTTTAGGAAGCTTAACCTCATTCTTGGATAAAATTCTAACCAATCTCTCCACTAGTTTATTTAGAACAAATATGGACCTAGTCCTTCAAGGAAGCTTATCCACCTAGATCATTTCTACCTCCCCCTAATCTTCAATTCATCCCTCTCAAACATACCTCTTGGTGATATTTGAACTTTCAACCATCCTCTTTGATCATATTTTCATCTTTATGAAAATCTCCCAAGCCACCCCTTCACCTAACCCCAACTCCCTCCCCTTCAAAATCAATGTATCCTATTTTGAACAAAGTGAATACATAGATGCCTTAATTTCCATCTAGAACAATAAACCAAAACCTTTAGAACAAGGCTAAATTAATTGGTGGGAGCATGCTTTCATCTCTGAAAAATTGGGCCATGTGAAGAAGGAATGCAAAAATAAGAAAAATATCATGATTCCTCCATAGAGAAATACACTAATAATGATGTTGGTGATCCATCACTTATTTCTACTCAATTAACTAGTGACACCAAATTATTGATTTAAGTGCCTTTGTAGTGCCTCTCATGTTCTGATACTCTGATACTGCTTTGGTGTGTGTGTTTTGCTTCAATGTGATTTTTGGTTATGCTCTGATGCATATTTGATACTTTGTTTGACAACTTTTCTGCCATGTGTTGGGTGTGTCAGACAGTTATGCTTATTTTCTTATGATAGTTGGACTTATGTATGGGATACTCATGTTATGATGATGTTACTTTGTGAGTTATTTTGATGATCGGATGCCTAGATTATGTTTACTGTATTTGATTTGGGTGAAGGAGATGGGGTGGCATCGCTCATTCGTGAGCACCCTGCCTCACCATAACTCTCCTTCACAATGTGTTTGACTATGAATTATTTGCATATGTATATATGTTGTTCGATGTTTTGTGTTATGTAGGAATGCAGGTACCAGGTGTCGACCCCACCTGCATTGTCAGGTCTTAGCGCATCCTATAGACCCAATGGTTGATGTGGTTAGGGAGTTGGTAAAAAAGTACCCCCACCTATGTCAGTGGTTGGTCTAGGGATTGTTCATGTCGTGTTTGTACTTCGTTCTTGTGGGTATGGTTGTTAATTAAATCATTTTTTATCATGAGTTTTATAAGTGTGTTTATAGCTTGGTCTAGTGCTTTATGATTAATGCTACTCTATGGTGCAAAATATTAAATTAATGATTTAAGGTTCATTATTGCTTATGATATTAATACTTTAGAAAATTATGGTGTACATTAGCACTTTTATTGTTATTTTAAAATGTGAAGCTATCCTTTAATTTAAATCATTAAATTAAATAAATAGTTAGATAAATTATTATGGTTTATTTTTAAAAGAAATAAAGTTAAGGAAATCATTATCTTATTTGTTTTAATTAGAAAAAGGTGATTTAATAAAATAAATTTTAAACTTCAATTATAATTAAGTGAAATGTTGTTTAAAATTATTATTAATTAATTGTTTATTTTTCAAAAAATTAATTTTATTAAAATGAAATTAAAATATTTAAAAGGCATATTTTTTTGGTGTAAATTAATTATGGAAGATTCTTCTTCCAAAATTGGAAAATGGTAGAAATGGTGGGTTAAGTGGAATTTGCATGGGAAAGTTGTTAGAAAATTTATGACAACTTCTGATTTGGCATTTTTGGAAAAAGTATATTTCCAAATATTGCTTTTTCGAAAAAGCAAGAGGGAGGAAATGAAAAAATGAAAAAATGTCTGCAACTCAAAAAAATTGTTGAAAATTTTTCTGAGGATTAGTAATCTGTGTGGCTTTTCGTCTTTTCGTCGATTTGATCTAAGAAGATTTGATTTTTGGCTTGCACTGGGTTTTGTTGTTGAATCTATTGTTGCTGGGGTTTTGAATCTTTGGATTATGGAAGATTACAGTTTGCTGGAGTCACACATCACTTCGTCCTTGAATTGAGCTTTGCGTAGGACTCCGGGTAATTCGAATTTCATAATTTGATCTTTGTAGATTTATTTTTTTTAAAGGAGAAAGGAAATTTTGTTTGAAAGAGAAACTATGTTTTCTATGTGTGTTTGGGAAAATCCCATTCTCTATAATTATTTCTTCTTGTCTATAGATTTCTCCTTCCTCTCTGTAATTTTCATTCTAGAATTCCTATTGAAATCCTGTTTCCCTTTGTATTTGGAATCTTCTCAACTTTAAACCTCTGAAAGTCTCTCTCGTCTGAGAACCCTTTCGTTCCCTATATTTTCCCTATTCGAGCACTCTAGAAATTTTTACACTTCTCTTTTGTCATTGTATTTCTTTCATGGGAAAATTGTTGGATAAAATAAACATATATATGATATTTTATTATGTTATGTAGTTTTTTAAATATTAATGTGGAGGTTTTAATATATATATATATATGTATGTGTATATTTTTTGTGCATATATTCAGTTTATTGTGTGCTTCAATTGCAGCAGCATTAGATGAATTGATATATATTTATTTCAGTATTTATACATATTTATATATGTGTGTGTGTGTGTGTGTGTGTGTGTGTGTGTGTGTGTGTGTGTGTGTGTGTGTGTGCATATAGTGTATATGTAGGAAATGTGAGCAAATAATGAAAAATAAAAATAAGTTATTCTCTAGAAAAAAATTATATATAAAGGGGAAAATTGTTATTTGTAAATTATGTTTGAAAATGTCTTTTAATTTAAGTTGTATTTAGAATATGAGGAAAATGAAATTTGTGATTTAAAATATACTGTAGAATTTGATTTCATTATTTTCTAGTCAAACTGTACTATGATATATCAGAATAGTTGTGAGTTATGATTCATTTGGTTGAACATTGTGGTTCCCATTTCTTGGTTTTGGTTTTAGGGAAACCATAGGGGAGAGTGGCTCTTCTTGGCACCAGTGTACAAGTGGTCACCCTTGAAAGAGTTTCCCTAATTAAGTGAAAACCTAATTAATTTACTTAGTGGGTTGGGTTAGTTATCACATAACAAGATAAAAATATACACCTCACCCCTACCATTAACACTCCCAAAGGCTAAGGATGGGTGGGAAGACCTAGTCAGTAAGGTCACTACCTTGTCTTCACAAAAGGTAGATGGCTTTGCATGAGTCACCCTATGGGGTGACACCTTGAAACATGATGTCTGGTTAACCATAGATGGAGGCGGCTCCTAGATTATAGGTAGTATGGTGAATCCATGAAGGCCATGCGATGACACTCTCCCATTATGCCCCTTTGTTTCCCTTATTCTTGTGCCTCTGGAGTTGTTTTAGTTGTTTGAGTTGATTATTTACAGTTGATGTTTATGTTGTTCATGGGCTTGAGTCTTGTGATGTGTGTCCTTTATGTTTGAGTTTGTGGCTGAGGGTTCTTTCTTATCAACTCCTTGCACGGTGGGTGTTCCTTTGGGTCCACACGGTCGGGTGGAAACGTGCAATGCACCCATTGGGTCCCTAGTTTGTGATCGTGGTGCGGATGTAGTTGTAGTGATCTCTGAGCTCACATGGAGAAGATTGTACCTATGAAGAGTTCTCTTTCATTATTGTACTTTTGTATTGTTGATTGTACCCTTCACAATGTTATAAGGGAAGTGGCCTTGCAATGTAACTTTGATTTTATATTGTGTTGTATCTATGGAAATATATTCTACATTTGTAACTTTGAACTCTAAAGATGAATATAGTATTATGTGATTTATGTTTATGAATTTATATCTTATTCTTGTTGTACTTATATCATGTTTTATTCTCATTTATTTCTTTTGTTTTAGTTACTATCGTTTAACGTTAATTGTTGGGTTTGTCTAAGTAACGCACCATGTACCCCATAGGATTAGGTTAATGCTTTATGTTATATCTATGTTTTATAAATGTTTATTTGTTGCATTATGTAATTGTTATTTTCAAAAAAAAAAAAATTGTATTTGTTGTAGTTGTCCTATGGGGTTTGCATGGCGGTACGTTACAGTCTCATACCATATGACTCTCTATAATGAGTAGTTCTCATCATATAGAACTTAGGATTATGGTGAGGTGTTATTTTATGACAATAGTTCACATTATACTATTTGTAAAGTGAAGGTACGACTATGTTTTGATGATGGGAGAGTGAAACTCCTATTGATGTTTTACATATTCTAGGGCTTGCAAGAAATCTACTTTATGTGTCTAAGATGAATGATTATAGAACACATGTGATGGTTGATAAGCATGGTTATAGGATAGTGAGATGTAATTTAATGCTAGCAAATGGATCTAGATGTGGGACTTTGTTTAAGATTAAAATTTCTACTTTTGTAACTTTAGGTCAATGCAACTCACAATTTTGAAAAATTATATATGTCAGGGCATTAGAAATCACACCACATCGATGAAAATGGTCTTTGAACCATGATCATGTTTTTTAGGAGAAATGAAAATGGTCTTTGAACCATGATCACATTTTTTAGGAGAGCACATTTTCTACGTCCATCTAATATTTTACAAGTTTGCAATGACCTCTTTGTCTATATCAACATCAACATCCATCTCCACAATCACTTTCACTTTTATTGTTAACTAAGTAGAATTATCGAGACTTGACTAAGGTGCAAGGAAATTTTGAATAGCAATTCTTGCATAGTAAGCCCCATAATACTTCTTAGCACCACCCAATTTTCCTTATATAATATATCATCAATGAAAACATTTTGTGTATATACCAAAGGTTTAATTTTATTTAGGATAAAATTATGGCATAAGGATAGAATCACACCATTTGACCATATTTTGGATATGATTACATCCTTCGTATCTACATCTATCTCTAGTATTTTACAAGTTCACAATGACCTCTTTGTCTATATCAACATCAACATCCAATTCCACAGTCACTTTCACTTTTACTGTTAACTAAGTAGAAGTCTCAAGACTTGACTAAGGTGCAAGTTGCATAGTAATCCCCATAATAATTCTAAGCACCACCAAATTTTCCTTACATAATATGTCACCAAAGCAAACATTTTTTTGTACATATGAAGGTCTAATTTTATATAGGATAAAATTATGGCATAAAGATAGAATCACACCATTTAGACCATATCGTGGTTGTGATTACATCCTCCATATAATTCTAAGGATGACCCGGCTCAAATTTTATACTTCATCTTTGAACACATTCAATTTTAAGTGATTCTAAACCATGATTAAAAGTTATGATCAAAACAATGAGCAAGTCTTTATCAACCATCAAAATTAGGTAAGCCCTATTCCCTTTTATTTCAATTTCAATGTATATCTAAAATTTTCATTTAGAACTAATTAATTAATTGTAAATATTTTGAAAGACCATTTTATTTCCTCTGCATTATTATTATTTCAATATAATTTCCTCTATACAAATAAACTAATATATTTTAACATTTTATTTGGACCAATCATACTTCCAAAGAATATGAACCTTAAAAAATGTCATAATTAAAAGAACATACTAACATTATTACCAATTAACCAATAAACCTATAATAATTTTTAAAATATTTTAAATATAAATATAATTTATCTCTAGTAGTCAAAGATCTTAAAATAAACAAATATAAAGGGAAAGAAAAAAAAAAACTTATAACAATTGTGACTTTTGTAAGATACCTATCATGTCCAAAAGAGCTTAACAATGAGAATCTATATTTTTCATGCCACGTCATCAAATTATCTGTCCACCTTGATAATCTAGAATATGCCATCAATGCATATCCATCACCAACCATGAATTTTTAAACTGGAAAAATAAAATATTATAGGACAAGCTTTTAAAAAGTATTTAATAGTAACTTGTAAGAATTAAGAGTTTGAATCAATATTTTGTAGAATGTTACACGTCTTATATTTGATTTCTGATGGCTATTTTAAAATTATTTGACTTTCTTAAAACAATTTATATTGTTCTTTATTTTTTTTGTTCTATATATTTTCTCTAAATTGTTATTGTTTAAATTTATAAAATTTATAAAATAAAAAAATAAAATTGTTTCATATAATATTTGGGAGATATATAAATATATTATGTTTTATTGATTTTTAATAATACATTGAATTAGGTTGGTAGAATTAAAGTATCATTATATTAAAAATGACTTGCTCTATTATAATAAAAAGATGTTTAATCATTAAAAATAATAATATCTTTTGGGAGGGAGTTATATATGTCCACAACCTCCAACATAATAGAACTTGATCACCACCTTTAAAATTAAGCACTCAAGTAGTTCTAAGCATATATAGCATTCAGTATATGGAAAATAGTAATGATTTTTGCATACACAACTTTCTAACTTGGTAAAAAGAATTATATGGAATGAGGATGTGTAAAGATGTCTTAGAAATAAAGAAAAAAATGAGAGAGGGATTTGGGTTTTTATATGTGTGGGAGAATATGTGTGGGGCATTGTGTTGTATAATTGAAATGAAAATTGACGAGACAATTAAAAATTTATATATATTTTATGATAAAATATTAAAATATATAATTGTAATGGTAAAAAATTGTGTGATATTTAATTTATTGTTCATTTTTAGAAAATGAATTTACATACATACATACATATATATATTGATGTAAATAACATATTTAATGTGAAGTGGGGCTCATTCCCCTAGCCTTTACTATCCTTAGACATACAAATCTATATACATTTATTTGCACATTATCCATCTCTACACATCTTCCCTTATAGCCTTCATTTATTGCACCACAAGTATCAATACATTCATTTCCTACCTATATCCTATTGCTCTACCACCTTGAGACATTTTTTTTTATGAATGCAAGCCTTTGGTCACAAACTTAATCTTAAATAATTAAAATTAAAATTCATTTTTGAATGATTCCCATCTATTTTACTAGCAATTATGAGATGACTAATCATACATTTATGCAATTTGATGTTGTGTAATTGTATTTAAATCCATTCATATGCACCCTAAAATCCTCTCACATTAAATCATCTCTCATCCTTGAAATGCTTAAAAGGGGTAATTAATAGTAAAATAGTTCAACTTGGTGTTTTAAGAGGAGTAACACATTTGCATATATTGATTTAGGGTGCTTGCTTATTTGTTTACCAATCTTTTACACATATTTTAAAGTTTCACCGAAGTGAACATGTCCCCTTGCAAAAAAATATCAATCCTCCAAGGGTATTTTTAAGTGCCACCAGTCTCATGTATACAAAATTGATAAAGTAGAGAAAGGCTCTCTCAAATTGTATTCAATGCTCAAACTCTTACCTAAAACACTTTAAGAAACTTTGACCTCATTCTTGGATAAAAGTTGGACCAATCCCTCCACTAGTTTATTTAGAACAACTATGGACCTAGTCCTTCAAGGAAGCTTATCCACCTAGATTGTTTCTACCTCTCCCTCTAATATTCAATTCATCCCCTCCCAAACATGCCTCTTGGTGGGATTTGAACTTTCAAACACCCTCTCTGACCATATTTTTCATCTTTATGACAATATCCACAACCACCCCTTCACCTAACCCCAACTCCCTCCCCTTCAAACTCAATGTATCCTATTTTGAACAAATTTAATACATAGATGCCTTAATTTCCATATAGAATAGTAAACTAGAACCTTTAGAACAAGGCTAAATTAATTGGTGGGAATATACTTTCATCTCTTGTATTATGTTCCTAAAACAATAAGGTAAAATGTAGTGTCCCTCCAGTTGCTACTTGGTGTCACAATTTTCTTATGTTTGTTTGCTAGTCGTTATGTTGCTTTGGATATTATACTATTTATTTTCAATTATGACTCTGACATTATGTTGTTTTTATACTCCGTGGATAATACATTTGACATCCTGATCATTTGGTTGTGTTTGTGTGATGATATTGTGTTCGACATGTGTGAGATATGGTTTATGTTGTTTATGAGTTTTTATGAGGTTATCATGATGTATTTAATGTTTCTGATAAAATGATGCTTGCCAGTTTTGGTGAAGAAGACAGTGTAGCATTACTCACTTGTGAGTACCCTTACGCACTGTGACTCTTCTTCACGGTGTGTTTTCCGATATATGATGATATGTTTAACAAGTGATGTTTTATGCAGTTACAGGTACTGGGTATCAACTCCACCTGCTTGTCGGGTCTAAGCATACCCTAACCCAATGGAATTATGTTGACTCAAAGATAGTGTTAGGTTCTCATTTTAAGCTATCGTTCTTCATTGAACGAGTATCTTTTTGTCGCTTGTTGTTGTTTGTCGTTTGGTCTTGTCGTGTCAATCTTGTTTGTACTATTTTGTTTAGGAATTAATTATTTATTAATTTATTTAAATGACTTATTTGTTAATATATTTGATTAAATGTAAATTTGTTTAAATATTAGATTAAATGTTTATGTTTATGTTTATGGTTTAATTTATTAATTTAAATTAAACAAGTCATTTAATTAAAAGAGAATGTTAATTTTGTGAAAAGGTATTTAATTAAATGTAATTGTTGAATTACTTGTGCAAATAGGATTTATGTGAAAATATATATTTTAAAAGAGGTTGTTTCAACAATGTTATAGAATTTGGATTTGGAGTTGAAATCTTGATCTTGAGTAAAATGGTTAAGTTAGAACTGATTGATCAATTTTGAATGCATGATTGACAATCAGTTAAGCTTTATGAATTTGAGTTAATTAAGAATGCATAAAAAGCTTTTGGGTGTGCAATTTTATACGTGACATTTTTCTAGGAAGAAAAATTTCATGACATTTTTTGGGAAAGCTTCTTCTTTGTGGTTGTGGTTAAAAGTTCTGTGATAGTGGTTTTCAAAGGATTTTTGTGCTTTTGGGAAATAAAGAATTGCGACTTTTCTTCTACCTTCAATCTTCATTGGATTTGAGATTATAAATCAGGAAATATTGTGACTGTTGTCTTGATTCGCCATAGTTATGAAATTCTAGATCGATATACATTTGTTGCAGACATCATTTCTTAAACAACCGCCGATTCTTATCATGGTTTGTATTTATTTGCATGTTAAAATGTTAGTTATATATAAATTTCTTTTGATTCTTAATGATGAATTCGATAGTAATAAATTATAATTATGTTTATTTAAAGCTTAAATATCATCTTCAATTCAACGCCATGCAATCTTGATGACTGAGTTTTTCCTTATCTTAATTGAAATCTTTTAATGACCAGTGCACACACTCTTCATGCATGATATTTTGGATATATATATATATATATTTTAACAGAAAGTTTAGTATGAGTTTGAATGAGAGTGCTATGATTGGCGTATATTTCTCTTTTCTTCTCATGTGTGGTGATCAAAATTTATAAGATAAGCCCAATTTAAGATAATAATTTATATAACTTAAATTTTCACCAATTAAGATATGCATTTAATTTATTCTTGGATTGAATTATATTTGTCACAAATTTATTTATGTATTAAATTTATAATATGTATAATTTATGGTGAATTTAGATTCATTTTGTTATAGAAAATATATAATGCATCTACATTGTTGAAGCATTGTCTATAATCTTTAGCTCATAACATTTGTGATGGGTATGATATGTTGTCGATGATATATTGTGGCTAAGATATTTTTTTTAAGTATAAATTAACTTTAGAGCTTTATTTCAAATGAATATGGTTAAGAAATTTGTGTTATATGCTTTTTTCTTCCAGAGGCTAGGAGGTCAATATGAACCATGAGATTAAATGTTTGTTTATTGATGTTTTAAATACCTTGATCTATTATGGGACTTATTCATGCAAGAGTTATTAGTCACCTTAGAGGTGTTTGAATTTTTCAATGATTTGACTGCAAATGAGATATGTTCTATTATAGTTTTGTTTCTTATGCATGTAGGCAGTCCTTGGTATTTTGATGTTGTGTCATGTTTATAGGAAGAGTGGCTTGCAGTAGAGGCCAGAACCCTAAGTGGTTGTAGGGTAACCTATCGTGGTTTTTTGTAATCTAATGAAAACCCAACTAATGTACTAGGGGTTGGGTAGTATTTAACATTAATTCAGATAATTGTATGCCTCACCTAGTGCCTTAATGCTCATTTCGATTAAGGGTAGGTTGAGAAGGCCTGAAATGGCTTAGTCGTCTACCTTGTCTTCTTGAAAGGTAATTCGACTCCACATGAGTTTGTCTAGGGGCCGAGAATCGATAGAGACTACCAGGGTAACTCTGGATGAGGGTCGGTAGTCTAGGAAGATTCACCAGGGTAACCTAGAACAACTATGTGATGACACTCTGTCCTGAAGCATGTTGTGGTCTCTTATGTAGAGTCACCTATATTACTGTTGTTGCCTCTGGGAGTTTATTAGTGATCATGTTATTTAGATACTATCATGTTGTTGTTTTTTTCAGACATGTAATGTAATGTCTATTCTTTGTTGTTTGTTTGATTGTTGTGTGGACCTGTTATTATCTCCTAGCGCGGAGGGAGCGGACCTTCGGGTTCCACGTGGTTGGGAGGAAACGGTGCTATTTCCTCCATTGGGTCCTCTTACAGATGTTGCTATACTTGGATAACATTGTTTGTGGAGCAGGTTCTTGGTCCTTTAGTGCTCGTGATGTTAGATGCTGAGCATACTCATGAACGAGGCTAACAACGTGATATATTCTTCATATTTATTGTACATTCTCTTGTTGACTATAAGATAAATTTTGTAATGATATTATGTTAATACAAGATTTATTAAAATCTCACTGGTTGTAATCTGGACAAATATTTAATCTGATTGTATAAAGGTTTTGAAAATTGGATCATTCATGAATTTAATATGTGCTTATGTTTTATGACTTTATTATTTTGATGTGATGTTCTTATTTGTAACATTAAGTAACACCATCTTGGAATCCTTAAAACGTTTGTGAAATTGAATGACATTTAAAAAAAAAATTATTCAGTTAATTTGTACTTTATGCTTTGTTTTATTGGGTTCCTTGGCGGGGCGTTACATAAAATGTCTTCTTGAAAATGTAAGAGATGGGAAAAGTACCTTAAAGTTCAATTAGAAAGAGAAAGGGCCTTCTTTTTTCATTCCCTCATGGATGTTTACCTAAGATAGTTAGTGGATCACACTAAACTCCATTAGCTAGCTATCTATAATGACAAAAGGGGCTCAAATTAGAGCTAGATGGAACTGTATTTAGGATGGAGACTAGGGTACTAAGTTATTATTCTAATACTTGAGATACAAGCATAAATATGAGTACATCTCTTCAATCCATAACCATAATTCCCCTTAAGTATGCCCTAATAAGATAGAATAAAATTTCTATGATCATTCCAACAAGATTTTCACTAATGATTCAATCAATAATTGTCTCATTTATAGTTTGGAAGAAATTATTGGAGAATGTATTTCCAATATTATAGATAGGGACTATGGTAAATATCTTGAAAAAACATATTTCTATGAAAGATATATTGACTTTTATTTGTCTTGGCTAGCCAATGAGAAGAGTCTATGTGTTGATGAATTGTATCTACTAATTTATTTAAGGTGCTTTGGCCTTTCACTTGTGGAGAATTCTATTATGTTTATTTAGAGGAAATGTACCATGGCTCCCTATGGCCCTCCATCAATCATGGGTTGATCATGCTTATTCCTAAATGTAAGTTGTGAAGATACTATTAGAGGTTGGGGATTGATCACCCTTATTAATGCTTCTTACAAATCAAATCCAAAATAGTTGTTTGAGGATCAAAACTACAACTCAAGAAACAATCCAATCTAAGAAAATTGGTTTCTGCGATAGAAGGCTCATTCTATACAATATTTTTCTATCCTAGAAGGTTATTGGATGGGCTCGAAAAACTACACATGGTTCTCTCCTTATTAAACTTAATTTTAATAGAATTTATAATTAGAAAAAATGGCCCTTTATTTGTAAGATGCAAGTGGTTGGTTGGGGTTTGGCCCTAAACCATTTACCAAGTCCAAATGTTATTTTCTAATGTTAATATGAAATTGGTGGTTAATGGGTCTCTATCCCAACAATTTTCCCTTTAGAACACACTTAGACTGGTTGGACCATTGTCCCCTTCCTATATGTCTTGGCTAATATTCTCTTGTTTATCTCCTTGATCATGCTCATTATTAGAAACTTATTAAGAGAATCTCCCTTTCATTTAATGCACAACCTTAATTCCCATTTTTTAGATGATAACTTGACATTCCTTTAAAATTAGGTTGATAAAGTGAACAATGTCATGGACATTCTTGACCTATTCTACTTAGTCTTGAGATTCAATATCTCTACACAAAATCAAGTACTTCATGATCAACTTAAACTTACCTTCCTCTTGGATCCCACTTGATTGGTGCTTAATCCAACATGGAACTATAACTAATACCTTGCCATCCCATTTGGGCCTGGGGTTACACTAACTCATATGTGAGATTGGTTCCTAAAGTAGTCATGGATAAATTAATGTATTGGATAAATAAATTCTTATCCATGGCTATCCATATTTAGGTGGACAAAAAGCTTATGATTTTTACTCATGTTTACATATCCCCTTGCTAGCTTCCATCTAATAACTATTAAAATTAGCTAACTAAATGAATCATAAATGTCTTGTCATCTAAATAGGGTAATAAACAAGGAATAACTACCACTTCTTAGCTCCATTGCATTCAAACCAAAGACAGAGAAAAATTTGGAATTATATAGGTCCTCTATCTTAATTAAGGGATTTGTTTCTATGCTAAATGGATAAATAGAGACATGGATGGTTTTCAAAAATCCATGGAAACATTTGGTTAGGTAACATATCCAAAAGAACATCATTGGAAACCCTTGGCATGATGTGTTCTATAATAAAAAGTTTCTTATTATGCCCTACTTAAAAAATAATGGTTCTACTCCCTTTAACAACACTTGGAAATATTGGGAGTTGATCTCTCATATTCTCACTTAGCATTATATCTCTCTTTAAAATAGACTCATTTTTATAGCATCCTCCATTTGGTGGAATAAACTTATTCAATATTGGGAAAACCATCTTGCTATGTTGCCCAATTTAAAAGGACAATTTTTTTAAAGAAGGTATCCATAAGTTCAAGGATATTTGGAATGTGAATTACTTCCAATGGGAGACCTAGAACCAAATTTATCTTGAATTCTCTCTACATCCTTCAAATAAAAAAGTTATTACCTAATATTTAATATTTTATCCCATCTTCTTTGTTGATCAAGTTATCCCCCTTGTTATACTACAAATTCTTGAAATATTGATGATATCCAACTAGAGGATATCTCATGTTCTTCCCCCTCAATTCTATTTATCATAGGTTATTGCTTCCTAGTTTACCCCTATCCCCTAGACTCAATGTCAAATGGAAGTGTGTTATTCCCTACTTCAAATGGAGAGATATTATCCTTAGACTTTAGAAGTCTAGGGTTGATGCCTTATCCTAACCCACTTCTTGAAAACTCCTCCATTTCAAACTTCCCTTTAGTTTTCACCTTCATTTCCTACCTTGGTCCTTCTCTACCCCTTTAGCTATAAATTAAAAAATGCAAATGCACCTTTTAGGATTGTCCTTATGTTCATTGTATCTGTTAATCCCTCATCTCTAATTTTTATGATATCTTCATTCCTAATCATGGAAATTTACTCTTTTTGGGATTATTGTTTAAAAAAATAATTGGTTGAATCTTGATGATAAGTGATTATGAAATTTATATGGAAACTTAGATGTGTTGGTATATTTTCTCATCAACTATGTGCTCTTAATATAGAGATGCAAAAAAAAAATGCTAACTTCTTTTTGTGGATGGTTACTCTCTTTTGTGTTGCAAGATTCACTTAAAAATAACACATAACTTACCTAACAAGTTACATAAATAATCTACTCAAATCCCTAGATAAGAAAATAGATATCGCTCATAACAACTTTACAAACTCTCTCAAGAATTTGTCACCCTTAGAAATACTCTATATAATGGAGGATTAATCAACCACAAAAATTTCCACCACTCATACAATGTGCAAGATATAGTGAATCATATTTCCAAAAAGACAAATCTAGAAACCGCTTGTCTTGTGGTGGATGAATTCAAACTTTAGCTTTGGCCACATTATTACTCTATTTTTATTTTTAGGACTATATGTCTTAGAAATCCATCCTATTTTATTTTTAGAAACCTACATATTTGCTACTCTATGTCTCATGTTACACTACATACTTAAAACTATATCTATTTTTCTATTTTGACATCAATTTGTAATCATGATATAAAAAATTTATTCAATAAAATAATGTTCTTGATAAAAATTGTCAACATTGTAAACCTTCCTCTAGAAGCATTTTGTTTGATCTCTTAGTATTTATTTTTAATTAATTTTGTAATTGTACCATGTAGTTTTGGCCATCTTAAAGGAGTGCTATTAATTGAACATAAAATTTTAATCAAAGGTTGGGATCTCATTAAACTTCTTTGAAAACTTGGTAAAAATATATAATTAGTGGGGCGCTCTTAAGATGTCATGGTTTGTTATAGAATTATTTTTTTCCCACTTTAGCTTCACTATAAATCATTCTTTTGCACCTAAAAAGTAAACATTTGTAATGGGTGCATTATCAGTGGTATTTGACACTCATATAAATGTATATTGATTGAGGGGGTAATCATAATCTCATGCCAAATACAAGTTCTAGAAAGTTCATGTCTAGTACCTTTAGAGAACATGCTAGGATTGATACACAAATTTATGTCTCATAATTTTATTCAAATAATCATCTCAATCAACCTGATAGGTGAGTTGAGCATTGAAGGAGGCTAGAGGATCATGAGAGGATAGAGGATAACTTCAACTCATGAGTTTATTTCTATTATAGATACTGGAGTAATTCATTTAATGAAATTTAGTTTGGAAGAATTTTCCAATAAGTTTGAGATCAATCGAAGAACAACATTTATGTCAAGTGGAGGCTCATGCCACACTTGTTGTGAATAGTGAGTTTTTCTTGATTCATAAAAAAACTAGTAAATATTAGTAAGGTTAGTCTAAATGGTCATATGTGGTTAGCTGTGTGAGTCCCTAGTCACAATGTGATGTGGACAGTTGTGTGTGTCCTTATTCACAAAATTGAAAGACGAATAATTGAGTGTCCCTATTCATGTGAAGAAGCATAGTGAGATCATTCTTGCTTTTGTTTGTTGTAGGCACTTGTGTGTGTCCATGTTCTTAAATATGAAGGGTGATAATTAAGTTTCCATATCTTTGATCAAGAGTACAATGATACTATATCTCGTTGAAGAGGTGTAGTTTTACCATTTCCACTTGATTATAAGTATATGGTACCATATGCATTTCTTGGTCCACATGTGAAATCTATTCTCTCAAAGGCTTGGAACTAGATGCAATAAGGGGGCAATATTTGGAAATTTATATTACACCATTGTATGTTTACTATACTTGGTGACATAAATAAATTAATATGTGGAGGGCATAGATTTAAATAATTGGAAATTTATTTAAATATGTATTTATATGTTGTTTAGGTTATTGGATGATTAGTTTTACATCTATGCATAATTGGTATGTGGTTGAGGGATAATGTAGAGTTAATAAGATTTGTTGAGGGATTTTAGGAACAATATTTTAATATGTAATAAGTTATCTTCTATATAAATAAGCTTTTTTTTTTCTTACTACTAAATTTGTACATGTATTTAGATTTATGTTTCTATCATTAGACAATTAAAACTCAGTAGATTTTATAATTACAAACATAAACTTCCATCAATTTAAAACCCTAATAACACCTAATAGGTTCATCTTAGATGCACCTGTCAAAAGACATTGATGCATATCAATATTCAAATGCTTATTTGACCTATATGACAAATTTAATATAAACATCTCAATATTGATATGTCTTGGCATTATATATATATATATATATATATAACATGCAAACCTTTTATTTGATGCAAAAAACATTAGAAATTACTTTTACTTCATGTAGAAAACTTATTTTATGTCCTCTATATTTATATTGACCTCTATTTGTGTGATTCACTTGAAAGGTTGGGTTGACATTGACTATTAATAGTTCCTCAACCTATGTTAAGTTTATAAGTTTTGGGGGTTTTGGTCAAGAATTTATATTGTTCAATACTAAAAATTAATGATGAGTTTTTTTCTTTTCAACACCTTGAGCTCCATCCTCTAACTTTTATAGCACATGATCTATCATTTTTAATTCACTTTGATATATTATTATTGAATTCACTTCTTCAAAATTAACCTTACATTCAATCAACAATACATTTGAAGTGCTCGCAATTTCATTATTGTAGTTGTTTTTATGTCTCATTGGATCAATCTAAACACATTTTTGTTTGCAATATTCTTCTTAATATACATTGATCATCTTGAGATGTTTATCATGAGACATTATCATCTCATTATGTTATCCCATTTGTGCTTTGGCTTCTTTATATGTAATTCTCATCATGTGTTTAATGTGTCTTTATCTTCCATTCTTGTTACAATATTATTTTTGTCCTTCTCTTTATGTGTGTGTCATATTTGATTTTCATCATCTTCAAATATTGTCAAATATATTATCTTTGCATAACATTGAATTTGTTACCTAGGTTAGATAAATGTCTTGATAGTAATATACCAACATATTTTAGATGTATGTGTTAGAATAGTGAATAAAAAAGAGATGCAAGATCAAACAACAAACAAAAACACCTTCCACGCAAGAGATCTAAAAAATAATGATATTTTATTCCTCAACTAGAAAAAACTTATAGAATGAACCTCAAGAGTCTTCGAGGAGATTGAGGAGTATAATACAATGAGGGTGAGTGCTTTATAGGAGCAACCCTAAATGATAAAGGGATTAGATCATGACAAGTGTCAACATCTTATGTGATGAGACAAAATGATTTAATAAAAGCTCACTTTAGTTAACATAAAAAACACTCTTAGAAGTTTAGTTTAAGTGCATGAAATGAATTAGATTAATAATCAATTAAACATTAATTAATTATTAGATAATGCATGATTACTCTAACACCTCTCTTAAGATGTACTTAGGGAGTAGCTGAAAACCCTAAAAAGTGAATGCATAAAAAGCAAAGAATGCATGATGGGTCCTGATAAACAAGGCTTGATGAGGTGCCCATGTACAAAAAATCTAATCTCTCACAACTGAAGAAAAGGAGAAAACCTCATCGAAAAAACTCCTATCCAAAAGAAAGAAAGGAAAAATGAAGGACTAAGAAGCCTCCAAATCAATGTCCTAAAAAAAATAGGAACATGAAGAACATTGTCGAAGCACGAAGAAATTGTAACAAATGTCAAATGATAATTGCTATAGTGCTAAAATGAAGAACTTCCTCTAAAATAGATGATGATCAAGATCAATAAGACAAGAATCTGCATGAGTTCCCCCAACAACACTAGAATCAAATGGTAAACAAATGCAAACATATGGAATTCAAATATACAAGTGACATAGATACCATGTTAGAATTGTGAATAAACACAAGTTGTAAAATCAAACAGCGAACAAAAACACCTTCCAAAAAAGAGATTTACAAAACAATGATTTGCTATTCCTCAACTAGAAAAACCTACAGAATGAACCTCAAGAGTTTTTAGGGAGATTGAGGAGTATAATACAATGAAGGTGAGTGCTTTATAGGAGCAACCCTAAATGATAAAGTGATTAGATCATGACAAGTGTCAACATCCTATGTGATGGGACAAAATGATCTAATAAAAGCTCACTTCAATTAACATAAAAAGCACTCCTAAGTTTAGCTTAATTGTATGAAATGAGTTAGACTAACATTCAATTAAAGCTTAATTAATTATTAGATAATGCATGATTACTCTAACACCCCTCCTAAGATGAACTTAGGGAGTATCTAAACACCCTAAAAATCAAATGCATATAAATCAAAGAATGCATGATGGGTCCTGACAAACAAGCCCTGATGAGGTACCCATGTACAAAAAATTCAATCTCTCACAATTAGCGAAAAGGAGAAAACCTCATGGGAAAAACTCATCTCCAAAAAAGAGAAAGGTGAAATGAAGGACTAAGAAGCCTCCAAAACAATGTTAAAAAAAGAATAGGAACATGAAGAACATCGTTGAAACACAAAGAAATTGTAGAAAATTGTTGAATGATGATTGCTATAGTTTTAAAATGAAAAACCTCCTTTGAAATAGATGATGATTATGATAAAAAAAACACAAATATGCATGAGTGCCTCCAACGACACTACTCGAATTAGATGGCAAGCAAAGGAAAACATCTGGAACTCGAAGATACAAATGGTACATATACCATGTTAGAATTGTGAAAAAACATGAGATGCAAGATCAAATAATGAACAAAAACACCTTCCACGCAAGAGATTTGCAAAACAATGATTTGCTATTCCTCAACTAGAAAAAAATACATAATGAACCTCAAGAGTCTTCAAGGAGATCGAGGAGTATAATACAATGAGGGTGAATGCCTTATAGGAGCAACCCTAAATGATAAAGGGATTAGATCATGACAAGTGTCAACATCCTATGTGATGAGACATAATGATCTAATAAAAACTCATTTCAGTTAACATAAAAAAAACTCCTAAGTTTAGCTTAAATGCATGAAATGAATTAGACTAATTTAATCAATTGAAGATTAATTAACTATTAGCTAATGCATGATTACTCTAACAATATGTACTTAAGATATTTATGAACATAGTATATACATGTTTGCATATTGGGAGCAAAGGTGCTTTTGTGAACACACACACACCATTACAATCCATTTATTGTCATTGCATAATAAACATTTTTTTCTAAACACATCCCATCAAAACTCTCTCATTACCACTATAAGTTATGCATCTCTCAATGTAATAGAATAATAAGTGATTATTATTAATTTTTCTTAGTTTATAGAGAGGTGGAGCTTTAGAGAAAATACTACAACTTCTGTTGAATCTTCTACTATATATGTAAAGTGAAGTGAAAAACCCACAAACCGAAGGAGACTTCTAGTATAATTGTACACTTACTCAACATATTATAATTTGTTTGAGAACAAAAATACAAACCTCAAAATGCCCTATTGATAAAACAATTGCACACTTGAAATGAAATGAAATATTTTAATGATGTCCACAAGGCCAAAGAAGCCTATGGAACCCAAGGACAACACAAGAGCCACCCACAAAAAAGGCCCTAAATAGTTTGTAAATTTCATTCAAGATCAACCCTTATGTAGTGAATTTTGATGATGAAGTTTGTAGTTTTGTCTAACCTTGTCTCCTCAAACAAGGCATTTAAATTATCAACCTGCAAGGTGTCTTCGTAGCTGGCCCAGATGTTTTTATATGCTGAGCACTCCATGATGAAGTGTCATTTCGTCTCCACCATTCTCTTGTTACAAAATCAACATATTCTTTTTTCACACTTCTCTTTAAGAATCATCCACCTGCCCATTTCACATCTAAGATGATGTGAACTAGCTCACAATTGAGCTATCAACATTTTTTCTTTCCATTTAATATTCGCTCCTATATAGACTTTTTCTTCATGGTCCCCCGTGGAATTGAATTCTTTGATTAATAATCTTTTTTACGCCCTATTTTTTTTGTCCATATAACATATTTAAATTTTTCTCACATAATTTTTTATTTCTTCATTTGTATTTGAGCATTCATGTATGTCCACATCCCACTTTTTGATCCATTTGATATTTTGTTTCATCTAAGTGTTCTTTCTTCTAGTTAGCTCTTCCTTCACAATTAGTTTAGGCCACCGATGTTTCTCCATATTCTCGATGTAACTTAATAACCAGATCATTGCTAAGGCCTCTAAGAGGAAAATACCACTCTTGGAAAACAAGTCAGAAGATTTTTACCCTACAAGACTTAGGATATGTACACCTCATATTACAATATGTAGATATACCTCTTACATAGGGGAAAGGACCCAGTACCTGAGCATGTTTCAATAATTGTGATAGTAGTTGTTTATATAATGCCCAATATTTTTATCAATATTGGACCAATAGTTGTGACTTTAAAGTTGTTAGTGTTGATGATGACTACCCATAACTAAACAAAATGTATTCCTTTGATCTAAAAAGCAACCAATCATGTGATTCCATATCAGCTCTCAATAAAACATGCTGTGAATGCACAAGTATTGGTCTCACTTTTTTTTTGGGTCTTTTTGGACACCTTGACAAAAAGCATGCTGATGTGGCATCATATTTGATGATGTGGCCCTAAAACCTTAGTTATAAGCAGGGGACTTGCCAAGTAAGCTGCTGTAAAAAATTGGGAGTGATTTGAAATTTCCACGTAGGATAATTAGAAGCACGAAGTTTGGGTGCACAACTACTGAGTCCTCTCCCCTAATGAAAGTACAATAATCCTATATTATAAAAGTATAAAAATATTTTATTCCACTCCAATCCAATAAAAATAAAACTAACAATCACAAAACTCCAAACCAGGGCTCTAGTCCAACCTTACACCACCTCTATTTTGAAATCAAGGTGGCAAGCACCTCGTGTTAAAATCACGCTCACGTGCGGACACAGCTTTCAACGAACCAAAAGGAATCTCCTGCTCTCATAACCATTTTAACCGCACTTAAACCCATCCACGGTTTCCGTACCTTAGAAAATCTGAACCTCCTTAACTGCGGTTAGGAAGGGTCGCTTTCCTTTCCAATGCGTCAGTCTTATTTGGAGTGCAGGTGCTTCGCGTGACGTGGATCAAGTTTTAGTTTCCTTCTCTTTCTATCTCTTCATTCTATAAATATACCCCGCCTGAGCAAAGATCAAATTCGTCTTGCTAAATATATGTATATATATTTATTTACAGCTCTGCAAGGCTACAGCTATACATTTATTTCAACCACCAGAAAATACTTTTCTGTGTTTAAGAGGAGGTGGTCTCTGTGTATGCTAATCTACTAGAAGTTTTGTTTGTCTTTGTCTTTTTTTGTCTGTTTTTTCAGTTTTCTGTCAAGATGACCGTGACTCCTGGTACTTCTGTCGAGGATGGAAATTTAATGGTAATGGGAGAATGCATCCTATCTAATGTTCATGAGAATATCACGGTGACCCTTGCATCAGGGGTTGGGATGGTGAATGGTGCCTTCTTGGGTGCCACGTCGGACTTCAACAAGAGCCACCATGTTTTCCCCATCGGCAAGCTCGAGTAAGTTTTCATTGCCATTGGTTTGTTGAATATGCAATTCATATGAATGGTATTTGTTTGATGTGTTTTGAAGTTCAGATGGCTAATGGTCAATCTATTGATCTGTGAATTGTTTTGGTTGATAAACACTGTTTATTGTCAAGTTAGTTATGGAATGGTTTACTTTCTACCAACTTTTTACTGTTATAAGGGTTGGTTGTTTCCTGAGAATGGTGTTTAATTCCAAAATCCGGGTTCAGCCATTCTTCTATTTTAATATTTGTGATGGAAAAAATGTTTTTCCCTCTTTTTGTGAGATAAAAATGGTTTTTTCTTCCTAAACTGGTAATATTCTGAAAAAATTTCGAACTTTACAAGCATTTGTATTTTAACCGTGTAAGTCCAGGTTTGAATGCCTCTTTTAG
>VDFB02137549.1:0-59558 GCA_007258455.2 Sequoia sempervirens
TGGTTCATATCTAACTAGTAATTCAGAATCATTTAATACTCAAATGCACTGTCTGTGTCTGTTCTTATGAGAAACATGGTACTCTTCATGCATTTTTATATTTCACTGCACAAACTGCTCTAAAAAACTGTTCTCTTTGATGATGAAAATTAGAACAAAACATTAAGGCATATGCATGCCTGTTCACTATCCAAAAGAGAAATAATGAATGGAAACTCACATGACATATGATTATAATCAGCACAGAAAATGAAGTAATTCAACAATTTTTGATGCAAATGCATTCTATTAAATTCCTTAAGTGAACTAAACTCACTGTTCACCTGTAGCCTTCAAAAAGAAATGCTAATCGTTATGAATGCACAATTGGTTTCGTTACTTGATGGATAACTCTGTTTTACTCTTTCAGTTGTATTTAATTTTGTTTGATGTATATGATGAAATATCTTTCAAAAACAACCCATTTAATGCATAGGGCAGCATGTCGGGCTCTACCCTTGTGGGAGCCCGTTTTACTCCACATGCTTGGTCTTCGAATAATGTTCAGCTTCACGACTTTACCTATACTTGCACAAGGAAACAAACAGCGTTAGCATAAAAAAAGAACATGTTGATTATGATGTTGATACTTCTCCTTCAGCTCACTTCTTTCATACCGCATTTGATTGATTGTTTCAATGCATTGCTAATAGTATGTTGTACTATTGTCGGTGCATCATATAGGTTACATCATAGTCAGAGCCACTGACACCCCTCTTTTCCTCTTATAGGTTGACGAAGCTCGAGACGACGAGGTGCACCATTCAACATCAAGCGTCGATAATTAGGCAATGATGACTATGTTGCCACTTATGTGTTTTTCCTTTCGCATCTTTAGTAGTGCAACGTATTATTAGAAATGTGTTGTCACAGTCATAGTTACATCCACGGCTTGTGTGGATCTTTGATTTCAATTATGCTTTTTAGTTGAAAAGAAAATGCATTTTATGCAATGTTGTAATACTATTCTGATTGTGAAATCAAATGAAGCCTTGTAAAAATATGAGTTCTTTTTGAAATGAATAAAAGCATCTGAAATGCTATTTTGCACATGTACTCAATTATGTCTTTCTTTTAAATATGCAACTTTTGAATGGCACTTTGTAACTCCACCTCACTAGAATGCATAACTAATATTCAATGCATAATGATAATGATGTGAAACCGCATTCGAACATGACAATGCAATTCCACTTAGATGTTAAATAACAATTAGCCAGCTCCTCCATTTGAGCTGAGGTGAAAAATATGTAACATTTACAAGAGCATCCAAGGATAGAATTCTTCATCAATTTTTGTAGCAATTCAAGATCCATCATCATTTCAAGCATATTATCAAGAATGTTATTGAGCTAGTGTTGTGATGTAGCATTGAAGATCCAAGATCAAGCATTGTTCTACTCCTATTATCAAGATCATGATTTACATACTTCATGGTCATTTCATGTTGAGTTGTAGATTTACAAGAAATCATTTACAAGTCATCATTCAAGGTATTATTATCCATGATTCATGTTCTTTGTTTCATGTTTCATTCCTTCATTTCATTGTCTCATCATTTGGTTTAATTACCTACAAGGGGTTTGACCAAGTCAAACCCCTATTCCCTGATAATCAACACTTTATCTTTCTTTGTGCAACTACATATCTAGGTGCTTTGAAGACTTAAAGGATCATTGAAGACTAGGTTACAAGTTTGAATATTTTTTTTGGAATTTCCTTCTCATTTGCAAGGTTGTAATCTTCACTAAAAGGTCACCTATAGCCCCAAAAATAGAGTTTCAAATCCAAAAACCTGGAGAAGCAGATTGAGCAGACAGAGAAGAACAAATTCAGAATTTGAATTCTTGAAAAAATAGAACGAGATTGATTTTCCACAAGTGGAGAATGAATCCCACTAGGTAGGTTTTTTCTAGAGATTTTGGTTGATTTAGATATATTTTTGCTCGAAACTTGTTCTTGTGTAGAAATCTAGATTTGGGACTGATTCGCCCAAAATGGTGAATGAGTCCCACTAGGTAAAAAATTTAGAATTTCTAGCATTTAAGAGGTCCTTCTAGTCATCTTCAGATTCTGAGGTGCACATATTTCATTTCATAGCTTGTTATTCTATTTTATATGCATTTCTAGGTCATTTAGTTCAAGTTTTCATCACATTTGGGCTTTGCATTTCAACTTGCGTTTCATTTTTCTTTCCAAGTTCTTACTTGGTAGTGAACCCCTCTTGTAATATGAAATCATACCCTTGGAAACCCTTCTAGTAGATCTCTTGCCTCTATTCCACTCATGGGGTGAGATCTCTAGGACATCCTTGAATGTGGAGTATAGAATTTTTTTTTCCTTAGGTCCTAAAACCCTAGTGGAGACAAAATTATATCTTACAACTTCATAACAATGATCTCAAATCCATCACACCTTATGACCATCTAGCGACCAACTAATCTAGTTCAACAACTAAACCTTGTAGTACTTATCCTATAATCTAGTCTCACACACATTGAAGGTGAACACACTTATATCATTAGTAGTTTAAAAACCTTCATAGTTGAGAAGAACTAAACACCCAACTAGTGGAGAAACATAGAAAACATCTTAGACAAAGAGGAAGAGAAAGTAGACCTAGTAGTCAGAAGACTCATGTTACCACCTCTTGTGTGATAATAAATATACATTCCTCATCCTCTATGGAAAGAAAAAAACCTTAGATCCAACAAGAGCAAAATCCTTAAGCGAAAATCCATACTCCACCTTTCAAAGAATTTCCCTACAAATTTTTTTTCCAAAGGGTACATATTGAGAAGATACCACATTCATAAAAATATGCTATACCATTTCTATGCACACTTTGTACCAATAGGCCAAATATTTTCTAGAGACTAGGAGTTACAAAAATGCTCACAAAATCTTGGCAATTGTTTATGACAACTACAAGATCACAACATAGGAAAAACATGGAAGCAAGTAAGAACAACACAAACATCCCACCAACAAACACTGCAAATGATGGAAGGGACCCATATGGATATAAACCAATTGAACTTATGATAGGGTACTATTGAGTATCAAAAAATTCCCAAAACATGTCGATCTATTACCCAAATCACTCTTATCAAGGGTCACAACATCAAGTAGGGCAACAACATTAGGGGTTTCAAAATCACCATCAAGGAATAAGTATAGAACATCAAATTTCCCTAAAAAAAATTATGAAAAGATTGAGGAAATTAAACAAGATCGAAATACGATGTATCATCAACAACTTATTCAAGGTTGGAACATTACATATCTACAACCAACATACATTATTCCACAAACACCTCGATATCCACATCAACAAAACTTCCAATATATATAGTATTAAGAAATTTGTAACACCAAGGAGTACCTCAAGTGCAATATCAAAATATACCTCAAACATAGTATCAAGGAGTTTTGCAAAATCAAGAGAAAAAAAATCAAGAAAAGCCACAAAGGAAAAATTACCAAACAAGAAGGAAATTCACCCCTTTGGGAGAGACTTTAGAGGTAATCATGCATGAACTAGTACAAAAATAACTTATCAAAATCAATGATAGTCTAACTTATGGTGAAAAAAACTTTAAACTTCCTTGGTATAACAAGTACGAACAATGTGAGTTCCACAAAATCAAGGGTCACCAAATGAATAGATGTGCTACACTCAAACATCTCATCCAATACCTTATTGATCAAGTAGAAATAGCTATTAACATTCAAGGGCCATCTACCAATGACAATATTGACAGTATCTCAAACTCAAAAGTTGAAAACAATGATCAAGAGCTATCTATTACTAATCACATTGATGATATCTCTACATCATCCAGTGAACAAGAGGATATAAATCAAGAAGTTATTCCCAAGCATGATCAAAATCAATCACCCATGTCTAGCAATGACCTAGTCCAAGATATATCGACATCATCCAACCTCATAGCAATACATATTGGTGATCAAGAGACTCTTAATCCCACACTTATACCCAATGTAGAAAATATAAGCCAAGAGCTATCACCCATATCCCCACATTTTGAAAAAATAAAAGGATCCTTTACCAACAATCCCTTCTTTGAAATTGATCCATGTCAAGAGCACAAACCAAAGCATATCAAAGATGATACCACACAAAGTCAATATCAAGAATCCCTATCATCAAAATACTACAATGACTTGGTAGATATCTTCCAAGACATCCAAAAGAAGAAAAAATCCATATACCAAGCACACATATGAGATGTTTACTCCTAATGGACATGTAGATGATCTTCACCCAAGACAAGAGTTTCATACTCTTGATATCATAAACAAGGAAAAAGAGTTTCCTACTCTTAACATATTTACACATGATCAAAGCATAGTAGAATCTATAGACATATCTAAAATTGATCAAGAAGAAGCAAAAACATCCCTCAAGAAGATTGAAGACATCAAGTATGAAATATGGAGCACAGGACCTCAAAATCAACAAATATAATGGAAAATCCTAAGAAAATGAGCATTGGGTATACAATAGTCAAAGAAGCACCAATATATCTTGAAGGGCCATCAAAATATGATATTTCACAAGATCAATCCGAAAGTGTCAATTAGGAAGTTATCCCACATATGAAGGATCCTATCAGTGAAGAAGCTATCACATTTGTAGATCCACAATAGAGTAGAGAAGGAGTAGCATCTTGTTTCCAAGGTAAATCATATCCTATGGAAAATAATTTTTTTAAATGGATCCATTATTAAGACAAAGGATTAGGCCTACATAAATAGGGTATCCTAGAACTAGTATAGATTATTGGCACTCCTAAGCATCAAGATCTTGGTTATTCAGCAATTAAGGGATCTAAACATATCAGGGATACCTCTATAATATTGGGGGAAAATTTATCAAATGTAAGCATCAAAATAGAGAGAACGAAGATTCCTTATGATGAAATTACTACCAACATTACAACTAGCCATATCATGAATTGTCATCCACTCATATTTCAACCCTCTGATTGGGGCCAACAACAAGAGAAAAAGCTATATCAAAGAAAAAAAATTCATTGAAGAAAAAGAATCGGAAAAATAAAATGGATAAGAAAGATTCAAATGGATACAAAAGAAAAAGAAAGAAAATCATCCCTATAAAACTCCATTAGTCAAAGAAACTATGGGGAAAAATAAAAAAGGGAAGTTCATCAATCAAAAAAGTCCAACAATGCAAAAGAAATCTTCCAAAGTGACCTACAAGGTATATCAAGATGTTGGTCCCAATTGAATCTCCATATCCACACATCATTGCTCATCATCCCAAGGTTGAAGAGTCAAAGGTTCCAAACTATCAACCAATCCATCTAAATATCATATCCCTCAATTCATTTCACCATCCATGATATCCAAATCTCATGTTGACCATGTAATGGAAGAAAATCTTTATCATAAGGATTCTAAAGGCACTCTATCGTGATGTGTGCATCAGGGTAAGGTTAACTCTAGTATTGACAAAGAAAATAAGAAGTGTGATGGGTTACATTTAAGCATCCATATCTTGATAAAACAAATCCTCCAAGTAGGATATTATTGGCACATCATGACAACAACAACCATATCAACACCAACAACATTGACATCAACACCACCAGGTGGTTCAACATGAGCAAAAACATTTCACCATAATGAAAATATGGTAAATAGGCATTTTGTGTGACATCAAAAATCAATAAGAAACAAAAAAAAATCAAGAAAATAGTCAAGAAAAAAATCATCCTCTAGTGAAAACCAATGTGGTGGTGCTTTGTATAAGTACCATGATGAAAACATGGCAAATAGGAATCATGTGTAGAATCAAGCATCTATGTGTGCCATTTCAGGTAGAAGTATCTCAACATATCCATAATAAATCCAATCCATTTTTATTCAAAATCCAATGTATCTTGATCTTGAAAAATGTTTGGTGTACACTTTACACTTGCTTATGGAAAACATATTGGTGTAGGTCACTATCATTGATTCTATCCTATCTGACATTATCTAAGCCATTAAGCATTGTCCAAAGGGGCATACTCTATCCAAGCATGTTATCATATCACAAGATAATCCATCACCTACATTGCTAGACACTAGGGGAAAGTACTTACATCTTGCTTCATAATAAATCGTGATCAATGTCTTCTAGCTCACGTTGTGATCTAGGCATTGTACAAACAACAAGGTGTGACACATGGTACCCTTCCCTTTTTCTTCCAAAAAAAAGGTATCCCACCAATGCACCACTAGGGTAACCTTCAAAATAATTTGTCCCAACAAGGTGTACCACCAATGCACTACCAAGGTAACCTTCAAAGATGCCAACAATGTGGATTATTCCTTCACTCGAAAATTCTAAGATATCGATAGTTACTTGAACCCTACAACTAGTTCAAGTAATATTTTCCACAACATATCCTCTAGAAAAGAAAAGTGAAATATCAATCCAAGTTGTCAACATCTTATACCCCAAGAAAAAGGGTAAAAATGAAAAAAATATTATAAAATACAAAAAAATCAAAAAGAAAGAAAAACACTAAAGAGAAATAAAACGTTCTTTAAGTGAAAACCACTTTGTGGCACTTCTAGAATAGGTACCATAGTGAAAAATTGGAAAATAGGTGCTATTTTGAATAAGAGTTGCATCATTATCTATCAGTATTATCCATAACATCCACCCATCCATTTCATAATAAAACATGTATCCAACCATGGCTTGTTATTGATTAAGGAAAGTAGTCTTGTCTCCAACTGGGGGCAACTTCCTAAAGCTAGTTGTGGATTCAATCTATGAGCATCCTATCATGGTAAAAAACAACAAAATCAAAAACATACAAAAAACAACAAAATCCAAAAAATTCAAAAAACAACAAAAATAAAAAACATTTGAAAAATATCAAAAACAAACAACATCGTTGGGTTATTCCTTCACCCAAATAGTCTAAGATATCAACATTTACTTGAACCTCATAGCTAGTTCAAGTATATTTCCCACAACATATCCTCTAGACATAGAAGTGGAATATCAATCTAGACTATCAAATGTTGTTATTTAGAAACAAGTTTACGTTTTAATTCAAATGGTTGAACTATGTGGTCTTTGCATGTACAACGTAGGCAAGGATTAACAACCCCCAAGACCCAAGGTTAGTCCCCTTAGGTTTCTATCATGTTTTATTTCAACTTAGCCAAAAAATTCAAAATAAAAAAAATAAAAATTCAAAATCCAAAAATAGTCAAAAAATTTAAAATCCAAAAACAATAAAATATACAAAATCCAAAAACATTCAAAAAATACAAAAGGCCAAAAAATTTCAAAAAACCAAGTGAACTATGAGCATCTGCATGTACAATGTATGGAAGGCTTATCTTTGATGAGCCCTTGAGGCCCTAGGTTAGTCCCCTGAAAACAACAAAGAAAAGCATCATAAAAAATCAGAAAATCAAAAAGACCTACCACATCATCAAAATATTCAATAAACTTTTCACCCATAATAAAAAATCATTGCACTCACCCTTTGAAAAAACAAACAAACAAAGCAAATAAATCATCAAAAGCTAGAACCTTCAAGCAAACAATCACAAAGATTTGATCGGAAAACAGACAGAAACAAAGCCAAGTATCAACTACCTATCTTTTTGACAATTCAACAACATCCTGAGATATGCCTTAACAAATCTGTTCCTATGGTAGACATGATTGACAATGGATAATAGTCCTAAAATCTCAAACACATATTGCAAGTGATACTATGGCTTTGTTTTTATCTTTTTGTATTCTTATTTTTATGATTTATTTTATTGACTCATTCCTAGGATCTCTTGAGGATATCCATAAGGATTTAGAGAAGAAGGAATGGGGGAAATTGAGTGTCATTTTTTTTTTTTTTGTAAGATATTTTTGTAATACTACCACAATGAATACTTGCTTTATTGAGTGTATGAAAGTTGTATTGAAACAATTTGTGAAGTAGTTGCATGTTAGGTGTTCTATACCTCTGTGTGACTAGTTTGAAATTTTTTTAATGCAACCCCAAACATATACTTTAAAAAAAGTTTCCATATGTATGGTATGAGAAAAGATACTCTTTGTTTGTAGAGTCAAAGTCCATGCAATAGATACAAAGTCACCTCGGTCATCAATACCCTAGTGCATCGTATCTTTTTGCTACATCAAACAGGATTATTCAAAATTGTGAAGCCTCAAAGAAAAGCAAAAGCAACATCATCAATTACTAACAACATCAAATTTCTATCCATAATCAAATATTTCTTTAAAACTAACATCCATCCTGCATACCAATATAATTAGTACCATATCCATCATGCATCCATAATGTCGTCAATACATATCATGATGATAATAAACCAATAAAAAATTCATGTATCATGTATGGTGCATACATCCAGCATATATCAACACCACATAAATATCATATATCCAAACGATATATTGATCATCCTTAATAAAACATCATATGAACCAAAGTATGATTCATCCATCCATATCATATGCATACATCAGAAAAATAAAAGAAAACATATATAAATAGACATCATCATACATCGTCATCCATGATTATCACATAAGCATAAAATGAAGTTGAATTGAAGAAGGTATATCTCATATATGGGTATGTGCAGGATCATCATGGAGAAAATAGGCCCTTAAGTGGTGAAAAATTTAGAAAAATCAAAGTTAGGAAACTTGACGTAAAAATTTGAGTAAGTTATCTATATTATTTCAAAAATATGTAAGAATAGAATCTGTAGCAAATTGAATGTAGTTTCTAAACTACTAGGTTTTAAAAATCTATTTGGTGAAAATTTGAAATTTCAATGCAAGTACTTAAATTTCGTGGGAAAGATAAGAAGTAGGTGTCTGCCTAACCACCCTAACCATAATAAAATGATAATATTTTTTTATAAGATTTTAGATATAAGTAGAGGACTCATGTCTTGATGTGATGCATATTTTTTTCTAATTTTTTTCTTAGTAAATAATTAATTATGAATTTTTTATTACAAATTTTAAAAAATATAAAAACTCGTATGTCTGACCACCTTAACTTGGTCAAAACTTCATGAAATTCATTTTTTTTTAATACTATAGTATGCCAAGCATAAAATATGACACATGTTTCAGATTCAAAAAATGTGATACGATTTGAAAGCTATAGATGTTTTTTAATCAGCCTATCAATCACGACTATAGTCATAATTCAAATAGAAAATGAATAATAATTATTTATTAAATTCAAAATAAAGAATCTCCTTTAAAAACCCTTTTCATTTCATCAATTTTGGGTAAAAAAAGAGTCATCAACCACATACCCTACACATACCCATCATATCACCACTTTTTGGCCCATCATGATCTTGCACATACCCATATATCATCATTCAAAAAGGGAGACCGCCATATAGTACATCATCATTAGTGAAACAAGTGTGATAGGATAAAAAAAAATCATACATATATATGAGGCCTCAACTAGGCCGATGAATATATACAAAAACCATGTCTGTAATATGTATTTGAGTAATGAACAACATGAGGATCAAGTAGAAAAAGTAAAACTTCCTAAAAGGAAGGAAAAAACCCTATAGACTAGGCTGCAGACCACCATCAAAATCTAGTTGTCTAATAGAATGATCACCTACCTCACCACCACCACCACCATGATCCATAGCACTAGGCTCTCCAAATTGTGGCTGCCATTGTGCTCTAGGAACAAAGGCATCATAGAGAGTCTGATAGTATGTGGCCCTCTGTAACCACATATATCACTATGCATGAAGGGTATCATTCTCTACTTTGAGAGTATATCTCTCTATTGTAATCACCTATAACTAAGCCTTTGCAGCATGTTGTCACCCACTCTCATTGTCTTGCTCCACCCTCACGTTATCCCTCTCAGGTGTCACTACAGAAAGTTGTGCCTCCGTGGTCTATCGATGTACTAACTCTACAGCCAACTAAGCAACTCCATCTCCAAGTGGGGGAGGAAGACCTGAAACCTATCCATGCACTTGAGGAATCTAATCACCCCGTGCCTGATCACCTTGTGCCCCATATTGTTGGGCCCTATCCAGCTACTCTACAAGAAACTCAATGTGCAGTCGCACCTCGTGCTAACCTATAATACCTGCTCTAGCTAATGTAGGGTCACCCCAAGGATCTATGAATTTCAAAGGCCTACATCGTGCCCACCATTGATCTAAATTAGGTGTGGTACCTAGATTTTCTAAACCAACTGTCCAACCTATACCAACTGGAGAAAGTGATTTGAATGTAACATCTCTATGTACCTGATGACCCCATACATGGACCTCCCGAGTGATCCAACCAAAACGAGCCTCATAAGTATCATGAAATTGGCCCTGTCTATCTCCAAATCGATGGCATACTCTATCCAGTGAGTAGTGCTCTAGTAGAGAGTGGGAATGACCAATCAACCACCTGGTCTGATGATAGTAAAAAAGATGCTCTGGATCCTTTGGCCATGCCTCACAATTCATATAAGGTCTCTAAACAAAACTTGGCATCTCATCAAACAAATGACACCAATATGAAAGATCTATAGGTAAGGTGTAATGTAAGAAATATCCATAAGGATATGTGTATAGATCCTCAGGAGTATGATCCTATATCCCATTAGGTCAGGAAATTGCAATGTGCTTCTAGACCCAAATATGCAAAAGAGAAACACCTGCAAAAATAGATTTCTTGCCCTGATATACAACCTCATGCATATCTCTATAGAGGTGGACAAGAAGACAAGAAACCCATGCATATCTAGTACCATGCTCAAACATACCCTCAATACAAATACCCCTTCCAATAGGGGACTAATGACCTCTCCTATTAGGAACAACTAGTCCCAAAATAAAACCACAAAGGACAAGAGAAATAGGGTCTACACTACCAACGAACTCAAAAAAATCAATCTCAAATTGTCGCACCTGTAAATGTCTGACACCTAGAACATGCTACATGGCATGGGTACCTTGTTGAAAATGGTATGTCACAAGCTCACTATGGATAGGAATGTGAATAATCCTCCACGCATCATCAAGAGTAATGGTCACCTCTCCTGTAGGTAAATGAAACGAAGACATCTCTAAATGCCATCACTCCACAAGCATAGTCATCATCATTGTATGAGTTTGGATGGGAGGCATGTAATAGATATGATGAAGCTTGATCGCATCTAGAAGGTATCACTCTAGAACATCAAAATCAATAATCAGATCAAATAGATCCTAAGGTTGTCTATCCCTCGGCTGTAGTGGTTTAAGGACCACCTATAATCATTTTAACCCCTGATGTTAGTGTTTCGCTTGGAACAGATAATTTTTTTGCAAAAACACACAAAAATTATGAAAAAAACTTAGGGTTTCAAAACAAGAAAAAGCTAACAATATTTAGCAAAAGAAAAGAAACAAGAGCAAAAGTGACCAAACAAGTGCAAAAGTGAGGGTTTAGGTCAAAGGCGAGGGTTTAAGTCAAAGGCGAGAATATCAAATGCAAGGATCTGAAGCAACGACAAGGATCTATAGAAGTGCATTGTAGAAAAATGGGCCCTTGTCATTTTCATGGTCTTTTAGGCCTTGCTTCATGATGTTTGGTCTATTTTTCTTTGATTTTATGTTGTAATATGGCTTGAACATGTGTATTTAGGAACTAAAATTCAAATAATTATATCTTGTGAAGGTGTTGTGAAGTGTTGTAAAACATTTCTACACTCTTCTAGATTCTATTCATTAAAATTCACCTAAAAATAACATTTTCATCACTAATCAAGTCCTATTTTGAAGTTTTGTAAAGTCTTGTAACAAGATTTCATGCTTTTCTAGGCCTAATCTCACTATTTGCACCTTTCTTATGCTTTATTTGACCCCTTTATGCCCTTATAAGCTTTAATTAAGTGTATTTTTGAATGTAAACTTGACAAATAACATTAAATATGACTTAATTCCTAACATCCATTTTCAAGTTCTAGGTGGAACCCATTTGCCATGGGTGGTGAATAATTCCCCCTTGGCTCCAAATTCAAAATATTTTAAATTTCCTTTCGGTTTTTTATTCAAAATCACTTGATGTCGGCCTGTGATGAAGTATTAACGGGTTACTAAGGCACAAGATTGTATAAATAATTTTTTTTACATCCATTCTAACTCCCATTCATCAAGTTCACTTATTCACTCATTCACTCAAACATTCAAGCACTTTACAACATCAAATCAAGCACTTTGGAGCATCCATTAACACAACTTCAAATTTTCTTCAACAAGAGTTCGGTAAGTTGATAGCATTTTCATGCTATTTTCTTATCATTCTCTTGCATTTCATTATTTCATTAAGGGTTTGATTACCAAAGTGGGGTTTGATCAAGGCAAACCCCTATTTTCTAACCCTCAACCATTTTTCCCTTCTTTCATGTGTGTTTGCAGATCTTTGTATGTAGATTTAACAAGAATCTAGGTGTTGAAGAGTGGTCAACAAGTCAACTAGGTGCTTCAAGTAAAATCAACTATATTTCAAGCTTGGAGAAGGTATTCTATCCATTTCCTGCAAAATTGACTTCAACAACCCGACAAGCAGACATCCTCAGATCTGGTGTTGCAGAGTTGTCTCCTAATTTCTCAAAAGTTTGGGAGAGGATTGATTCACCACCAGTGGCAAATGACTCCCACCTTAAGACTAAAAATCTAAGTTTTTTCAGATTTTGGATCCCGACAATCAGAAACCTATTTTTGATAGTTTTCATCAGAAGCGGGACTAATTCACCATCCTGGGAAAATGAGTCCCACTAGTGAATTTATGTGATTCTAGAAAGCATTCAAACCATTCTAGATTCCCTAATTCCTTCCCAAATGCACAATGTTTCAACTCATTTCTTTTTGTTCTACATTTATTCATTCATAGTTCATTATTTGCATATCACATTGTGTTTTCCAACATAGCATAAATCTTAGATTTTGCATACATAATCAGTCATATAGGTCACTTAATTGCACTTAATTCATTCCGTTTAGCCTAAATAACATCCTACATTACATAATTTGAATGAACTTAGTTAGCATTTTTGTCCCTACTCTCTCCTTTTAGGTGCAAAACCCTAGAAGAGTTAGGGAGTCTTGTGGGTGCCAAAAATCTATGTTTCATTTTGGTGAACCTGAAATGAATCAAACACGCAACCTTCTAATGCCCTATGTCTCTTCCATGTTGACCCAAAAGGTCCTTGTCATTTTCATTTTTTTTTGTGTTTTCATTTTGGGGATGATGCAAAGTGTAGAGATGCCCTATGTCTCTTCCATGTTGACCCAAAAGGACCTTGTCTTTTTCAGCATTATTTTGTGTTCTCCTTTTGGGGATGATGCAAAGTGTTGAGACTACAATGTCTCTTCCATGTTGAACCAATCGGTCCATTTTTCATTTTTACTTTGTCTTTTTCTCTTGTGTTTTCCTTTTGGGGATGACACAAGGCATTGAGACTGAAATGTTTCCTTCATGTTGACCCAAAATCTTTTTCTTTTACCTTTTCATTTTCTTTTCGCTTGTGTTTTCCTTTTGGGGATGATGCAAAGCGTTGAGACCACAATGTCTTTTCCATGTTGACCCAGAACATACTTTCTTTTTCTTTTGTTTTCTCTCTCTTTGTGTCATTCTTCCAGTTCTATTTTATTTGGGGAATGATGACAGTTTCGAGCTCTTTAATCAAAACATTGTAGCAATGAACATACTGACCACAAATCCATAGTTCCCTTATGTGTTTGGTGTGTACTTTTCTAGGGGGAAACTCCCTTTCTTTTGTTTTTCCTTTTCGTTGACATGATGCAACCTTATTTAGAAACATATGACTTGGCATAGGGCTTTCCAAGTTGGCTCTCATGTCTTATTTTCTTTTTGCATTTTATTTCCTTCGCTAATTTAAAGTAATTTCTCACTGAATGGTGTGTAGAAATTCCTTTAAAGTGAGGGGCATACTTTACCTTTAATTCATTTGCATTCTTTTTTCTTTGTGGATGACATTGGGTGTGATGTTCTTCATAAGTGTGATCTATCTTAGCATATTACATTCCTCTTAATGGCCTGATGCGAATCACTACATCCCCTAAGTTGTGAATATACTATTTTTGGCTGGTCCTCTCTTGGAGACATTAGACACAATGGTCTTTAAGTGATATACATTGCATGAACTTAACAAGACTCCTTTGAACAACCTTTTATATTTTTGCATTCTACATTTTTCATCTTTGCCACCTTGCATAACACAAGTTGCATTCCTGTGGTACCTTGTTTTTTATTCATGAGTGCTAAGCATACAAATATTTTCTTTTCTCATGAATCATGAACCAACATTCTCCTTGTGGCACCTTGTTAAAGTTATCAGGAGGTATAAATTTGATATGGTTGAGCGGGAAGCCCATTCAATGGAACGAATTTCCCCATAGCCACCTTTGTGTTTGTGAGTGCATACCAACTAGTGTATGTATCTTACCTTTTGTTCCTTCTCACTCAATAGACCTCCATGAGTTATGTCACCCTAGAGTGAGTATATATTCCCTTTCAAACAATCATCCTAGATCTAATCCACAACTAGTTGGACAAATGATTGAAGCTTCATATGATTCTCTCTTTCCAACACTTATGTGTTCCTTTGTTCTTATGCTTAGTTTTCCATGGGATCTTCATCATGGGGGCTTGATCATCCCTCTTGAATGTTGTATTCCATCTTGCTAATGTAAGTACATTTGAACCCTCCTCTCGATGTTTATGGCTACTTTAGTGTGAGTTTGAAGCAAGTTCATCATATCACTAAAGTGGGGGCTAAATGCACTATAGAAAATGGACCCTTGTCATTTTCATGCTCTTTTAGGCCTTGCTTCATGATGTTTGGTCTATTTTTCTTTGATTTTATGTTGTAATATGGGTTGAACATGCATATTTAGGTACTAAAATTCAAATAATGACATCTTGTGAAGGTGTTGTGAGGTGTTGTAAATAATTTCTACACTCTACTAGACTCTATTCAATACAATTCACCTAAAAATAACCTTTTCATCACTAATCAAGTCCTATTTTGAAGTGTTGTAAAGTCTTGTAACAAGATTTCACACTTTTCTAGGCCTAATTTCACTATTTACACCTTTCTTATGCTTTATTTGACCCCTTTATGCTCTTATAAGCTTTAATTAATTATATTTTTGAATGTAAACCTGACAAATAACATTAAATATGACTTAATTCTTGACACCCATTTTTAGGTCCTAGGTGGAACCCGTTTTCCATGGGTGGCAAATGAGTCCCCCTTGGCTCCAAATTCAAAATATTTAAAATTTCCTTTCAGGTTTTTATTCAAAATCACTTGATGTCAACTTGTGATGAGGTATTAATGGGTTACTAAGGCACAAGATTGTACAAATAAGTTTTTTTACAGCCATTCTAACCCCCATTCATCAAGTTCACTTATTCACTCATTGAATCAAACATTCAAGCAATTTACAACATCAAATCAAACATAAATCAAGCACTTCAATGGAGCATCCATTAACACAACTTTAGATTTTCTTCAACAAAGGTTTGGTAAGTTGATAGCATTTTCATGTTATTTGTTTATCATTCTCTTGCATTTCATTATTTCATTAAGGGTTTGATTACCAAGGTGGGGTTTGACCAAGGCAAACCCCTATTTGCTAACCCTCAACCATTTTTCCCTTCTTGGATGTGTGTTTGCAGATCTTTGTATGCATATTTAAAAAGAATTTAGGTGTTGAAGAGTGGTCAACAAGTCAACTAGGTACTTCAAGTCAAATCAATCATATTTCAAGCTTGGAGAAGGTATTTTGTTCATTTCCTGCAAAATTGACTTCGACAACCCGACAAGCAGACATCCTCAGATCTGGTGTTGCAAAGTTGTCTCCTAATTTCTTAGAATTTTAGGAGAGGATTTATTTGCCACTAGTGGCGAATGTGTCCCACCTTAAGACTGAAAATCTAAGTTTTGTTAGATTCCAGATCTCAACACTCAAAAACTTGTTTTCGACAGTTTTCATCAGAAGCAGGACTAATTCGCTACCCTGGGAAAATGATTCCCATTGGTGAATTTCTGTGATTCTAGACAAAATTAAGACCATTCTATATTCCCCAATTCCTACCCAAGTGCACACTATTTCACCTCATTTATTTATGTTCTGCATTTATTCATTCATAGTTCATTGTTTGCATATCACATTGTGTTGTCCAACATAGCATAAATCTTAGATTTTTGATGAAGGGTACTCCCCTTACAATCTAAAGCTCTCAAAAACAACAGATAACGACACAAAAGAAAGCAAGAAGGAAAGTAAATATTTTCTAAAATCACTAAAATGAAAATAAAATTACAACATTATATTTTCCATCACATCGACTTTCTGATTACATAAATCTACAAATCTACAATTCAAAGCCACCATCTACTCTACTTTGGCCTCCTCTTTGCAGTCCACCTTTACATACTTCATTTGGAAGGTGTAACTGCCCTAGAATCTTTTGGAAAGTGTAACTACCCTAGAATCTTTTGGAAAGTGTAACTTCCCCAGAATCTTATGGAAAGTGTAACTTCCTCAGGAAGATATTTTGAAATTTTATTAATTTTGGCATTACAACTTCATGGGGTCATAACTTTTGATCCGATCATCGGATTTTCAATTATAATACCTTTTTGGAAAGGTATCAAGAAAATATTGTGCCAAAAAGTAGGGCCTAAGGGCCAACTATTTTCTTTTCCACCAATTTTTAGGCCCATCCCGAGCCTCCAAGTGCCTCAAAATTGACCTCGAAGATTTTACTAGGATTATCAAAAATTAAAATTTTAATATCTCTCAAATGGAAAATGGTGTTGAAGTGATTTCTTCACCATTAGCTTCAATTTACCATTCTAGAGGTCTGTGTAAGCTTTTGTGTCCAACTATGCATAAATGCAAACTTACTAAAATAGTAACCCTAACTAATTTAGCCCTTATTGAAAAGAAACAACTTTTTTTGGGGGTGATGCAAGATTGCTCTTATACCCTGGATGATCTTGCATACAAATGGTATTGAAGTGATTTCTTCACCATTGGCTTCAATTTACCATTATGGAGGTTTGTGTAAGATTTCATGTGTATCTATCCATAAATGCAAACTTACTAAAATAGTAGCCCTACCAAATTTAGCCCTTATTGAAAAGAAACAATATTTTTTCTTTTGGGTGATGCAAGATTGCTCTTACACCCTAGATACTCCTACGTTAGACACTCGGGGTAATTTGAAAAGTGACCCTATCACTTTTCACAAGTTAGAGGAAAACCAAGATAGTTAACCTCAAACTCAAATAACTATGATGAATCTTCAACATGCTTTCCTCTCGATTTCACTAAGTACTCTGCATATTTCCCATTTGTTGTGCTTCTTTCCACACAACTATCCAAAATGTCTTCTATCTCCTCCTTTTGTAAAGATGGTGTTGGAATGTTCCATTGTGCCTCTATTATTTCTTCATGAATTCCTCCCTCTTAATATTCTGTTAAATCTGAGATGTTAAACACAGGTGAAATATGAATTCCATCAAGCAACTCTACCTCATATGCATTTCCTAAATCATGCTTCTTTAGGATCTTGTATGGTCAGAACTTCTTCATCTTCAACTTGTTGTATGTACGAATTGGAAACCTTTCCTTTCACAAATGAACCATGACTTCATCTCCTACCTAGAACTCCTTATACCTCCTTTTCTGATCTACCTTAGACTTATACAAAGAGTTCATCTTATTGATTTGATTCTTCACCTCATCATGCAAATTCTTCAGGTGCTCAACAAGATCTTTAGCCTCATCACTACTCTTCACTCCTTTATCCATCTTTCTCAGTTTAGAAGCATTCCTTCAAATACTCCCATATAGAATCTAGAATGGTGATTTACCAGTGCTCCTATTGAAAAAATTATTATAAGAAACTTCCACCTGTGGTAAAATCACATACCATCCCTTTGGTTTATCTCCTAATAAGAATATTAGTAGGTTACCCATACTCCTATTGACCACCTTCATTTGTCCATCAGTCTGTGGATGGTGAGAAAAACTAAACTTCAAATCTATTTTCAACTTCTTCCATAATGTTATCTAGAAATAACCAACAAATTTGGTATCACTGTCTAAAACTATACTGTTCAATAGACCATGTAGTATCACCACCTCTCTGAAAAAAACTCTACAATATGAACAACATTACTAATCTTATGACATGGAATGAAATGTGCCATCTTCAAAAATCTATCCACCACCAAAAATATAGAATCATTCCCTCTCTATGTCCTCCAAGGCCTCTCAGGTATAGGTAATGGCTAACACAATCTATTATTCTGACTTGTTCCTTTTTCCATCTAACATACTCTAAAAATTTGTAAAAAAAAATTCACATCTTGCTATAACTGTGGCCAGTAATAATTATCACTAACAAGAGAAATGGTCTTATCTCAACCGAAATGCCCAACCAATCCACCACTATGCTTCTCCTTGATTAGATTCTCTCTCATAGCACTCCTTGGAATGCACAACTGGCTTCCTCTAAACAACATTCCATCTGGGATTAAGAAATCCAACCATCTTGTCCTATCCAATGTAACAGGTTCCAAACAAGCCTTCTAAGCTTCTGCAAACATTGGATCTTCTGGATACAAACTCTTGAGTTCATTGAACCCAATAACCTCTATATTCATCTCTATCAACAAGTTTTTCCTTCTATTTAAGGTATCTACAACTCTATTTGATCTTCCACTCTTGTGCTTAAAAAAAAAAAGTATAACTCTGCAAAAACTCAACCCATTTTAAGTTCCCTTGATTCAAATTTCCTTTACTATTGAGATATTGCAAAGCCTGGTGATCAGTATATAAAACAGAATCTTTTGGAAATAAATAGTTTCTCCATTTCTTCAAAGCATGAACTATAGCATAGAACTCTTGATCATAGACATAATATTTCTTCTTCTAGCATAATTTAACTTCTCACTAAAATAGGAAACATACTTACCTTCTTGACTTAAAACAACTCCTATGGTAGTGCCACTAGCATCACAATCTACCTGAAAGACCTTATTGAAATATGGAAGTGCCAAAACAAGTTGCTCTATATCTTTTTTCTTGAACATATCAAAAAAATGTGCTGCTCCTGTAGTCCACTTAAAATATTTTCTATCCCCTCTTATTGCTTCATTTAGAGGTGGAAAAGGACTACTGAAACTCTTAATAATTTTTTTGTAAAATCCTTCTAGACCATGAAATGATCTTACCTCTATAACACTCCTCGGGCTAGGCCATTCAATGATAGCTCTCACCTTCTCTGGATCCATTTTAAGACCCTCTACTGAGACAACAAATCCTAGATACACCAACTCCCTTTTGACAAAACTACATTTCTTCAAATTAATCAATAACTTTTCCTCCCTTAGCTTCTCAAAAACCTTCAAGATATGCATCAGGTGCTCCTCCAATGTCTTATTGAAAATCAGAATATCATCCAAATAAACAATAACAAATTTTCCTAATTTTTTTTAATACATCATTCATAAGCTACATAAATGTCCTCGGTGCATTGGGTGATCCAAAAGGCATGACTAACCACTCGTACAAGCCATCCTTGGTTCTAAAGGTTGTATTCCATTCATCTCCTTCTCTAATACAGATCTAGTAATATCCACTCTTCAAATCTATCTTTGTGAAGTACTCAGCACCACTAAAACAATCCATAATGCCATCCATCCTTGGCAAGGGAAATTTGTACTTGATGGTGATCTTTTTGATGGCTCTAGAATCTATACACATCTACCATTCCCCATCCTTCTATGGTGCTAGTACTACAAGTCCTGAACATGGACTCAAACTCTCTCGAATCATTCCCTTCTACAAAAACTCTTGCACTTGTTTGTTCAACTCTTCCCTCTTTGCTAGAGTCATATGATGAGCTTCCTTATTTGGAAAATTGGCTCCAGGAATCAAGTCCATTTGATGACTAATCTTTCTTACTAGAGGAAATCCTTCAAGTACGTTATCAGATATAATAGCTTGAAACTCATTCAACAAATTTGAAACCTCTATAGGTACCTCCATAGTATCTTCTTTATCAACTCTAGGGATCAATGCAAAACACATATGCTCATGCTTCATACCCTATAGGAACTTTCTTCCATCTACCAAACAAATTCTTGCATTATTGCATACCTTTTCCTCTGCCTCTTTCAAGGGCTTCAACTAATGATGAACTCCATCATTTGTCATAGAATAGGTGTTGGCATGTCCATCATGTACTGCTTGCTGATCAAATTACCATGGTCTACCTAACAACATATGACAAACATCCATAGGAATAATATCACACAATACCTCATCTTGGTAATTTTCAATCTTCAACTTTATGAGACATTGTTCATTTACCAAAGCTTTATGGTCCTTCTACAACTAAGCAATCCGCTATGGATTTGGATGCCTTCTTATCTCCAATTGCAACTTACTAACCATCTCTTCCAAAAAAAGGTTATCAGTACTACCTCCATCAATAATAAAATTACAAACTTTACCTTAACACTTACATCTGGTGTGAAACAAATTCTACCTTTGAGTTGACTCTTTCTACTCATTCAACAAGGCTCTTCTAGTAACAAAAACCTCCCCTCTTTCTCCATCCTCAGAATGTGAAGACTCGGCATATTCATCTACATGTGCAACTCGTACATTACCCTCAGGTCTTCTATTTTTCCTTCCTTGATGTTGAGGACACTCATATGCCCTATGCCCTTCTTCTCCACATTGGAAATAGGTTTCATGAAAGCCTCCTCTCCCTAGTCCTCACCCACATCTTCCTCTTCCTCTTTGGTCTCAATTATTTTTCTCACAAGGATGATAGGTCTTATATCCTTTCTAGTTTTGGTTGCTACTACATCCTTCGCCCTTCTTTTGGTCTTCATTTTGACCTCCATATGACTGTCAACTAGTCCTTACACTATGACCTCCACCTCTTTGCTTACATTCAAACCTCCTATTCAACTTCTCTTCTACCTTCAAATCAAACTAATATGCATCTTCAATGGTAGACATTCTTATTAGACTCAGCTCTTCTTGAATGTTCGACTTCAACCCATTTATGTAACGAGAAAAAATATCCTTATTGGCCCCATAATGACTTGTTCTGATTAGGATTCGGTAGAATTCTTCTATGTACCCCTTAAAAGATTTTCCTGCTTGTTTCAACCCTTGAATCTTGTTCAACAAATCCAACTCATAGTCCCCAGGAATGAACTATCTTTTCAATTTGTAATTAGGAGAAAATCAGATATAAAAGTAAAATAGAAATATATCAAATCCTAACTAGCACAATAGAGTATGAGCAAGCATGAAAATCATAATAAAAAACAAATGCAAACCCAAATCCATGCTAAACTTAATTTATCTCCATTGCTCTTCTCCACCTGCATGAGAATGGGAGATTTTGAAGGATTGATAATGGAGGAATGTTGGGTGCTCATTCCTACAACATAAGGACCTAATGATGAAAATGAAAAATGGAGAATGATAGAGATAGATGGAATATTGAAGAATGATTTTGATAGAGTGAGGACCCTAGAAGAAGATTCGATCCAAATGGCCTGTGAAAGGTTAGATTTATAAATTTTAAATGTAAGATTTGATTTTGGAGATAAGATTTGACAAGATTTTATTTTTTTCTTTATTTGATCAAAGAGGAAATAAAATAACATAATATAAAATGTGAAAAGATAGAAAGATTTTTATTTTCTCTTTTAAAGGAAATAAATCCTGAAAAGGATGAGAAGAATAATGAAATGATAAACTTATTAGATAATGATAAAGCATTATCTAATAAAGGATAGGGATGTTGTGGAAAGATAATTAAATAAATAAAGATTTATTTAATTATAGGAGAATAGATAAATGACTAATTAAACAATTAAAATAATTATTTAATTAGAGAGGATAAATGGTCACGAATAATTAAATAAATAAATATTTATTTAATTATTAAAGAATAGATTAATGACTAATTAAACAATTAAAATAATTATTTAATTAGAGAGGATAAATGGTCATGAATAAATGAAATTAGTCAAATAAATAAAATTTATTTAACTAATTAGGTGATGACATGGGTACCTAGGGAAAAACATGCTACAAGGTGTCTAAATGATGTGATGTTGTGACAAGGTATTGCAAGAGGGCATTTTTGGGTGTCTACATTTTTCCCCTCTTTGAGATGATGTTCGAGATGATGAGATTTTTGTCAAGTAACAACATTTCAAAGAAGCTAAGGTATGGATAGAGGAAAATGGATGATGATATCATAATATGATGATTATGGAATGATGATGGCCCCTTGAGAGGATAAGTGGGTTAGAAAAACACGGGTAGGCTCTTGAAATGAAAGGGATGGGTCAAGAACTAAAGATGAAGGAATGGATAGAGGAAGTGAAGGATGCATTATGCTACAATGAAAGTGATCAACCATGATGTTTGATTTATCACTAGATATTATGCACCAAGGTATACGAACCAAGGTGATGATGTGTCTCATGCCCCAACATAATACAACCTTGTCTAGATACAAGATATGAATATTAGCTGGAATAAGTCATATTTGATGCAAATGCAAGAAAAAATGTTAACACACACAAGCAATCAAGGAAGCATGCACAAATGATACAAAAACAAACAAGGTATTGCCCCTATCAAGCTATAAATTGATGATTAATTGATTGATTGATAATGATAGTGTTGTCATTGAGGGGAGTGACATACCCCTAGATCAACACAAGGATGATTGATAATTGACTAGTTGACTTTGATTGATGATGATGATAGTGTTGTCATTGCGGGGAACGATATATCCCTAGATCAACACAAGGATGACTGATTGATTGATTGAATGGTTGATTTGGTTTACGACAAGATTAGGATCAAAACCAAAGGATGTGATTGGATAATTTGACAAAATTGATTGACTTGATTGGTATGTGTATACACATAAAAATGGTCATGTCTATAATCCTGACAATTAATTAAATATTTATTATTTAATTAAATTTTTCTAAAAGTCCTCTACATATGATTAAATTTAATTAATTGTATTGTATTGTTCATTCATCTTATTCTTTCTTCATAATTAAATAAATACATTTTATTTATTTAAATTAATTATCATTGTTTGAATTTAAATTAAATCTTTTGATTTAATTAAGTTTAAATATTTCTCTTTCTTCTATTTTAATTTCTTCTTCTAATTAATTAAATGTTTTATTTAATTAATTTCATAAAAGTGATTTAATTAAATAAATCTTATTTAATTAAAAAATATCTTATGCTTTCTTTCTAAATCACAACTAGATATTTTATTATCTTCTGTTTTCTTCTCATATCATAATTAAATATTTTATTTAAATATGAGATCTTCTGCTTTTTTCAAAAAACCTGATTAAAGCTTTCTTCTTATCACAAACTTTCTTCTGCTTTAAAAGCTTAATTAAATATTTTATTTAATTAAGAAAAGCTGAATATCCTCCACAAATAAATAATTGATTTTTAATTTTTAATTATTTATCAACTTTTAAATCTTTCTTTTATTCTTTTAAAGAAAGATGATTTCTTATCTTCTTATCTTTTTCCTCTTTCATAAAAATAGAAAAATCTTGTTTTTAGGTTTCTTCTATTTTCTCTTCAGTTTCATCTTCTTCACCATTCGATCTGTCAAGAATTATCATAGCCATTGATCATATTAGCCAATCAGAAGCTTTTGAAAACTCTATAAATACAACCTCTCACAATTCATTTAGGGGGTTGATTCTTAAGTATCCTCACTCTGTCAAAATTATTCTTCAAATATTCTATCTTTCATCCAATCATTCTCCTTCAAACCTTTATCACATTGTTATGCTGCAGAATTGAGCAACCAACATTCCTCCATTATCAACCTTCAAAATCTTGCATTCTTAGTATAGTATGCATTTCATTTATATCTCGTTCTTCAGTAGCCTACTTCGTTGAGCTTGGCATTCCAGATCTGAGAGCAACTTGAGCAAAGACGAAACGCTGGAGATAGAGGACAATAAGACGACTTCGAAGAAACTGCCATTAACAGTTTGCTTATTTCTGTTTTTCTTTTGGTTTCTTTGATTTAATGTTTTATTGATTGTGTTGTTATTGATTTAAATTGATCATATTTTCAGTATGGATTAAGGATTGACTTGCATTTGGATTATTGCTTGGAATGATTGAAGATGATTGATTTGATTTCAAGAAGTGGTTTGGAATGATATGATTATTTGATTGGATGATAGGATGTGATGAATTGAATAAAATAATTTATTGGAAGAAGTGATTTGGTTTGATTTTATTGCTTGAATTGTTTTATGGATATTTAGTTTTTTTGTCATTTTCTAGGACCTTTTTCCATTTTTTTTATATTTTTGGGGATATTTTGGCTTTTTTTGTTTTCTGGATTTTTGAAATGTTTTGAGGTGTCAAAGGATGAAAATTTGAGTAGCCTTTGTGCTAGATACCAATGACAAGGGGAAAACCAAGTCTAGGTGCAAGGGTGGGTGATGGGATAAGGGATAAAAGGCTCATGATAGATGGATGGATGGTATGGATGTATGCATCATAAGAGAGCAAGGATGTGATATCCAAAGACTATGTTGCATAGGAATAACATGCCCCATGCTAGGTACAAGACAATATTTTTTCTGGAAAAAACTCATGACAATAGGATAATGATAGGATTGTTTAGAAAAATGAGGTATGTCAAGAGATACCTAAAGCATGTTTCAACCTTTTCCCCTATATCTTCATCAAGATAAAAAGGAGAAGGGTGGATAAGTGGACTCACTATGATAGGTATGTATGATGGCTAAGATGGTAGGTAGGATGGAAATGATATGACATGAATGATAGGCTGGATAGATAGGACATTATGCCCCCAAGTGTAACTGACATAGAAGATCAACCTACACACAACGCCTATTTTCTAGGTTTTCATCATGGTACTTATCTAGGGTGCCTGTTTACCAGGTTTTCACCGTTGGATGAAGGGATTTCTCTTCTCTTTTTTTCTTTTTTTTTCTTTTTTGACTTTTTTGAATAGGAGAAGAGGAATATGGATAGGAAGGACTCAAGTGTCTAGTTCCATGAAATGTGATAGTCCCACTAGAGATGGATGTCATCGCATGGACCATATCAAATGTCATTATTCTCATAGACGTTGGTATGGGATGGCATGAGTGTGAGATGGATTAGGTAGATGGCCGATTATGAAAGGATTATGTAAGAATGGACGGAGAATATTGGATTATGATGTGGATTGTATATGACTTGTGCAAAAGAATGGATGAAAGGTTTATGCAAAAGCATGGACCATAGGAAGGTGATTGGGAAGATATGTAGGATAGTAGTTGAAGGATGGGGTGATGGAGGTAGGTGGGATTGTTGTGAAATGGAAGGGAACCATGACCAATGGTTGCACACACTATGATAAAAGTTGAAGATTTTGATGTGGATGGGGTGTAGGAATCAATGAAGATGTTTACTTAGAAAGTGGTGGATGTAGTGCTTTTGGTACCCACATAGACTTAGTATTTTTATGACTTTTATATTTTCTTGCGGGTTTTAGGAATTTGAGATTTTTGAATGAAATGTGCATTTTGGATGGGAGGGGAAGGTTGGAATTTTTGTGATGTGGATGCCTTGTTTGACTTGGTTTATTTTTGCTTAGGTACCCAAACCATTTTGTTTTTAGACTTTTCTTTTGGAGGTATGGGCTTATATATCTTTTTAGTTGTACTTGGCTTTGAAATTTTTCAATTGTATGCTTAGGCATTATGACCTTTAGAATTTTTGACTTTATGTGTAGAGGAATCAAAATTTTTATTTTGGAATCCCTTGGGTTTGGTGGAATGAGTGGAAGCTTTATGTTTAGACAATGTGTGCATTGATTGGTCATGATTAGGAATGTTATGGTATTTATGGATAAAATGTGGATAAGAGGATTGGATGGTAGGGATATTAGGTGTTGGGAGTAACAAAGGTAGATTAGATGGAGGGATATTAGGAGTTGGAAGCAATGGTGGAAAAGTGGATGGTGGAAAGTGTATGGTCACATGATTTTGACATTTGTAGGATGATGGAGGGATGGCAACATATGTTTTAGGTGTATGATAGGATTTATGATGGATAGTGGACTTAGGAGGCATGGAGGAAGTACCAACATCTTGAGATAGATGTCCTTGGGGTGTATATCCAAGTCCATAAGAGAGTGGAGGTAATTTGACATGGATGGGATCCAAAATACCTTGTTCATGAAGGTCTAAACCTTTACCCTGGTGGTTCATGTTTTGGAGTACATGCAATGGACAACAAGACTAGGTGTAGGTGGAACACTAGACATGAGTTCCTTATTGGATGGAGAAAATGAAGCAAGGGAAGATAGTGGTTGTTGTTGTTCTAAGGAGAAACATTCATGAATGAAGGTGGAAAGACCAATAGGATATGATGGAGGACTTACAATGGGGTCGATAGTGGGTGATGAAGGATCATTAGGATCTTGATTAGCATTGTGTTCACTTAGAACCAAGGTATTTGTTTGATCTTCTATGTGTGCTTGGGAGGCATATGTCTCATCAAGGGAAGTGGATTTTGATGGATCATGGATAGGACTAGGTAGGGTGTGGATATGAGCAATGGAGGTTTCTTTCTCATGGATAGGTGAAGTGATAGGCTCTTGACCATGGAATGCATAAAGTTGGCTAAGAGGATCATCATGGCCTTCTTGATCATAGGTAAGATCATAGAGGGGAGCTTGATCATAAATAGGAAAAAGTATTTTATGAGTGGGATCATTAGATGGGCCTAGATCTTGATTAGAATGAGAGGTTAATGTTTCCTCATGTTTAGGATAATTATCTTGACATAACTCTTGGCTTGCTTGAATGGAAGTGGAAGGGGATGACTCTTGAATGGGATCAACATGTTCTAGATGGTCAACAACATGGATACATTATGGGGGTTTAATTAGGCTCAATGGGGAAGACTCTTGAATAGGATCAAGGGGGAGAATACATGAAGGGGTTGTAAGAATGGGCATGGTGTTTGAAGACTCTTTGGTAGGTTCAAACATATGAGTTGGGTGACATGGCGATATTTGATTCCTTGCTAGTAGCCCTTGGGTCATATCCTTTGTAGGTGGATGGGTAGATTTGGGTAATTCCGTAGGTTTACTTTTGAAATTTTTGAATTTAGGGCATAGAGATGATGGTGGGGGTAATGAAGAGTTTGATGGGTTAGAAGGTGGAGAGGCCAATGGATTAGGACTAGGACTGCATGGTGGCTTAGGGATAAGTGTTTGATTGGATGGTGGTATGATAAAGTTATAGGGTGTATGGCCTACATTGATATTCCCCTTGGGTATGTGTAGGATCATCATGGAAAAAATAGGCCCTTAAGTGGCAAAAAATGAAAGTTAGGCAACTTGACGTAAAAATTTGAATAACTTATCTATATTATTTCAAAAATATGTAATAATAGAATATGTAGAAAATTGAATGTAGTTTCTAAGCTACTAGGTTTGTTTAAAAAAAAATCTATTTGGTGAAAATTTGACATTTCAATGCAATAGTACTAAAATTTCAGGGAAAAAATAAGAAGTAGGTGTCTGTCTGACCACCCTAACCACAATAAAATAATAATATTTTTTATAAGATTTTAGATATAAGTAGATGACTCATGTCCCTATGTGATGTATATTTTTTTGTAATTTTTTCCAAGTAAATAATTAATTATGAATTTTTTATTACAACTTTTAAAAAATATTAAAACTCGTATGTCTAACCACCTTAACTTGGTCAAAACTTCATGAAATTCATTTTTTCTTTTTCTAATCCTATAGTATGCGAAGCATAGAATGTGACGCATGTTTTGGATTCAAAAAATGTGATACCATTTGAAAGCTATAGATATTTTTCACTCAACCTATCAATCTGGACTTTAGTCATAATTCGAATAGAAAATGAATAATAATTACTTATTAAATTCAACGTAAAGCATAATTTATATTGGTGGAAAGCTAAGAATCTCCTTTAAAAACCATTTTTGTTTCATCAATTTTGGGAAAAAAAAAGGTCGTCAGCCACATACCCATCATATTGCCACTTTTTGGCCCATCATGATCCTGCATATACCCCCTTGTCAATGGTTGCATTGGAACATGAAGAAGTTTGAACTGGTTGCAAGGTAGAACTTAAATTCACATGTGTTTTTCATGATGTGGCTTGATAGGTTGACATGTCATTGACATATAAAGAAGTGGATAGATTAGATTGGTATGAAGTGGAAGGGGATGACACATTAGGTTGAGGTGCATTGGTTGATAATAAATGGATAGGGGATGATGTTGTGGTTGTTGGATTTGACAAGTGGTAATGAATTTATTAGCTTGAGCTAGGAGGTGTTGGATTTGAGGTGATTTAATTTGTTGAAAATTTTGGAAGAGGGTTTGAAGGCTTTGTATGGTTTGTTGGTCTAGGGGTTGGGGTATTTGGTGAAGTGTTCAAAGGAGGTTTTGAAGTTGGGATTATAGGTCTTCTAATGTTGGCATGACGTAAAATGATGTTGACTAGATTAAAGAAATGATGATGATTAGGATATGATGTGGAATGACAAGGTTGAATGACTTGATTGATTAGGATGAAATGGATAGGATGTGGCTAAGAAGGGTGATTAGGATGAAAGTGGTTGGATATGAATGTGTTGGAAGAAGGTGCAGAGTGACTTGTCTTTATGTGTTTGGTGTTTAGCTTGGTTTGGCAATGTTTAAATGAATGATCACACATGTACACACATAAATCACTCACACAAGACACATAAGCAAGTTTGAATTTTGAGTAATGATGATTATTAAACAAGCACACATGGAAGACACATCAACAATCCCTATGAGTAGTCAAGTGGGGTATGGCCAATTAGGTCTCAAGCTAGTCTACACAAGGTTGACTAAGGAATGAATTGGAAGCAAAATCCTACCACACAGCTGAGAGAAAGGGGTAATCCACCCTTCATCTTCACTTCCCAAAGTTATAAAGCTCTTTGGGGTTTAGCCAAGAGAGACAAGATTTGAACTCCCAAACAAGCGTGTCTTTTGATTCACAATTTAATTGAGGTCATCCCCAGGGGTGATGAAATCCCCTAGCAGGCCTCCTAGAAGGGTTTGACAAAAGACAGCCAAGTGAGGTGTTTGTGATCACACACACACTTGATTCACACTCGCAGTTGTTAATTGACCCTTAAAAAGGAAATGTGTGTAAGAAAACAATGGAAGCACTTGTTCTTTTTAGATCCCAAATAAAAATGTGTAGGAAGATAGTGATTAATTTTAGATCCAATTTTTGATATGTGATTGAAGACAATATTCATTTTAAGAGCCCAAATCCAAATGTGTGACAAATAAGATTAAGAAATTAAAGATTAAATGAGTGCACTTGGAAGTTTTTTCTTTCCAATCTGCTATCTATGACTGATATTGCTGCTACTATAGCTCCTTCTGATCACCTACAAGATCAAAAAATGATATTATAATGCAACCATAAAAAAAATAAGCTTATCAGAAAATTGTAATTTCAAATACATGTTTTTGAAATAGCTGAATTAGATTTCATTATTTGAAGATTTTATTGATCTGAAAAATAAAAAATCAAAGAAGTGGTCCCTACTATTTTTCTGAGAGTTTTCCAGAAATGTAAAGTAAAAAAAATTCTCTGTTTTGCACCTTGAAATGTGGATTTGTGAAAACCATATAGAAAAAAAAGATTGGATTTTTTCGCATTGTATTTGACCTCCAAATTAAATCTATGAAACATAGATCCCCATTATAATTTCAAGAGATTTCCAAAAATGTAAAAATTTCTAAATTTTTTTCTGATATGCGTCTAGAAAATCAATTTTATGAAAAAACATAAAATCACAATAACTCATACAAAAATGATGATAAACCCTCAATTATTTTCTTGTAGCCTCTTGAGATGATGTAAAAGATTATGTAAAACTCTTGTAGAAAAATTCATATCTTTATAGAAGATATGAAGAAATTTGTAAAATTTGGGGTTTTGTCCAAAAAAATGGCAGATCTGCAACAAAAAGTCAATAAAACCTACAAAAAGTAAGCTAGATAAAAAGGATTCACGTCAGGATCACTAATGTAATTAGGAGAAAATAAAATATAAAACTAAAATAGAAATATATCAAATCCTAACTAGCACAATAGAGTACGAGCAAACATGAAAATCACAATAACAAATGAATGCAAACCCAAATCCATGCTAAACTCGATTTATCTCCATTGCTCTTCTCCACCTACATGAGAATGCGAGATTTTTAAGGATTGATAATGAAGGAATGTTGGGTTCTCATTCCTATAACATAACAACCTGATGATGAAAATGACAAATGGAAAATGATAGAGATAGATGGAAGATTGAAGAATGATTTTGACAAAGTGAGAATCCTAGAAGAAGATTCGATCCAAATGGCCTATGAAAAAGTTAGATTTATAGAGTTTCAATGTAAGATTTGATTTTGGAGATAAGATTTGACAAGATTTTATTTTTTGCTTTATTTGATCAAAGAGGAAATAAAACAAGATAAGATAAGATGTGAAAAGATAGAAAGATTTTGATTTTCTCTTTTAAAGGAAATAAATCCTAAAAAAGATGAGAAAGATAATGAAATGATAAACTTATTAGATAATGATAAAGCATTATCTAATAAAAGATAGGGATGATGTGGAAAGATAATTAAATAATGTAAAATCATTATTTAATTATAAACGAAGGTGAAAAAGATAATTAAATAAATAAAGATTTACTTAATTATAGGAGAATAGATAAATGACTAATTAAACAATTAAAATAATTATTTAATTAGAGAGGATAAATGGTCATGAATAATTAAATAAATAAATATTTATTTAATTATAAAAGTATAGATTAATAACTAATTAAACAATTAAAATAATTATTTAATTAGAGAGGATAAATGGTCATGAATAATTAAATAAATAAATATTTATTTAATTATAGAAAAAGGGATTATGGATAAATAGGGAATAAATGAAATTAGTCAAATAAATAAAATTTATTTAACTAATTAGGTGATGACATGGGTACCTAGGGAAAAACATGCTACAAGTTGTCTAAATGATGTGATGTTGTGACAAGGTATCGTAAGAGGGCATTTTTGGGTGTCTACATTTTTCCACCATTCGATCCCATCTTGTTTTTTTTTTGATACGTAAGGTGATATTTCATAGATAGAAAAAGCTTTACAAACGTCTGCTGAGCAGGAAATTTTCAATGAAGACCATCAGACCACCAAAAAGAGCTAGCAGAGGTCATTTTCATGCAGTTTAAAACATAAAAGTAGCTAAACGAAGGAAAACTGACAAAGTCCTAACCACCACAACAGCCAAATACTATATCTCGAGTTCATGTAAGCAGAGAATGCTAGAAAAAGAGCTATCAGAACATATAGCTACTGAAATACCCGACTAATCACCAGAAACCATTGACTTCTGCGAAGCATATGAAACCTTCGACCCAATCCATCCCCTCCACCGGAACAATTTTCATTTTTCTTTTCAGAAACTCCACAGCCACGTCGACAAGTTTTCGGTGACGAGATAAAGCAGGTCCTTTGAGGTCCAGAAGAAATGGATACACTTTGACCGCTTCATCGGAATCCCAGAGGGAGATGAGGTCTTCAGGGCGCGGAATGCCCTTGCCACTAAAAGTCGCCTTTAGGGTAATGTCGAGACTGCCCAACAAATCCTTTCGAAACAAACGAACCACCAAGTCCCTGGCCACTGGCTTCAGAATACCTAAATCCAAGAGGACGGCGAGGAACCGCGATGAAATTTGAGCATTGTCGCGGGCATATTCTTTCCTCACAAGGTGGCCTTTGCCTAAGACCATCTTCACAGCCGCGAGCGTCGTCGGGTCATCCTCGAGCAAAATACGCTTTAGGCGCTGTTCTGTGATTTCGCGAAATGCAATTTGCCTTTCCGTCGCAGTTAATGAAACGGGAGTGTCCACCCCAAAGGAGACCAGCTCTTCCGACGAAATGAGGATAGTAAACTTCGACCGCGTCTGCTTCTCCATTGACAGAAATTTGCCGAGCGCACCCTGCCACAGAAAAAGCAAACAAACAAAGCAAAAACCAAATGTCGTGCCCATACTTAGTAACGGGCAACATAAACATAATAAAGCCCCGAATAATGATCCTACAGATCACATATACGGAAGAAGATTTTGGAGAACAAATATGTCCTTAGCATGAGAGGAAAGCCGCCTCCGTCCAACCAACCCAGTTTCATGATTAATGCGAATAATGGTCTATTCCACTCGGCACTTCCATGGTTAGGACAAAGATATCCATGCCCAACGTGTTAATCAAGTGACACCGTGGGAATTGATCCCAACATGCCTCTACGCCACCTAAAGACTGCGGTTTCACCGATAACCAAGCATAGTGTGCCGTATTCGGCCAACTGAGGAAAGTTGAAGTGACTGAACAAAACCAAGCCCGCTCCAACCTGTCCATCCCGATCGCCACCTCACGTCCACCTTGGACGACCAAACGCCTTTGTGAGGGGCGAGGGGGAGCCCACCCAACCACCCACAATGTTTTACATACATGGGCACTCTTTGAAACCAGGACCAGAAACTCCCAAATTAGATAATTGATCTGCTTCAGAATTGCCTTCCCTAAGAGTGTGATTTAACATTACTTGCACGAAGTTGTTTAACTGATTCAAAGCCGCTTCCAGAAAAACCCCCAATTTCCAATTGTGAATCTGCCTTGTCCTTAGAGCATTTATGACTACTGTTGAATCCCCTTCAATGACCAAGTTTTGAATGCCTAACTCTTTGCTTAAGTTGAGACCAAGGAGCAGAGCTTGAAATTCTGCTGCATTATTCGTTCCAACTACAAGAGGCTGAGCTAATTTCCCCAGAACTGTGCCATTACAAGTCCTTATAATGCACCCCGCTCCAGACGGACCCGGATTCCCTTTGGAAGCACCATCAAAATTTAATTTAGCCCACCCTGGGTCCGGGGGAATCCACTTTGTATTGTTTCGTTGTTCAGCTGAAGCAGCTTTGCCTGAACATTCCAATGGGGGAGATTTGATACCGAACCATTGCTTCATAATCCATGCATCCCATTTTGTAAAATTAAGCTTCTTGTTTTTCTCCTGCAATTGAGAATTTAACAGTTCTACAATGCAGGCCTCAATCTTGCACTGTAGTCTTGGGATGGACAACTCTCTATCCTGAAAAAGACGTCTATTTCTTTCCTTCCAGACTTCCCATAAAAGAATTGAAGGGCTTATTTTCCAGAGGTCTCCAAAGATGTAGGAGTTATCAAACCTCGGCCAAGAATTTAAACACCCCAGGAGGGTGCCTGGGAGAGCCGCAGACCACCTTAGTTTAGACCGTAACCAACACCACAACTGTTGAGTATACATGCAATTCAAAAGTAAGTGATTCACAGTTTCCTCTGCCTCCTGGCACAGAGGACATCTGGTTGGACCATGATATCCTAATTTAATAAACCTGTCACCTGTAAGAATTCTTCCCTGCGCGGCTGCCCAAGTGAAGATCCCTGCTTTCGGTAAACATGCCTTGCTCCAACAAAGGTTATGGGGTAATTCTGATTTTGATTCATTTGAAACTAATAACGCATTGTAGCCAAACTTGGTCGAGTACACCCCATTTGGAGCAGCATCCCACCTCAGTCTATCTTCTCCCTCTCTGAGCCAGATTCTTCGTTTGGCCATCTCCCTCTCGAAAAGATTAATCTCTTGAGCACCCAGATTTAAGCTTCCCACCGATTTCCATTTCAGGATACCATCCTCTGTATCCCCCGTATAATCTATATAATCCCTAACTTTCAAACCCCACATTTGCTTGGTCTTCTCCATTATTTTAGACAATTCAGGGATTTTTGCTAAAGCAGAGTGGCCTTCCCATGAGTCCTCCTAGAATAACGCCTCCTTACCATCCTTCACCTCTCAAGTAAGGAAGTCCGAGATTAGATCTCTGGAATGATTGATAAAGTTCCAAATCCGGGAACCAAAGGGAAGAGTTTTTGCAGCTAGAAAATAGTTTGGATCCTCAACCGAGTATTTGGCTCTGACAATCTTAACCCACTTTAGGTTAGGTTTAGAATAAATAATCCAAGCAAGTTTTGCCCCCAAAGCCTTATTTTGCCTTGAAACATCTCTCAAACTTGTTCCATCGTTTTCACGCTTTTCACACACCTTCTGCCAATTTATGAGGGGAATTTTTTTTTGATCTGAGTTGCCTTTCCAAAAGAAATCTTTCATTACCTTGTTCAAATCTTTGTTCGCGCCACTGGATAATTGAAGGCAAGACAACATGTAAATTGGGAGGGCAGAGATTACAGATTTTAACAAAGTGAGTCTACCTGCCCAAGAGAGCCATCGATTCTTCCATGAAGAAATTTTATCTTTGCATCTGTTAACTATTGAACTCCAAGCACTATTACTTTTTATGCCTTTATCCAATGGGAGACCTAAAAATTTGCATGGTAGTTGTCCCTTTTTGAATCCAAGAATTCGCAGAATTTGGACCTCACTGGGGCAGTTTGTGTTGAAGAAAAAAACTTCAGATTTGGCCTTGCTTACTTCTTGCCCAGAAGCCTTAGAATAATTTTCGAGCAGTTTTTTATAACTTTTCGCCTCCTTTGCTGATGCTTCGCCAAAAAGCATTGTGTCGTCCGCAAATTGTTGATGTGTGATGTTGGGGAGACTACTAGTAACTTGCAGGCCGTTGACCCCACCTGACACCTTTGAGTTTTCAATCGATCTCCCTAAGGCTTCAGCCATGATTATGAAAAGAAATGGGGATAACGGATCCCCTTGTCTCAAACCTCTTGAGGCGGTGAAGTATCCCTCCGGGGAACCATTTACCAATACTGAATATCTCGGGCATGCGACCCAGCCGAATATCCAATCTAACTAGTCTCTTTGAAAGCCAAAGGCTTCCATAACTTTAAAAAGAAATCTCCAATTTACTCGATCGTAGGCTTTCCTGATATCTAGTTTCAATAACATAGCCGACTTGTTCAATTTTTGGATTGAGTGAATAACTTCTTGGGCAATGATAATTCCATCAAGAATTGAGCGGTCTGGGACAAAGCCTGTTTGTTCCTTCGAGATGATAGAGGGGAGAATTTTCTTCAATCTGTTTGCAACAACTTTAGCCAGAATTTTATAAATTGTGTTGCATAGTGATATTGGGCGATAATCTTCCCAATGTTCGGGTTTTTCTTTTTTTGGAATCAAAGCTAAAAGAGTGTTGTTTGCTTCCTTTAGAACTCTTCTGTTCAATCTGGAGTCTTCGATGGCTTCCCAAATCTCCTTTCCCATAAAGTGCCAACATTTATGAAAGAAACTAGCCGGAAAACCATCCGGACCAAGAGCTTTTTCTGGCTGCATTCCAAAGATTGCCTCTTTCACTTCCTCTTCAGAAATTTTTGCATTCAATGCGCTTGTCTGGGCTTGAGAGACTAATCTTGGTATATATTGCATAAAAGTATTTTGAACTTGCCAATTTGAACCTTCCCAATCATTCAGTAGATTCTGAAAGTAAGTTACTCCTGAAGCCTTAATGTCATCCAAGTCTTCTAAGAGCCTGCCATCTCCCCCCCTTATGCAAGAAATTCTGTTGAATTCCCTTCTTGCTTTGGTGGAATTGTGAAATTTTTTTGAATTCCTATCGCCTGCTTTCAGCCAAACTTCTCTGGATTTTTGTCTCCAAAATATTTCTTCTTTGGTTAATATGTCATTGAGCTTACTATTCAGAGCCTTTTCTTTCATGAAGCAAGACTCATTCATTCCATTCTTCATAATTTCTTCTGCTAAAGAGGCTAATTCTGCCTCAGTTTGCACTTTCTCTTCGAAAATGTTTTTAAAGCAAGCTTTGTTCCATTGTTTTAATTGTTGCTTGAGATATTTTAACTTTGTGACCACATTAAAAAGACTGGAACCCACTCTTGGGCATTCATTCCACCATTGTTCAAGTAGCACAAGCACTTGAGTGTCCTTAAACCACATCATTTCGAATTTAAATGGACATCTGACCGGACCCTTGTCCCCATCAAAGGTCAGTTGAACAGGGAAATGATCTGAGCCCGTACCAGAATTTATTTTGCTTTCAAAGGAAAAAGGAAAAAGGCTCATGTTTCCTTTGAAAAAGAAGTGATCTAATTTTTCCGCAATGCTCCCAAACCCTTTTCTACGGTTTGTCCATGTGAAATTGCCATTGCTTATAGGGATTTCAAATAAAGAATTTCTCTCCACAAAACTACAAAAATCCTTTTGAGACTGTAGGACTTTGCCAAATCCCCCTTTCTTATCTTCCATTCTAAGAATGGCGTTAAAATCTCCCCCAAGAATGGTGGGTTCCTGATGTAAGTTTTGCAAAATGCCATCCAGTTCTAGCCAAACTACTCTTTTCTGAACACACAGCGTGGGACCATACACATTTATTAAAATGAAATGAAGATTCGAGATTAGACTTTGTACCTTACAAACAAGCCAGTTTCGGCTTGAATTCAATACTTCTATTAGAACTGTCTGCGGTTTCCAAATGATTAACAAGCCTCCTGAAACCCCTTCCGCCTCCGAGCCTGCCCACTTCCAAAACTTCAACTTCCTGCCAAAGATCTCCAATGCTGGACCACCTAATTTAGTTTCTTGGAGCAGACATATTTCTGCTTGACATACTTCGATGTGACGCCTGATGAGGCCCCACTTGTTAGGGGCATGTAAGCCCCTAACATTCCAGCTTAGGATTTTCATTGTTGTTCAGGAAGGGCATCCCCCTTCCCTACTTTTATCATAGTATCAATTTTTTGTTGGCCCATTGCTTCTCCGTCCTGTTTTCTCTTCTCCTGGTTAGGAATCCTTCCCCTCTTTTTTTGTTCTCCACAATCAGGAGTTGCTTTAAGAATATCCCGTCTGTGAATGCCTAAACGCGATTTCGCCTCCTGAAGTTCCTCTGTCAACTTCCATTTTTTCCCGGATTGTGGACTCAGCAATTCTGACATTATATGGTCGTCTGACTCCCAGTTAACCTCTGTCTCATCTAGGCAGAATCCGTCCTCCTCTGTCCCAGGCTTCATTTTAGCCGCCTCTGCAAGTTCCACTAATTCTTTCCCGACTTCTATCAGTGAATCTAACTCAACATTTTGACAGCTTTCTCCCAAAATTTCTAGGGTCTCAGAGATTTTGTCTTCAAGTTCCACAAACTGCAACTCCCTCCCCTTCGAAACTTCCTTGAAACCCAAATTGGCCTCACACTCCTCCGGAGAAGGAAACGATAGCCCCTTAGGAGAAACATCATTCAAAGTGACCGGATGCGCTAATTCCTCATTTGCTTCAGGAGCATTCCGAGTGATTAAAGATTTCTGCTTTTCGAAAATACCCATTGGCGAGATTAGGGTTTCATCCTGGACCCGAGTAGAAGTTCGAAGATTCACTGCGGGAGTAGGGGTTTCCATCAAAATCGATTTTCCTGCCTCTTTATTGCTAACCCTACAAGCCAGTGTGCGAACCAAGTTGTTATGCATTAAAGAATCCCGCTCTAGCTTTTGAATCCTCGTTCCATAATCCGTTATCAGTTCTATCTCGCTCCAGATCGTTCTTTCTACCTTATTCTCCACGCAAATGCGCACATATGTTTGATTTTTCCTGACAATTTTCCTTTCTTCCGCACATACAAAGGTGCCCAACTTATTCCCTATTTCCTCAAGAATAGGTGGAGCCCAATATTCCAAAGGGAGATTTGGTAAACTGTACCAATCTTGATGAAGCTCCATCACATGTGTCAGGGGATCAAAACCCACTGACCAGTTCCTTAGGTAGAAACCGCAACCGTCTAGAACCCAGACCCCACGAACAATCTGATCTCTTATATTTCTGTTAGGCCATATTACCATAAAGAAATCGTTTTGAAGCATTTTGAATTGTAGTTCCGCACCCCATCTTTCTTTCCACCACTTCTCTAAATATTCCCAGTTAAGAGACTTACCAAACCATTTTCCAAACAGAGCTAACTATTCTAACCGCAAAACTTCCACTTGCATTTTCGAGGAACTGAGTACTACTCTGACTCTGCCACTTTTTGTTTCTTTGGGCCAGGAAGAGTCCAGAGTCTCTTTTCCCCCTTTCGGCTTATCTTCGAGTGCTTCCTCCCATTCCTTAGCCGAGGGCAGCTTTTTTTCCCTCCATTCCATTTCCCCTTTTCCATACCTAGAATTGGATAGCTTTCGAGAGACATTTCTGCCCAATCGTGGAGGAATAGTATGACCCATTTTTGCTTCCTACTGTTGCCTAGGTCTGCGAAATTCTTCATTACAGTACTGACCATACTTATGCCTGCCCCTTGCATGACCTGCAGCTTTTTGTGAAAATTGCCCGTGACTTGGACCTTCCTGAAAGCGACCCTTCGAAGCTACAGACAATGGTCGGGCCCATCGATCTTTCCTCCAAACATGCTCGAGATTCCCTGATCTGTTCGCATTGGGTCCCTCAACTCCTCTGCCCCCATGCCGAAACCTTTCCGACCGTTGCAAGCCACCATGACCATGTACTTCATCTTGGGTTCCTTTTTATTATAGGTTCTCCCTATTGTTACGATATATTCGATCCCATCTTGTTATTTTCTCTCTTCCTCTTCTATTTCTTTCCAACTGGACTTCTTTCCACCATATGCTAGCATGGCCTTTCAATTTGTCCTATGCAAATTTGACCCTCTCTAGGTCTTCTATTTCCTCATACTCAAAATAATCTTCCATGTCATTGATCCAATTGATCAACTCCTCTAGATTTAGGTTTCCAAAAAAAATAGAAAATTCTATCTTTGGCTTCTTTCCAATCTTGGAAATGGCCCTAATTAGTCTGAATTTTCCAGGATCCATTACATCCTATGCTTCCTCTTCGAATGGCTCTTCATCTTCAGCCTCATCCTCACTTTCATCTCTTATTCTAACATCATCTCCCTTATGCATCTCCTCTTGCAATGCTTGAACTTGTCTCTGGAGGGCTCTAAAACCCTCTTCTGTTACCCCAACATTTCTCCCACCACAGTTTCTTCGTGGAGGCATCTTTTCTAGCAGACCCACAACCACAAGTCTTGGTGCAAACTGCCTCACATTTGGTGAAATGTTTACACACTCAGGAAAACCTGCTCTGATACCACTTGATGAAGGGTACTCCCCTTACAATCTAAAGCTCACAAAAAAACCAAATAATTTCACAAAAAAAATGCAAGGAAAGCAAATATTTTCTATTATCACTGAAATCAAAATGAAATTACAACATTATATTTTCCATCACATGGGCTTTCTGATTACATAAATTTGTAAATCTACAAATCAAAGCCACCATCTACTCTACTCTGGCCTCCTCTCTGTAGTCTCCCTTTACATCCTTTATTTGGAAGGTCTAACCGCCCTAGAATCTTCTGGAAAGTGTAACTACCCTACAATCTTCTGGAAAGTGTAACTTCCCAAGAATCTTTTGGAAAGTGTAACTTCCTTAGGAAGACATTTTGAAATTTTCTTAATTTTGGCATTACAACTTTGTGGAGTCATAACTTTAGATCTGAACATCGGATTTTCAATTATAATACCTTTTCGAAAAGGTCTCAAGAAAGTTTGGTTCCAAAAAGTAGGGCCCAATGACCAACTACTTTCATTTTCCACCAATTTTCAGGCCCATCGAGAGCCTCTAAGTGCCTCAAAATTGACCCCAAAGATTTTACTAGGATTTTCAAAAATTAAAATTTTAATATCTCTCAAATAAAAAATGGTATTTAAGTGATTTCTTCACCATTGGCTTCAATTTACCATTCTAGAGATCTGTGTAAGATTTTGTGTCCAACTATGCATAAATGCAAACTTACTAAAATAGTAACTCTACCTAATTTAGCCCTTATTGAAAAGAAACAACTTTTTTTTTGGGTGATGCAAGATTGCTCTTACACCCTGGATGCTCCTACATACAAATGGTATTGAAGTGATTTCACCATTGGATTCAATTTACCATTCTCGAGATTTGTGTAAGATTTCATGTCTAGCTATGCATAAATGCAAACTTACTAAAATAGTAACCCTACCAAATTTAGCCCTTATTGAAAAGAAACAACATTTTTTTTTTCTGTGATGCAGGATTGCTCTTACACACTGGATGCTCCTACATTAAACACCTGGGGTAATTTGAAAAGTGACCATGTCACTTCTCAGGAGTTAGAGGAAAACCAAGATGGTTAGCCTCAGGCTCAGATAACCATGATGAATCTTCAATAGGCCTTCCTCTCCATTTCATCAAGTACTCTGCATATTTCCTATTTCTTGTGCTTCTTCCCACACAACTATCGAAAATGTCTTCTATCTCCTCCTTTTTTGAAGTAGGTGTTGGAATGTTCCACTATACCTCTATTATTTCTTCACCAATTCCTCCCTCTTGATATTCTATTAAATCTAAGATGTTAAACACAGGTGAAATATGAATTCCATCAAGCAACTCTACCTCATATGCATTTCCTAAATCATGCATCTTCAAGATCTTGCATGGTCCAAACTTCATCTTCAACTTGTTGTATGTACCAGCTAGAAACCTTTCCTTTCAAAAATGAACCATGACTTCATCTCCTACCTAAAACTCCTTATACCTCCTTTTCTGAAGTAGGTGTTGGAATGTTCCACTATACCTCTATTATTTCTTCATCAATTCCTCCTTCTTGATATTCTATTAAATCTAAGATGTTAAACATAGGTGAAATATGAATTCCATCAGGAAACTCTTCCTCATATGCATTTCCTAAATCATGCATCTTCAGGATCTTGCATGGTACAAACTTCATCTTCAACTTGTTGTATGTACCAACTAGAAACCTTTCCTTTCAAAAATGAACCATGACTTCATCTCCTACCTAGAACTCCTTATACCTCCTTTTCTGATCTACCTTAGCCTTATACTAAGAGTTCATCTTATTGATATGCTTCTTCACCTTGTCATGAAAATTCTTTAGGTTCTCAGCAAGATCTTCAGCCTCAACACTACTCTTCTCTCCTTTGTCCATCTTTGTTAGTTAAGAATCATTCCTCGGACTACTCCCATATATAGTCTGGAATGGTGATTTACCAGTGCTCCTGTTGATGAAAATTGTTCTAATCAAATTTCGCCTATGGTAAGATCAAATCCCATCCCTTTGGTTTATCTCCTATTAATCATCTTAGCAGGTTACCCAAAATCCTACTGAAAACCTCTATTTGTCCATCAGTCTATGGATGGTGAGCAAAACTAAACTTCAAATCTATCTTCAACTTCTTCCTTAATGTTCTCTAGAAATAACCAACAAATTTGGTATCACTATCTTAAACTATACTCTTCGATAGACCATGTAGTCTCACCAACTCTCTAAAAAACAACTCTACAATATGAACAACATCATTGGTCTTATGACACAGAATGAAATGTAAAATCTTCAAAAATATATCCACCACCAAAAATATAGAATCATTCCCTTTCTGTGTCCTCGGCAATCAAAGGACAAAATCCATACTAATGTCCTCCCATGGCCTCTTAGGTATAGGTAATGGCTGATACAATCCAGTATTTTGACTTGTTCCTTTTGCCATCTGACATACTCTACAACTTTGTACAAACTTCTTCACATCCTATTGTAACTATGGCCAGTAATAATACTCACTAACAAGAGCAATGGTCTTATCTCAACCAAAATGCCTAGCCAATCCTCCACTATTCTTCTCCTTGATTAGATTCTCTTTCATAGAACTCCTTGGAATGCACAATTGGCTTCCTCTAAACAACATTCCATCTTGGATTAAGAAATCCAACCATCTTTTCTTATCGAATGTAACAAGTTCCAAACAAGCCTTCCAAGCTTCTACAAAGTTTGAATCTGTTGGATACCAACTCTTGAGTTCATTAAACCTAACAACCTCTATATTCATCTCTATCAACAAGTTTTTCCTTATACTTAAGGAATTTGTAACTCTGTTTGATCTTCCACTCTTATGCTTCAAAAAAAAAGTATAACTCTACAAAAACTCAACCCATTTTAAGTGCCTTTGATTTAACTTTCCTTGAATATTGAGATACTACAAAGCCTAGTGATCAGTATATAAAACAAATTCTTTTGGCAATAAGTAGTGTCTCCATTTCTTCAAAGCCTGAACTATAGCATAAAACTATTGATCATAGATAGAATATTTCTTATTAGCATCATTTAACTTCTCAGTAAAATAGGAAACATGTTTACCTTCTTGACTCAAAATAGCTCCTATGGCAGTGCCACTAGCATCAGAATCTACCTAAAAGACCTTATTGAAATCTGGAAGTACCAAAACAAGTTGCTTTGTAAATTTCTTCTTCAACATATCAAACCTTTTTGTTGCTTCTATAGTCAACTTAAACTTATTTCTATCCCCTCTCATTACTTTAGTTAGAGGTGCACAAATACTACTAAAACTCTTAATAAACTTTTTGTAAAAGCTTGCTAGACCGTGAAATGATCTTACCTCTATAACACTCCTCTGGGTAGGCCATTCAATGATAGATCTCACCTTCTCTGGATCCATTTTAAAACCCTCTGCTGAGACAACAAATCCCAAATACACCAACTCCCTTTTTACAAAACTACATTTCTTCAAATTAATCAACAACTTCTCCTCCCTTAGCTTCTCAAAAACTTTCTGGATATGCATTAGGTGTTCCTCCAATGTCTTACTAAAAATAAGAATACCATCCAAATAAACAATAACAAATTTTCCTAAAAATTCTTTTAATACCTCATTCATAAGCCGCATAAATGTTCTTGGTGCATTGGTTAGCCCAAAAGGCATGACTAAGCACTCGTACAAGCCCTTCTTCTTTTTAAAGGTTGTATTCCATTCATCTCCTTCTCTAATAAGGATCTAGTGATATCCACTCTTCAAATCTATCTTTGTGAAGTACTCAGCTCCACTCAAACAATCCATAATGTCATCCATCCTTGGCAAGGGAAAATTGTATTTAATGGTAATCTTGTTGATGGCTCTAGAATATGTACACATTCTCCATTCCCCATTCTTCCTTGGTGCTAGTACTACAGGTATTGCACATGGACTCAAACTCTCTCGAGCCAATCCCTTCTGCAACAATTCTTGTACTTGTATATTCAACTCTTCGCTCTTTCCTAGAGTCATATGATGAGTTTCCTTATTTGGAAAACTTGTTCCAGGAATCAGGTCCATCTGATGACTAGTCTTTCTTACCAGAGGAAAACCTTTAGGTAAGTTATCAGAAATAATAGCTTGAAACTCATTCAACATATCAAAAACTTCTACAGTTACCTCAATAGTATCTTCTTTATCAACTCTAGGGATCAATGCAAAACACATATGCTCATGCTTCATACCTTCTAGGAACTTTCTTCCATCAACCAAACAAATTCTTGCATTATTGCATACCTTTTCCTCTGCCTCTTTCAAGGGCTTCAACTTATGATGAACTCCATCCTTTGAAAAAGAATAGGTGTTGGCATGTTCATCATGTACTGCTCACTGATTAAAACTGCCATGGTCTACCTAACAACATATGACAAACACCCATAGGCATAATATCAAACAATACCTCATCATGGTAATTTACAATCTTGAACTTTAATAGACATTGTTCATTTACCAAAGCTTTATGGTCCTTCTACAACCAAGCAATCCAATATGGATTTGGATGTCTTCTTCTCTCCAACTGCAACTTACTAACCATCTTTTCTGAAACAAGGTTGTCAGTACTACCTCCATCAATAATAACATTGCAAACTTTACCTTCACACTTACATCTAGTGTGAAACAAATTCTTCCCTTGAGTTGACTCTTTCTCCTCATTCAACAAGGCTCTCTAGTAAGAAGAATCTCTCCTCTTTTTGCATCCTCAGAATGTGAAAACTCAACATCTTTGTCTACATGTTTAACTCATACATTACCCTCAGGTATTCTATTTGTCCTTCCTTGATGTTGAGGACACTCATATTCCCTATGCCCTTTTTCTCCACATTGGAAACAGGTTCCATGAAAGCCTCCTCTCCCTGGTCCTCACCTAGATCTTCCTCTTCCTCTTTGGTCTCCATTATTTTGATCATGAGGACAATAGGTGTTATCTCCTTTCTGGTTCTCGCTACTACTAGATCCTTTGCCCTTCTTTTGGTCTTCATTTCGACCTCCATACGACCGTCCACTAGTCCTTCCACCATGACCTCCACATCTTTGCTTACTTTCAAACCTCCTATTCAACTTCTCTTCAACCTTCAAAGCAAACTAATATGCATCTTCAGTGGTAGACATTCTTATCAGACTCAGCTCTTCTTGAATGCTCGACTTCAACCCATTTATGTAACGAGAAACTTTCTCCTTGTTGGCCCCAGAATGACCTATTCTGATCAAGACTTGGTATAATTCTTCGATGTACTCCTTAATAGATTTTCCTACTTGTTTCAACCCTTGCATCTTCTTCAACAAAGCCAACTCATAGTCCCCAGGAATGAACTATCTTTTCAAATTTTCCACCATTCGATCCCATCTTGTTATTTTCTCTTTTCCTCTTTTATTTCTTTCCAATCGGACTTCTTTCTACCATATGCTAGCATGACCTTTCAATTTGTCCTTTGCAAATTTGATGCTATTTGGGTCTTCTATTTCCTCATACTCAAAATAATCTTCCATGTCATTGATCCAATCAAACACCTCCTCTAGATTTAGGTTTCCAGAAAAATTAGAAACTTCTATCTTTGGCCTCTTTCAAATCTTGGAAATGGTCCTAATCAGTCTAACTTCTCTAGGATCCACTACATCCCGTCCTTCCTGTTTGAATGGTTTCTCATCTTCAGCCCCATCCTCACTTTCATCTTTTCTTCTGAAATCAACTTCCCTATGCAACTCCTTTTGCAGTGCTTGACCTTATCTCAGGAGGGCTCTAAAAACCTCTTTTGTTACCCCAACATTTTTTCCACCACGATTTCTTCATGGAGACATCTTTTCTCACAAACCCACAACCACAAGTCTTGGTGCAAACTGCCTCACATTCAGGGAAATGTTTACACACAAGAAACCCACTTTGATACCACTTGATGAAGGGTACTCCCCTTACAATCTAAAACTTAGAAAAAAAAATAGATTTAATGGCACAAACAAAATGCAAGAGGGAAAGAAAATATTTTTTATTATCACTGAAATGAAAATGAAATTACAACATTATATTTTCCATCACATGGGCTTTCTAATTACATAAATCTACAAATCTACAAATAAGAGCCACCATCTACTCTACTCTAGCCTTCTCTCTCTAGTCCCCCTTTACATCCTTTATTTGGAAGGTGTAACCACCCTAAAATCTTCTAGAAAATGTAACTGCAATGGAATTTTCTAGAAAGTGTAACATCCCAAGAATCTTTTGGAAAGTGTAACTTCCTTAGGAAGACATTTTGAAATTTTATTAATTTTGGCATTACAACTTCGTGCAGTCATAACTTTTGATCTAACTATCAGATTTTCAATTATAATACCTTTTCAGAAAGGTCTCGAGAAAATATGGTTTTTCCACCAATTTTTAGGCCCATCAAGAGTATCTAAGTGCCTCAAAATTGACCCTAAAGATTTTACTAGGATTTTCAAAAATTAAAATTTGAATCTCTTAAATGAGAAATGGTACTGAAGTGATTTCTTTGCCATTGACTTCGATTTACCATTCTGGAGGTTTGTGTAAGATTTCGTGTCCAACTATGTATAAATGCAAACTTACTAAAATAGTAACTCTACCTAATTTAGCCCTTATTGGAAAGAAACAACCTTTTTTTTTGGGTGATACAAGATTGCTCTTACACCCTGGATGCTCTTTCATACAAATGGTATTGAAGTGATTTCTTTGCCATTGGCTTCAATTTACCATTCTGAAGGTTTGTGTAAGATTTTGTGTCCAACTATGCATAAATGCAAACTTACTAAAATAGTAACCCTACCAAATTTAGCCCTTATTTGAAAGAAACAACACTTTTTTTTGGGTAATGCAAGATTTCTCTTACACCTTGGATGCTCCTTCATCAAACACTAGGGTAATTTGAAAAGTGACCCTATCACTTCTCAGGAGTTAGAGGAAAACCAAGATGATTAACCTCAAACTTAGATAACCATAATGAATCTTCAACAGGCCTTCCTCTCCATTTCACCAAGTACTCTGCATATTGCCTATTTCTTGTGCTTCTTTGCACATGGTTATCCAAAATGTTTTGAATCTCCTCCTTTTCTGAAGTAGGTGCTGGAATGTTCCACTATGCCTCTATTATTTCTTCATCAATTCCTCCCTCTTGATATTCTATTAAATCTGAGATGTTAAACATAGGTGAAATATGAATTCCATCAGGCAACTCTACCTCATATGCATTTCCTGAATCATGCTTCTTTAGGATCTTGCATGGTCCAAACTTCTTCATCTTCAACTTGTATTATGTACCAACTGGAAACCTTTCCTTTTGCAAATGAACCATGACTTCATCTCCTACCTAGAACTCCTTATACCTCCTTTTCTGATATGCCTTAGCCTTATACTAAGAGTTCATCTTATTGATATGCTTCTTCATCTCATCATGCAAATTCTTCAGGTGCTCAGCAAGATCTTTAGCCTCAACTCTACTCTTCTCTCCTATGTTAGTGTAATTAATTATTTATTACAACAGCATAGAATAACTTTTTTAGGTCTTACACATTTAATTAATTAGAGTCCTGGGTTTTCATAATTAGATAAATCATTTATGTCTGGGGTAATTCCCCCTTCCTTGTTTGTAGGAGATAAGATTCCTTCACAGAGATGAGTTGTCCTTCTAGAGACTTATCTCTATCTTTTTATCATTTCTAGATTGGGGTTCACATGTCACATGTAGTGTGATTTAACGCTGCTTAACATCTTGTATGCATTTTGGGTTTCACTCATGCCTATATATTCAAGGCATTTTGTACATTTGTAATCATCTCATATTCAATTTGGCATTCTTGCATCTTAATGATAACATGATATTTCTGCCATTTCTCTTTTGTTGAAGTTATTTTTTCTTGCAGGTGATTCTGGGGTGTTTGAGGAGTTCACCTAAACTCCTACATGGTATCAGATCCAGGTTCACTACTGCAGACTTTTTCCCAGATATGAGGGATCAATCTTGGCATGAAAGTTTTGTTGGATGCAAGCAACCTTTTTATTAAAGCCATTTTTCACTTTTTGCTTCAGAAATCTAGCTTCCACTCAATTGTAGGAAAAATGATTTATGGGTTTTGTAGCCAAGGTTGAATTATGAACTGGGTATCTTTTAGATTTTTGATATCTTGCACAGATCTGAAGAAAATAGCTATACAAAAATTGGCACACATCATTTTTCTCCTAGTTGAAGGTTTAATTTTTTATTTATTTTTCATCTTCTGCTTGCTGGATCAAAAAACGATTTCTGGGTTTCATTCTTAGCTTCAAAATATTTTTGGGTTTTTGTTTTTGTCCACTCATTGTGAACAAATTTTTTAGAAATTAAATCAGAAATACACTTTTTTTGCTAGAAAACCCATTTCCTACAGGCTAAATTCAGTTTTTTGAAAAATTCATAACTTTTAGCCATGGTGTCGGATTTTGCAAACTAGATATCATCAGAAAGCTGGTTTTGTTGTCTTCACAGATCTTAGACCTGATTTTTCTATTTTTTTCACCAGGTATCTGATTTTTTGTCAGAACTCAGCATTTTCTTTCTGGGTTATTTTCTTGGGAAAGGTGTAATCACAATTTTTTTTTAGATCAAAGGAGAATATTTTTTTGCATTTGAGAGTATATACTGCTATTTTTTCATGGATTCACAAAATATTGCACCCCTTACTCCATTCAACTACTTTGGCTGGAAAAAACAAATGGAGATTCTTTTGAAGCATAAAGGGTTGTACAGAGTGACCATGGGTATTGAAGTTGAACCTGCAGGTGCTACTGAAAAGAGCAAGTGGTTTAATAGGTGTGATGAAGCTTTTGGTACTTATGTCTATCTATTTCTCCTGATCTTCTTTTTCATATTGAGTCTTGTACTTCTCTAAATTAGATCTGGACTACTTTAGAGTCTTTGTTTGGGAAGTGGGATACTATGAGAGGATTCCAGTTGGAGAATGAACTCATTAGCTTAAATCCTAGGGATTTTGACAGCATCTAGGAGTTCTTCACAAAACTCAAGTCTCTTCATTTGCAGTTGACATAGTGTGGTATTCAGAAGTAGGACTCTCAATTAATATTGTCCATTCTTTCTAAGCTTGGACCCGAGTATTCAGTTTTTGTTTCTACATTTTATGCCACTAAGGATGCTCTTGGTACAAGATTCACTATGCCCTCTCTTGATGAGTTTGCTTCATCCCTCACTCGAGAGCAAGCTAAGTTAGCTAGCATGGGAACAGTGAAGCCTTCTTCATCACAAGCACTCATTGCATCTCAGGAGCCCAAAGATCAAAATGCTTCTTCAGGAAAAGGCAAGAAATGGAAACAAAAGGATTCCAAATCTCATGAGCAACAAAAGAAGTCCTCAGATTCATCCTCCTCTTCTAAGGGGAAATCATCTAAGAAGGAGAAAGTTACATGTGCTTATTGCAAGAGGGAAGGACATGTAGAACATAGATGCTACAAGAAGGATATTGATGAGCTGAAACATCTTCTTTAGAAACATCAGATTGATTTTCCTTCTAGGATGTCTGCATCATCTTCCTCCCCTCCTTCTTCAGAGCAACTTGACACAGGCACATCTGGTTTGCATACCACATCATTTTTGAAGGGACATGCTCTTTGTGCTTATTCAAGTCATGAATCAAGAAGATGGCTTCTAGATTCAGGAGCTTCTCATCATATGACATCTTCACAGTCTATTTTCACTTCCTTTGAGTCTTGTACCATGTCTCTTATTTTGATAGGAAACAATACATACATGAGTGTTACAGGGAAGGGGTATATTAGTTCTGGGGACAAAACTTTTCAGGATTTCTTGTGTGTTCCTCATTTGAAAAACAAACTTCTTTCCATATATCAGATCACACATCGAGGCAATGGGAGATCTACAGATTTTACAAATTCTATTATCATTAGAGACTTGGAGAGTAGAACGGTTATTGCTACTGGGGTGGTGGATCACTCATCTCAATTGTATTCATTTGCAGATTTTTCTACTGATAGTGCTTCTGTTCCTGTAGTTGTTCCTTACACTTGTAGTGTGAACCATCATTCTAAGGAGACATTGGGCTTTGTTAACTTCAAGGTTCTTTCTTCAGATCCTGTTCTCAAGCCTTCCATTCCATATCCTCCTCCTCTTGTTGTTGCTACTATTGCTATTGATGTGGCTTCTTCTATTTCAATGCAACAAGATCTTGTTGATCCTCCCTCTCTGGTGGGTACTCTTGATTCTTCACCTTCTTTAGCTTCTTCATTTGTTGAGGTCACCTCTGCTTCAATGGAGACATCTTGGGCTGCACCTGTTCCACCTTTAGAGATTGCATTCATGTAGCCACTCTCTCACTTCTTTCAGGAGATGCAGTTTCTTCAGTCCTACTGGAGTTACTTCTTTTTGGGAGGGCTATGTGGTCTTTTCATTCCTCTCTTATGGGGGGGATCTTTCATGTATCTTCATGATGAATGTTGTCCTTGGGGGGTCTTATGGAGTCCTCCATCCTTCATCACTTTGATTTTTTCATCCTATTTTGGGGAGGATTTTTTGTTCCGATGTGGTTTTCTCCTTTACCCCATTTTCATTGCATTTGTAAATGGGTACCTGATCAGTCCTTTGTTTTCGGGACCCATCTCTTGCATCTTTGCATCATTTGCATAATAATCTGCTTCTCCCTAAGTTGCACTTATGGGGGGGTGTTAGTGTAATTATTTATTTATTACACTAGCATAAGTTGACTTAGGTCTTGCATTTAATTAATTAAGTCCTAGGTTGCATAATTAGATAAATCATTTAATAATGGGGTAATTCCCCCTTCCTTGTTTGTAGGAGATACGATTCCTTCTAGAAGATGAGTTGTCCTTCTAGAACTTATCTCTATCTTTTTATCATTTCCTAGATAAGGTTCACCTGTTGTCACATGTAGTGTGATTTTAACACTTGGCAACATCTTACGCATTTTAGGTTTTCACTCATGCCTATATATTCAAGGTATTTTGTACATTTGTAATCATCTCATATTTAATTTGACATTCTTGCATCTTAATGATAGCATGATATTTCTGACATTTCTCTCTTGTGGAAGTTATTTTGTCTTGTAGGTGATTCTGAGGTGTTTGAGGAGTTCACCTAAACTCCTACACTTTGTCCATCTTTCTCAATTCAGAAGCATTCCTCAGACTACTTCCATATACAATCTAGAATGGTGATTTACCAGTGCTCCTATTGACATAATTGTTATAAGAAAATTCCACTTGTGGTAAAATGAAATCCCATCCCTTTGGTTTATCTCCTACTAAGCATCTTAGCAGGTTACCCAAACTCCTATTGACCACTTCCATTTGTCCATCAATCTGTGGATGGTGAGCAGAACAAAACTTCAAATCTATCTTCAACTTCTTCCATAATTTTCTCCAGAAATAACCAACAAATTTGGTATCATTGTTTGAAACTATACTCTTTAGTAGACCATGTAATCTCACCAACTCTCAAAAAAACAACTCTGCAATATGAACAATATCACTGGTCTTATGCCACAGAATGAAATGTGCCATCTTCAAAAATCTATCCACCACCACAAATATAGAATCATGCCCTCTCTATGTCCAGGGCAATCCAAGGACAAAATCCATACTAATGTCCTCCCATGGCCTCTTAGGTATAGGTAATGGATAATACAATCCAATATTCTAACTTGTTCCTTTTGCCATCTCACATACTCTGCAACTTTGTACAAACTTCTTCACATCCTATTGTAACTGTGGCTAGTAATAATTCTCACTAACAAGAGCAATGGTCTTATATCAATCGAAATGCCCAACCAATCCTCCAATATGCTTCTCCTTGATTAAATTTTCTTTCATAGAACTCCTTGGAATGCACAATTGGCTTCCTCTGGACAACATTCCATTTTGGATTAAGAAATCCAACCATCTTGTCCTATCCAATGTAATAGGTTCCAAACAAGTCTTTCAAGCTTATGCAAAGTCTATATATTCTGGATACAAACTCTTGAGTTCGTTTAACCCAACAACCTCTATATTCATCTCTATCAACAATTTTTTCCTTCTACTTAAGGCATCTGCAACTCTATTTAATCTTCCACTCCTGTGCATAAAAAAAGTATAATTCTGCAAAAACTCAACCCATTTTAAGTGCCTTTGATTCAAATTTCCTTGACTATTGAGATACTACAAAGCCTAGTGATCAATATATAAAACAAATTATTTTGGCAATAAATAGTGTCTCCATTTCTTCAAAGCCTAAACTATAGCATAGAACTCTTGATCATAGACAAAATATTTCTTCTTAGCATCATTTAGCTTCTTACTAAAATAGGCAACATGTTTACCTTCTTGACTGAAAATAGCTCCTATGGTAGTGCAACTAGCATCACAATCTACCTGAAAGACCTTATTGAAATATGGAAGTGCCAAAATAGGTTGCTCTATAACTTTCTTCTTCAACATATCAATCCTTTTTTCTGCTCCTGTAGTCCACTTAAACTCTTTTCTATCCCCTCTCATTGCTTCAGTTAGAGGTGCACAAATACTACTATACTCTTAATAAACTTTTTGTAAAAACTTGCTAGACCATGAAATGATCTTACCTCTGTAACACTCCTCTGGGTAGGCCATTCAATGATAGCTCTCACCTTCTCTGGATCCATTTTAAGACCCTCTATTGAGACAACAAATCCTAGATACACCAACTCCTTTTTTACAAAACTACATTTCTTCAAATTAATCAACAGCTTCTCCTCCCTTAGTTTCTCAAAAAAAATTTGGATATGCATCAAGTGTTCTTCCAATGTCTTACTGAAAATTAGAATATCATCCAAATAAACAATAACAATTTTTTCTAAAAATTCTTGTAATACCTCATTCATAAGCCGCATAAATGTGCTCGATGCATTGGTTAGCCCAAAAGGCATGACTAACCACTCATACAAGCCCTCCTTGGTTTTAAAGATTGTCTTCCATTCATCTCCTTCTCTAATATGGATCCAGTGATATCCGCTCTTCAAATCTATCTTTGTGAAGTACTCAACTCCACTCAAACAATCCATAATGTCATCCATCCTTGGCAAGGGGAATCTATACTTGATGGTGATCTTGTTGATGGCTCTAGAATCTGTACACATTTTCCATTCCCCATCCTTCTTTGGTGATAGTACTGCAGGTACTGTACATGGACTCAAACTCTCTCGAATCAATCCATTTTGCAACAACTCTTGCACTTTTCTATTCAACTCTTCACTCTCTACTGGAGTTATACAATGAATTGGCTTATTTAGAAAATTGTCTTTAGGAATCAAGTCCATCTAATGACTAATATTTCTTACTGGAGGAAAACTTTCAAGTACGTTATCATAAATAATAGCTTGAAACTTGTTGATGGAAAAAATTGGCAAGGTAACATCCCTTTGTGGGAAACTCAGTTTATGGGAGACTTATTGCGCTAAACTAAGTGACCTATAGATTTTTAAAGAAGTCAGCTTCTCTATAATTGGGGTTTTGGAATGAGAAAAGGAAATAGATATAAAAATAAAGGATCTAACTAAGGAAATGCGCTAGAGTTTAGATAAAAGACACAATAAACCTATTTTTTTGATATGATCTAAGGGCTTGCTCTGCAATTTACCATATCCTAGAATAACATAAATTAAAGATTGAAGCATGAACAACTCATTCAATGATATAAAATAATTTTCACACCAATTTACTGAAAAGAAGAGTCAAAAGACATGATCTAAACTAGCAAACTTACATTGAAATTATAGAAGTTCAACAAATAAACCATTCAAACAATAATGGAATAGCATAAAGTTTACCTTATATCATAAGAAAATAGAGAGGCTAAATAATCACAATCTATGAGTTCTTGCAATAATCTAAACAATAAAAGGCTTGGTGTATCTCCAAAATCCTATAATTCTTAAACTAGTGGAACTTAGAACATGTAACATGTAATCTTTGAACCCCTCTTCAGAAGCAAAGAGCAGTATATATAGTCAACATTCCCATTGCTTGGTAAGCAGCAACTAAAAAGATTCAGAATCCAGAGCAATCATGTTGCAACAATGATTACCCTTGGTCGTTGTAATAGAAAAGGTTCAGGCCATAGCATTTGGTCACCTCCCAGCCAGGTGAATCCCCTACGAATGATAGCAATGGTCCCATGCAAACAAGTGTCGCCACCCAGTTCAGGTGGTTATAACACATGGCAACATCTCGTAGCCCGTAGTTCAATCTATCCTATGTTGAAGAAGCAATTGCAAGGAGGCAAATGACAACATGGTGCATGCTGTGTTCATTCTCTCTTCCCTTCGTTGAAAGCCTACACTGCAGTGACACGTAGCAACAATGTTTACTACTCGGAACGGCCGGAAAACAGGGAGGGAGGCTAAGTGGCATGTGTGGGAGGAGACTTCAAGCAAAAATCTGAAAAAGAAGGCTGTCCAATTGCTCTTAACAGGCTACAAAGGAAAGAGGCCAGGCAGGAGGAGGAGGAGGGTGCCTGCCCCGAAAGGCCCAGCACTGGAGACTTCCGGTGTATGAGCATTCGAAAAGGGGTTATGGAAAATGCCATTCCATTTGAAAAAGCAAAAAAGGCGCGGTGGAAGAAGAATGGCGAAAACCCAGAAACGTGCCCCGGGAGGTGACGGGACTGCCTGGTGGAGAGAACAAAGAGCTGGCTCCGTTTCGGAAGGTTCAGAGTTGCCGAGAAAGAACCAGGCCTTCCACAGGGGTCAACGCAAATCCATTGTTGTGCGATCGGGACTGATGCGCGCGCGGCGTATCGCTATTGCTGGCGCTCACTGAACCAGGCATTGCTGGTGGAAGCATGCCACCACCAGGCGGCGCAACTGCTGGCACTCGGCGCCGGAATTATTCGCGGGCGCATGCGGATGCCCTCTTCTTCGACGCGCGGCGGCAGCCTAATTGCAGGCGCTGGGAAACTGTTCGTAATCACTCCTCTTCGAGAGGAGGAAAAAGGACAAGGAAAAGCAGCTGACGGGTAGAAATTTCCCATTCATGTAATCTAGTTCAAAAGTAAAAACACCCAATGAAAAACTGTAGTTTACGAGGGGAAGGCCAAGTAGTAATGGAATGAACTTGTTTGTTGTCTAGGCCAGCAATATCGATCTTTGATTCTTACTTGCCTTGTCCAGTGCATTCATCAGAGACCATGTATAGCTTAAGCTAAACTTCTTCCGCCGGGGAACCTTCTTTGTGATGAACCGTGGGAATTGTTCGATTGTTCCATGAACTTCCTAGCTCAATTTTTTTGCCTTCGAGATGAACTAGAGCATTGGATACAGTGTTAGGCAGAAGGATTTAACCTTTTCCCAATAAGACATGTATAGCTTCCGAGCTAATGGGATGAGATCTGGCTGCACAACGGGGACCTAGAGAGCACTCTTTAGAAGAAAAATCTCTATATCCTTTGAATTGACATTCTCTATTAATTTCATAGTTCTTTTTTTTGTGGATGCAAGTTGCTCCCTAAGGCTACTTATCTCTTTATACCAATTCTCCTTTGCTCTGGCGTGGTTCGCCAATTCTGTGTCAAGAGAGTACTTTATCTCTTGGAGCTCTTTTTCTAATTGGGCCTTTCAGCCTTCAAAGTCCGTTTGATTCTTTTCTAATTCCTGCTCATGTAGAGTGCATTGAGCTACTAACTCTTTATCTTTTTGTTGTAGATTCTGCTCTGTCAGGGCCAATTGGCTCTAATATTCCAAGTTCTTTTCCCGTAGCTTGTTGATTAGTGTGTGGTCATCGGATTGGGACTTCCTGAGTTCTTCCTAGAGTTTGTTCCACTCCAACTCTTTTGTCTGTGCTTTTTCTGATAAGTGTGCAACTTTTTCTTCCAGTGATTTCTCCCTCGTCTCTAGGAAACTAACCCTTTCCTTTACAAGCTTCAATTGCTCCTCCTTTTTCTTTAGCTAATGACCAGACTTGAGGAAGTTCGTTGTCACCACCCACTGTATTCCCTCCATGTGTTCTACCTTGTCTTGTAGTTTGGCTGCATTCAGATCGAGTCCCATGGAATATGTGTTGTAATCATTTGGCAACATCTCTCCTTATGGCTTGGTAGTGTTTGGGTACATGGTGGTAAAATTCAACGTTTTTTGCACCTCATTATACATAGTATACACTTTCGGCTCCACATGGCTTTTGTCATCCTTAGCCTTTTTCTTTTGTATTCTGAGAGCCCACGCTTGCTTTGTGGCTTCTCCTTGGGGGTTGATCCCACAATAGTGGTTTACAATTTTTGGCCAAATTGGACACTGAAATAATTTTTTCTAACTAAATCTTCACTTTCGGGCACCTATAGCGGCTAAACCATGAGGAATTTGATGATGATACAAACTAGAGTTTCATGAAATTTTTTCTGTAGATTCCAAATATATTTTTTTCAAAATTTTTGGAATCAGATTCAACCTCTTTTTCCATCTCCCTCAAAAACTAGTTTTTTTCTTCAGAAAACAACATTTTAAAGGAATGACGCTCACCGTATAATGCATAACTTTTTTTCCATGAAGGATAAAATTCTAATTCTTTCAAATTTAGATTTGTAGCTCTGATATCTAGTGCTTCCACTTTTTTAGATAGTGTTTTATTGAATATTTTTTCCTTAATCAAGTTTCAAAGTCAAATCAATTACAATTCAGAGATAGGTAGACCGTATAACACGTAACTTTTTTTGTATGTATCAAAATTCAATTTTATTTTTTTGTTGGATCAAGGACTTCAATATCTGGTGCACTCATATTTTTCATTTTTTTTTAATAATATTCTATTTTTCCACATGTGCAGAACAAAGAGCTTCATTTTTAGTGAAAAACCTACATTCACAATAAATAAAAAATAAATATATTAATAAAATTAAATTTATTTAAAATTATTCTTTTTGGGAAGCTTATAAAAAGGAATATATACTTACAAAAAATATTTTTTAAATGAATTCATTTGATCCCCTAAAAGGTAAATCAAAAGTGGTTTTTTATCAGCATTTTGATAGGTGTAAAGGAGACTTCGTTATAGGTATGGTTTAAAAATAGTTGGATTCTATCCAAGGGGGTTTGATCTAAGGTAGTTTGATCAAACCCTCTTCAATTGGAATGATTTAAATGGGAATTTTTAAGGCTTAAATCATTATATTTTCTAAAAATATGTGATTTCAGCAAAAATCAGAATCTCCCAAAAATTCTAAACCAACTTTGTGGGATCACCCTGAGGCTATGAAATTAGATGGCGACTGAACTAGCTTGCCTGCAAAGGGTACACTGGGAGGTAGGGAAAAAGGTAATGTAAGCATGGCAGGCCCCCATGTTTTGCTCTTCTAGAGAGTAATAGTTTGTGGGGAGAAATAAGGGACTTGCCAAGGTTTAGTTTGTCAACTGGTAGAAGGGCTCATCAATTGCCGTGGTGATGGGGTAGTCATTTTCAAGTCCATTTGTTGGGAATATTGGGTTGGACCCAAAGTAGCAATAGAAATGGGGGTACCAATGGTGCTTGAGCCTTTAGAAAGAGAGGAAAGGAGAGATTGAGCAGTGGTAGCTAGTCTTAAGGTTCACAAAGGCATTAAGATAGATGGCCCTATCTAGGAAAATTGAGAGAAACCTCCTGCAAACATTGTGGTAGGGGTAGAGAAGGTAGGGCCAACACTTGTAGTAAGGGGTGCCATAGGAATGGCAGAGGATACAAAAGATTGAGAAGTGAGAGAAGAAGGAGTGAACGTTACCTACAAACTGGATGATGGCTCCTCACTTACTATGAACTCTTGGCTCGCTGAGAGCACTTGGCTTGCAGTGGCTTCTTGTGATCCTTCTCCTATAATAGCTTCCGTGAATTTCCGTTTAGGGGGTGGGGAGTCTCTAACCTCTACAAACTCTAAATGTTGTTATTGGGATGCTCTTGTTGCTTTTGAGGCCTAGGTGAGCGTCCACAAGACTCTTGATATATTTAGTTGTACATTTGGAGTGACATAGGCAGGATGCCCTATGGACTTCTTCTTTTGCTGAGTGGAGGAAGACGATGTATCGGATTCCTCCTTCACCTACTCTTCTTCTTCATTGGGGTCCTTTCCTCCACTAGCGCTTAGGTTGGAAGAAAAATTCTCCTCATCCCATAGTCTGTCAAACTCTTCATCATCCAAAATACTTTCATATGGTGCATCAAGCTATTTTGTCTCTTGGTGATATATCTAGAAAGGATCTGATCCTTTCTATACTCCATTCTTGTTCTTTTCTCAACTTATTGAATAGGGATTTTCCCATTTTGTAGTTCTCATCATAATCCTCCTCAATGAAATAGAACTTATGCCATGGTAGCCTGCTATCCTCTATGGGAATATGAATCAGGTCAACCAATAATTCATCTTCATCCTCCAGTGGGCTGCACCTCTTCTCCCAGTAAGGCTGAGGAATGTGAGTTACCTTGATATTCTCATATGGTAGATCATTGAAAGGGTTGTAATTCCTTTTGTCATAGATCATTACAAACCCTAGATGAGCCATTTTATATTGCAATAGCAGGTGTGGCTGCTTCTTTTTCATGGCCACTGTTTTGAAGCTTTACGGATAGATGAAGAATCCCTTCCTCTTGGCTTTTCCACTATAGAAAGTAACTTCAATAATGCATGCCTGTCGAAACAATTCAAGGGATAGCACTCGATTTGTAACACACTTTAGAAGGCGGAATGGTTCCTCGATGAAGCCTCACATCCAGATGAATGTGAAATCCGCTCCAAAAAATTAGTCACATCTGGGAATGAAGCTCTACATATACTCTATATGTGTCTAAGTGAGTCGATTAATACTATCCTCTCCTTGAAAATATTGCAAAATCGAAGTCAAGAAATAATCTAAAAATGCATAATAATCAAAACTGGAAGAGAGGAGAGGAGTCCAGATAGAAACCAACTTCCTTCTATTCCTTTCGTTAAAAATAAACAACTTCACCTGCTTATCAAAGAAATCAGGGTTCTAATGCAAAAACATATGGGCAAGATAGGAAGGGAATCTGAACTTCTGTTTAGCTTGGTATTTGTTAATTTTCTCTATCATTTTCTTTGTGAGGTACTCTACAAAATCATACCCGAAATAAGATTGTTTCCTGCGAAAATAAAAACCTAGGCCCAATTGAAATGCGTGCACCTCCTGATCAATGTCCAAACTAAAAATAAATGCCATCATTGAAAAGGAATCTTGTAGGTCTATTTTGAAAGAACTATGTTGCACTGGAATTCTTGGTGGCTTCCTCTACTCTGCTTCAATCGTTTGGGTTTCTTCGTTATAAAATTCTAGAGCCTTATTCCTAGTGTTCCATATATGATCCCCCTATTTAGGAGTGAATTCCTCCATTTTCATCCCTCTTTACTTATGATCAGAAATACACAGCATATTCTAGATGGCTCTTGGAGTGATATTAACTAATAGAGTCCTGCCCTTGATAGTGTTGGTGCTTGAGTTGAAATGCTTAATGGACGCATCAACCAATTCCAAGCAATAGTGCACAAATGGGACCATATATTGAGGAATCTTGTTGAACCATACTTTATCTACCATCGACATTGTCTTTTTGGATATTTTCATTCTTTCATAGGCTGCTTCCCTCAATCCTTTAGGGTTTTTTGCAAGAAAGGGATCATGAATATTATCCCAATCCTCCTGAATTAAGTTCTAGTCTCTATAGCTTTTGGGCCTATCTAGCTCCTTTGTGTTTTCCCACTTTGGCTTGTCAGGAATACCTGGTTTGGCATAAGAAATGTTTTCAAAGATATTGACGACTAGTGCCCCTCGCATAGCTTTAAATAAGCTTTTCATTGCCCCTCCCTATAATTCTTGGCTTGAACATTTTTCCATTTTTTATTTGCAAGAAGCTTTTGCTTGGCTTGAATTTTTCTACAAGTTTACCTCAGCTCTGGCTCTACACTAGAAATCGTTTCTACTCTAGGTAGTGTATTTGAAAAGACCTTTTAAGTGCTTAAATATTTCACATGCAATACTTAGCTATTTTTCCTCAAGGTGGTAGATAGGAGTTACCTTTTTTCATTTAATTTGCCATATACCACCAACCTTTTGGCTTGTGCGAGATGAATCACTTGCCATTT
>VDFB02137551.1:0-49280 GCA_007258455.2 Sequoia sempervirens
TTTTAGATGGTTGCTACTATTTAGACTGCTAATTATTTGTTGATTATTTTTGTTGTAACATTCTTTGTTTGGATAGGGTTTTGGGTCCCTTCAAAACTTGTTTGTAATGGGTTTTAGGTCCCATCAGAACCTATTTTTCCTCTAATAAAAAACATTCCCCTATGGACATAAAACCATCATGACATGCAAAAGAAGAATCATCATAAGGTTCAACAATGCCAAGTTAAATACATGTTCACCCTCATATTCACATAATGAATCATTCATAAAAATAGTTTAATGCGAAGGCGTATGACGAACGTCCTCCAAAATAAATATATCATGAATTAAATCATGTGAAGGAAAGGTGCTCAAAGGTAGCATCATTAGAATAAAGCATATTACTACCACTATACATAGAAAAATAAGAAAAACATGAGAATCTTGGATAACTATAGTAATTATATATGAGGGAGGAAAAGTAGTTGCTAAATCCAAGCTAAAGAAGGATTTAAAGTGCATATATGATGGAAAAATCCTTTAGTAGACAATATGATCTCATTCTTAAAGTAAATTGTTAGTAGTGAATCAAGAATAAGATGATTACATGTTACAAATTGTATAGACATGTAAAAATCAATAATGGAAGCATGAATGAAAGCTAACAATAAGAGACCATGTGAGTCTAGATGACTTATAGATATAAAAATCAATATTTGTCTAAGTTTGGGAAAGGAAGGGATCACAAGAGTATACAATAAAATCCTAAAACTTTGAAGAAGAAAAATGATATAGGAATGGTGTGCAATATTTTATAAATTAGATAAATTAGTAAAAAATAAGATCTAAGATAAAACCTTAAAAGGTATCCAATGGTGGTTAGGGTTAAATCATAAAACCTAGGCAAAAAAATATAGTGATGAATATGAATAAACCCAAGCAACATTTGAAAATGAATGATAAATAAGGATTATGTTAGATCTAGAATGTCCTAAAATGAATGAAGGTATAACCCTAGGAGGTGTAAGATTAGATGGGTTCACTAATTGGAAAATACATTTTCCTAATATTAATCTAGGATAATTAAATAAAATCTATACACCATAGCATAAATCAACCAATATTCTAGTAATAATCAATTGGGACTAATAAATAAAACAATTAAATGTTACTTTTTAAAATTGAATGCAAAGGGGTTTAAGATACTTAGATCTAGGACCAATATGGATGAATAAGTTTGATATCAATTTAAAATTTTACCTTAGGATTGGAAAAGCTATATTCACTATCTATACTTCACCTTGTAGTCAAAACACTTGATTAACTCTAATGTGGGTTGATCTTGCATCTTAGGGTCATTTTCATGAGCACATTTATCCATCTTGGGACTTGTGGACTGAATCTAGGCAATTGCACACTTCTACTTTTTGATTCATTGAATTTCCTACTCTTTGTTGACTATCAAGGTCTAGTGGTATTTAGAATTACCTTGGGGAAGTTGTCAAATCACAAGGACCAAGATATCCTAGGTCAACCCCTTGATTGGACCAAATTTAATACTTATGGAAATGATCAAAGACAATACTCTAGTCATATAAATGCATTAGAGTGATAATTCAAATATAGGTACCTTTTACTACTTCAATTGAAGTTTTTGTAAAATGATTCATCTCTCCACTACATAGAATTTTGCTAATGCTTACTAGATGATAAATGAATGTATGTTGAATTCCTTTAAATATTGATAATGTATAACAATAAATGATGCAAAATGTGTGCTAAGAATTGTGATCTCATGGTAGGAATGAAATGGGTAGGAGAGAAAATTTTGAATCTTAAAATTTGAAATCTTAGGAGTCATTACCACATGGTGTGGAATAGATCCCGTGCCACAAGATTGATCTAAGACAAGGCAATAAAAATATTGATGTGAGGAATGAATGTGTAGACACAAAGGGTTTAATAAATGTTAAATATATGAGAATATATGTAGAAGTAAATGACATAAGGTTTAATATGTGGAATGTGTGGAGGTGGGGATATGTGAAGGATCATCCATTTTCACACAAAATTCTATTATTTATCAATATAAAATTACATTAAACCATTCCATAAAAAATGGGCCTAAAACTAAATGAGAATTGACATAGATATATGTAAATTTTACCAAATTATAATTAGATTATGACTCTAAATTTTAACACAAGCATATATTATAACCCAAGACAAGGAAATACATAAATTGATGTGAGGGATGAATGCCTAGACACGGGAGCTATAGTAATTATTAAATGTATTATATAGAACAAAATGAGATAAGGTCTAATATGTGGAGGTGGGGATATGTGAGGATCACCCAACTTCATATAAAATTGTGTCACTTATCAACATATACTTACATTAAATTGTTATATCAAAATGGGCTTAAAACTAAATGAGAATTGACATAGATATGCAAATTTCTCTATAAAACTAGATTATGACTCTTAATTTTAACACAAACATATCTTATGATATTTATATTAGGATTAAACTGTGTATCTTATGAGTCAAACTCATTGACCCATATTTCATGAGAATGAATGGCCCACTTAGCACTCATTGCATTTAGGTGATGATCATAGGGGTGAAGCATTGGGTCTTCTCAAGTGGTTTCTCATCCTAGTATTACTTTGACTCAAGTAGTTTACCATATAGTTTTCCCCAAGATCAATCTCACTTATCTTGCTACTCTATTTACAAAAAAATTAGTGATTGTCAGAGCTCTATAGTGAATGGTTTATAGGTAAATGAGCTCTATAATGATTGATTCATAGCTAAAGGGGCTCTATAATGAATGGTTCACAAGGCACAACACTTGTCGAGGTTTTGCAAATGGTGTAGTGAGATAAGTAGGCTTGATTTTGGGGTAAATGAGTAAATGGCTCTATAATGGATGGTTCATAAGGCATAACACTTGCTGATTTTTTTACAAATGAGGTAGCAAGATAGGTGGGTTTGATCTTGGAGGAAAATCTATGGTTAAGCATGCTCGAGTCAGGGTCATACTAGGATGGGTGAGCTCTTAGGAAGTCTCAATGCCTCACCCTTATGAAGATCACTTAGATGCAATGAGTGTTAAGTAGACCATTTATTCTCGTGAAAAATTGATGTCTATAAACTACATTCATAAGATACATATCAATAAATTTGACTCAAAAGTCACACACTTGAACCCCTAATATAAACATTATTAATTTGATACACTGAAAAAAAAGAAAAACTTCCTACTTAACAAACATATCTTATAATTTTTATGAAAAATATATTAAAAACATATTTTTAGCTGATAGGCTTTCCTTTAGACTTGCAAGTCCAAAATTGATCGGTAAATCTATCTCACGCCTGAAAACAAGATTTACTCACCATTAAACCACTGTTGAGTCGCCGGAGAACAAGTTTCAGCTGTTGGTAAATCAGCTGCCATTTAATAGTAAAATCCTCCAAAATATCATGTGAAATCATCAAAAACCAAAATCAAATAATACCCAATTTTTTGTAAAGGTAAAATCTAGATTTATCTAAGTGAAAAAAATCTATCCACACAATCCTTGAACCTCTTTTAGATACAAGTACTAATTTTAAAACTCCAAAAAAAAATCACTATAATAAACAACAATTGATAAAAAGAGCCAAACCAAATGCACTGTAACCCAACATAAATTAAACTTCGGTTTTGAAGATAAATATGTATTCTCAAATGCAAACATCCCCATCTACAAAATTGTGCTGGACTAATCAGTAGGTTTAATATCACAAAAATAAGAACCTTCAAAATAATAAAAAAATCTACACACAGAAGCCATGATCTACACCTCATTAAACACTAAAATATGAGAATACTGGCACTGGCACTGGCACTGCCACTTTATATAGTCTGTCTGGCAAATCTTCCATTGCCCAGGTATAGCCTGGAAGTTATTTTTTTGTGAATGAAGTAGGTCACTGACCCACCGACAAAGATAACAATATTTATTTTCTTCTTTTCATATCCCATATAGAAGCCTGTGTAAAGCCTCTGTTGCTGCCTAAATCTGATGTATTGAAGTTTTCATTGATACCCACCAAGGTTTCTTTTGTGGAAAGACAATAGGAGTGAAGGTCCAAGCTATGGCAATGCAGCAACACATGCTGAATTCTTTGACCAGGATCAAGTTCTCCATGTCAGCAAGTTTTTGGGTAGGCTTTCTTAACTGGTCTAGCTTGGTTTTACTGTGAATTATATTTGAATTGTTATGCTTTTCTTGGTTTATTATGCACAATGGGTATTGGGTACAGCTATGGTTTTGACACCATTTTAATGTCTTTATCATTTTCATATACCACTATTTCCTTCCTTCTTAGGCAGATTCTCTTTGCATTCAAGTAGTTAATGAGGCTAGACCAATGTCTCAAGACTTGACCTTAAACCTTTGATTAAGTTTGTTTTGATGGAGGTTGCTTCTTACACTGTCTTTGAATGTAGATAAACTCAATAAGAAATAGTTTATGTTTTCAATCCCCCATCATAGGGCTTAATTTCATGCTCATTACTGAAATAGGAAGAGCTTTAAAAGGGTAATAAAGTTAAGTTAAACATATGTAGCTATGCTCTCACAAGTAGAAGAAAAACATGATGGAGATGGCTAAAATATTTGTTGTGTTATCAAATAGTTTGACAGTAAAAAAAAAAATATAAAATTTTGTTTTATTTTTATATGGGTAATAGTTTACTTGACTGAAATTAATCTTTAATGTTCAAATATGATAATATATTTCATTCATAAGTAAAATTGATAAATAGATGTTCTATTTTTATTGGCAATTATTTGCCTTTTATTGAATTAGCAAAGAGCTAGTAAAACTTTGTGGATTTCAATTTCTTTCTTTAATTGATTCTTTTGTCTATCAGATATTGTAATAATTTTATTTTTTATTTTTTAAATGTTTCAATCAAATAATAATATGTATAAATGTGTAGTGAAACATTAATATTATTTTCATTATCTCTATATTTTATAGAACTTTTAAGAAGTACTCTTTGATAAAATGATTGTGTTTTGTGGTTTCCGAGACACCTTTAAAGATTTGGATGAGTATGATGCCTTATAAATCACCCCTTTCTCACAATTTAGATACAAAATTACATAGATAATCTCTAATTAATTATTATTCACAAACATAATTAAGCATTTATTAGGATGGGGAAGAATTTGGGTAAATACAATCCACTACTTTAGGCATTTAAACATCTATTTCAATGAAAAAAACTTTTAGAACATATATCTTATAACTAAAATTTGTGGGAAAATGGTAGGGTTTTGACTATGTAGAAAGAGTTGATAATAATTCCTTGAGCATAGGAATGACTATGAGTCTAACATTGAAAAAAATAACTAATAGAAGAAAGATCAATGACACATATGTCTCCTTCCAATTGGTTAAATATAAAAGATGAAAAAAATTGGAGGAAAGGAAAAAAGTTTATAATCATGATTAAAACATGTAATATGGTGAGATAGGTTGCATAATGTGATAAGCATGCAAGGAAAAGGTAAATATAATCATGAAAGTAAGCATATCATAGGAAAATGTACGGTTCCCCCAAATGTCACCTTTAATGAAGGAAAATGATAATGATAGGTGTAAATGTTAAATAAGGATTATGTAACCACATTCAAGATGTAATAGATAAGAATGATAAAATATCTTTAACATGTAATCATAAGCATGATAAAGATAATAAACATATTAGTATAAAATATAAGCATGATGAGGATTGTAAACATATAGGCTTGTGAATCTAAAATTTTAAACATCATGATGAGATATTAACATGATAACCATATGGGAACATGTAAATTTTATAACATATAAACATGTAAATAGTATATGGTGCAAACATGAGAAGAAAATGGTCATGATAAAGTGTAAGAATGATAACATAAGAATAGGTAAAATTAGGAACATCATATGGTGTAAACATAAGAGCTCTAGACATCCTAATCATGGAACATAAGAAGCATAGGAGAACCATAAATCATAACATAGGCATATAAAAAGGAGTATTTTAAAACATAAATGGTAAACATGAAATATAAGAACATGGTGGAATTCAATATATATATCCATAATAGTTGAACATAAGAAATAATGGGGCAAGCCTAGAACATAATATAGAAGGTGAAATGAGAATAAGACATGCATAATGCATAATAAACATTGCATAAATAAAAGACCAAATTGTAAGGACATAAAAAAGAGAGTAAATGAACTATTATAAGTAAATAAATAAGTAAAAAAAATACTCAAGGGTAGAAGGAAAAAGATTAAACATGTCTCTATCCAAATATACTCAAGGGTAGAAGTCATGTGAAATGATGCACTCAAAACTATCAACCACACATCATCTAATGTATGGGCTGCCAAGGCTGCAATAAATGCTTCTCCATTATCTTGGGATGATTTCTCATATTCAAAACCAGAGAAAGACTTGTTTTTCTTCTTCTTCTTCTCCTTCTTGCAATCTTTTTGAATGTGACCAGTTTCACCACAATTCCAACATTTTGCCTTGGAATTCCACAATTTCATGAAAATGAATGACCCACTTAGCACTCATTGCATTTAGGTGATGATCATAGGGGTGAAGCATTGGGTCTTCTCAAGTGGTTTGTGCCACGCAACCCCAAAGGAATTAAGTAAAATGCAACCAATTTTTGTTTTTTTTTTTAACATAGAATAGAGTAGTAAATAACATAACACAATCATTAATCAAATTGCATAACTTAATCCTTTGAGGAACACGAGGTCATTACTTAAAATAAATAATTTACCCAACTATTACATGATCCCAAAACTCATCCATTCATGATAGTAATTACGTCAATAACAACAATAGAAAACGTGATAGAATAATATCAAAAGTTATAACATCATTATTAATTCACCTCAAAACCATGTTACAAATAAAGTACAATGCATCGTCTTACGATTACACTACAATAGCACCATGTGCAAAATATACAAAACTGACCCAACTAGGTGGGAATGTTACATCAATAAAAAGAATCACATAAAGACATAAATCTGGAACCCACGAACAAGAATCCACTGAAACTGCAACTCAGCACCGTAAAATGAACCTGCAATAAAAGAGAAAAACCCAACGGGGTGCGGAACATGTTCCACCCGACCACCCCCATGCTAGGAGTTGCAAAGGAAGAGGTTCCCGACCAAGACCAACAAAACATAAACTCACAATCAACAAAATGAAATTACCCAACACATAAAAGCATTCAAATTCGAACAACAATAAAAACCATCAATATGAAGCAAATGACCGATTCCAGAGGGTTTCCAAAGGACAACATAAATATGAATGTTAGAGGAGAGTGTCATCGCATGGCTTAACATGGATTCTCTAGACTACGACTAACGCAAGGTGCCGCCTCCGTCTACTGATGAATTATCCAGACAAACCGAGCGCTAGGAGCCGCCTCCATCTATGGTTATCCGGACTACCTATCTCAAGGTGCCACTCCATAGGGTTGCTCATGCGGATCCATTACCCTTTGAGAAGACAAGGCAACGAACATGCCAACCACGGCCTTCTCAATCCCCTTTAGTCTGTGGTAGCACTCAAAGGCAGATGAGGCAATAATTATCTTTTTTAGTGTGTTACTACCCAATCCTAGTTAATTATTTAAATTATCACTTATTAAATTCACTCTGACGAGGGCTATCCTGGCGCCCCTTTGTGCGCCAACCACCCACTCAGAGCCACTCCCTCTAATCACTCAATCACAACACAATAACAACAAGGATTGTACAAGATAAAAGAGCTACATCAAAGGACAATCAAACGTGAGGCATGACCATCTCACCAAATATAGGAAATCACTTCCACAATTCGGTACAATCCCAACGTATAACCAACCACAAACATCTCAAGTCTAAATTCAAAGCAAAATCAAAGGCAACCACCTTATCCCACCTCTGGAATCACTTAGGTTCCTAACCAAAATAAAACACTTCTGAGGTTTCCCCGATAAAAGAAAATTCCCATCATTCATGAAATGACATTACTCAAAAGAATTCATAAACAATAATACAACAAAACACATTTTGTTACACGGAATGATTCACATCAAATCGTAATTCAATGCACAAACAAATTTCCATTTAATTAAAACATTAATTTAACGTTATGATTCTCCATTACTTTCATCTTTGAAATACTCAATTCTCAGTGAACAAAACTATTTACAACCTATCTTTTACTATACTATCAAATTAAATCTAACCTACAATTAAGTTACAATTTACATATACATCAATCTACACACACACACACACACATATATATATATATAGAGTATTAACATTAATAATAAAATTAACCCCAATACCTATATATATATATATCTTGCATGATTAATATATAAAAATTGTATTCCAGATTAATTACCTTTAACTCGATTATCGAACGGATAATGAATAAATCCCAATTTAAAGATATATAATTAATAACTACCATGCACTGCAATTATTATATAATTAGGAAACACCACGCACAACAATTATGATATAAATAGGAAATTACCACACAGAGTGATTATTATATAAATATAGATTTACCTTACCATTCTACCAACAACTAATTAATATTTAACCCAATGAATATTACAATTCACATATATAAAATCCACACATATATATATATATCTGTAAGAATAAATATATTTACACATAATTGTATTCCCAATTAGTCATCATTAACCCCCAAACCATTACCTACCACACTTATAACATACAAACCCCAATATAAGATACATATGACTCTGAAATGACACGCACAACAATTAACATACAGGCCACGAAATTGACGTCCAAAATTTTACTACACCAATGCATAACTCATTGAATACGGACTCTACCAATTATTTGATACGCAAACCGAAACTAAATCTAAAATATCTAAGACAGAAGAGTACAGGCACAGATGAAAGCAATTAACATCCACTGAATGCACACAATACCCGACGGATAAAATACTAATGAAATAATAAATGATGAAACACAAAAAAACTCGATACACTGCGAACTCCTTGCAGAAGAAGGACGAATGGCGCAGATAATTACTAGACAAATTACTATCTTCACACCTAGGACCATTGCATAATATTCAAATGGAAGAACAACTGACAATGCCATACACAACGGAATCATAACAATGGACATGAATATATATAAACTTACACTGTGAGATTTATGCAGCTTTCGAATACAGTGACAAAAGGGATGAAATACTTCACTATACAGTAATGCAAACACCTGAAACCAAACGTTGTATTTCCTATCGAACTCTTAGACACGCATCTTTCCAGCGAACACACATAGTACGAAAAAGATAAAGACACTTGTACACAATACTAAGGAATGGACAGAGAACTTAACACGCGCTACCGCCGGGAGTGGAGGACAGAGAATAGGTTATATATTAAGTATAGTGTATGCTATGTCTGAAAACAACATAACCAAAATTCTATAATAGATAACCTTGCTATTTGCAATAATGCATTATCTTTTGCAAAATACTAATGAATGAATCAAATGTACAAGTCCAAATAAGGATCTCTATATATATAAATATCTACTCAATAAATTTCAAAAAGTCAAATAACAACAAAATTCACGGTATTGCAACCTAGCCAATCACCCACAGAATAAATTAAACACTCCTCTATTCGAAGCGAACACTCCCCAATTCTCACAAATTTAAGACATTTCCAGAAAATAAAAGTAATAATTATTTCCCACGAAACTTATACCTATAAATAATAGTGAATCCACAGAGTCAAAGAAAATAAATAAATGAATAACGAATGTACTCATTTTAACCCGGATTCACTATCCCCAAAACCAATATTTTATTTTGGCAAAAGAAATTTCCAGTACTGGCAAAACCTAATTACATTTTACCATTCCCTATCAATTACATTTTTTTTTTCCTCAAGTAAATTGCATTAAGGAATTTTAAATCATATTTTCCTAGATTTTAAATGTTAAATTTGCAAATCTTTATAGACAGAAATTTTCCCACATAAAATTTATCACAGCCAGAGATTCAAAATAGCATAGACAACTAGAACAAAAGCATAGCAATTAGATTAGAAATTTCAAGAGAAACCTGGCGTCCTACGGCTGAAGAAGAATTCCCCACAGACGCTTTTCTCCTTCTTCACACGCTGGCCCTCTTTCTTACAGCTTCCTTTCCGAAAACAATTTTCTAGCCCCCTTTCCAAAATTTTCCTCTCCCTTTAAAGAATAACCCATTCACCTCTTACAACCGCCCAACTCTTTTGTTTCCATTCCCGCGGAAGGTTTACAACATAACTAAATTCCTTCTCCCAATAACTCCCACAAACTTACCAATTTTAATTAATCATTTATTTATTTATTTGTTTTTTATGTATTCGGTTACTTATTTATTTTAAATTACCACCGCTCAATTTTTAATTAAGTAACTTTAATTATTTACTTATTAAATTTTAAACTAATAATTTCTTTTGTTTTTAACTTACTCCCACTTAATTTCTAAATTTAATTAAAACGAACCTTTGAAAACAATTAACTTTTAACTTAAAATATAATTAACCTTAATACTTCTTTAACACATAATTAATAATTCTAAATAAAATTGACTATTACCAACATAATAAATTAATTAAATCATCTAACTCCAAACAATCGAAATAACAAGACAAAATCGGACCAACATATAACTCAATAAACTCATACGAATGATGGACCTGGGGTCGGGAACCCTTCCTTACAACTCCTTTTAACCACATCGTACCCGTTGGGTTTAATTTGTGCTCGCCATGTCCTGTCAAAGCAGGTGGAGTCGAGACTTTTAATCCTGCAATCCCTGCAAACAATTAAACGTCAAGTAACATATAATCTCCATTGAAAACACATGGTGAAAGGAAATAGCGGGGTAATAGGGCACTCGCAAGCGAGTGGTACTACTCCGTCCTTCCACCATAAAATACTAACATGTCAGCGTAAACATAATACCATTAACGCATATAAATTTAAGAACTTATCATTACATAATAAATCAAATCATCTATGCATAATATATCATCAATTGCTACACACATAACGTAAGAGCAGTAAACAAATTAACCAAGAAACCACACATGATCAAATATAAATCCACCACAGAATATCACAGAGTGTCGACAGTATCAAAAGTATCAAAAGTATCTAATGAACCAATCAACATGGGAGTATTACATGGTTTCTCATCCTAGTATTACTTTGACTCAAGTAGTTTACCATGTAGTTTTCCCAAGATCAAGCCCACTTATCTTGCTACTCTATTTACAAAAAAATAGTGATTGCTCAGATGATAGCTAAATGAGCTCTATAATGAATTTTCTAGCTAAATGGGCTCTATAATGAATGGTTCATAGCTAAAGAGGCTTTATAATGCAACATTTTTGAGGTTTTGCAAATGGTGTAGTGAGATAAGTAGGCTTGATTTTGGGGTAAATGAGCTAAATGGCTCTATAATGAATGGTTCATAAGGCATAACACTTGCTGAATTTTTTACAAATGAGGTTGTAAGATAGGTGGGCTTGATCTTGGAGGAAACTCCACATGATTAAGCATGCTCAAGTCAAAGTCGTACTAGGATGGGTGAGCTCTTAGGAAGTCCTAATGCCTCACCCTTATGAGGATCACTTAGATGCAAAGAGTGTTAAGTGGACCACTTATTCTCATGAAAATTTGACGTCTGTGAAGTACATTCATAAGATATATATCAATGAATTTGACTTAAAAGCCACACACTTGAACCCTAATATAAACATTATTAACTTGATATACTGCAGAAAATACCTCCTACTCAACAAACATATCGTCAATTTATATATATATATATATATATATATTAAAAACATATTTTTTTAAAACTACCAAAAAGATTTCCCTAACAAAAAGCCAAACCAAATACACTAATGTAACCCAACATAAATTAAACTTCGGTTTTAAGGATATACATGTATTCTCAAATGCAAACATCCCCATCTACAAAATTGTGCTGGACTAATCGGTAGGCTTAATATCTCAAAAATAAGAACCTTCAAAATAATATAAAATTTTACACACAAAGCCATTATCTACACCTAATTAGACACTAAAATATGAGAATACTGCCACCGGCACTGGCACTGGCACTTTATATAGTCTGTCTGGCAAATCTTCCATTGCCCAGGTATAGCCTGGAAGTTGTTTTTTTTTGTGAATGAAGTCGGTCACCGACCCACCGACAAAGATAACAATATTTATCTTCATATCCCATTTAGAAGCCTGTGTAATGCATTTGTTGCTGCCTAAATCTGATGTATTGAAGATTTCATTGATACCCACCAAGCTTTCTTTTGTGGAAAGACAATAGGAATGAAGGTCCAAGGAAACACAAGCTGAATTCTTTGATCAAGATCAAGCTCTCCATGTCTGCAAGTTTTTTGGTAGGCTTTCTTGACTGGCCTAGCTTGGTTTTACTGTGAATTATATGTGAACTGTTATGTTTTTCTTGATTTATTATGCACAATGGGTATTGGGTACAGCTATTTTAATGTCTTTATCATTTTCATATACCACTATTTCCTTCAATTCTTCTCAGGCAGATTCTCTTTGCATTCAAGTAGTTAATGAGGCTAGAACAATGTCTCAAGACATGACCTTAAACCTTTGATTGAGTTTGTTTTGATGGAGGTTGCTTCTTACTTTCATGCTCATCACTGTGTCTTTGAAAGTAGAGAAACCCAATAAGAAATAGTTTATGTTTTCAATCCCCCATTATAGGGCTTAATTTTATGCTCATCACTGAAATAGGAAGAGCTTTAAAAGGGTAATAAAGTTTTAAGTTAAAACATATGTAGCTATGCTCACACAAGTAGAAGATGATGGAGATGGTAAAAAGATTTGCTGTTTTATCAAATAGTTTCACATTCATTTATAGATAAAAATGATAAATTTTGTTTTATTTTTATATTGGTAATAATTTACTTGTAATCTTTAATGTTCAAACATAATAATACACTTCATTCATAAGTAAAAATGATAAATAGCTATTTTATTTTTATTGGTAATCATTTATCTTTGATGGTTGAATTAGAGTAGAGTTAGTCAAGCTTTGTGGATTTCAATTTATCTTTTTAATTGATTCCTTTGTGTAAAATATTTTGTAGTATTTTTAAAAATTATTTTAAATGTTTCAATCAACTAATAATATGTATATATGTATAAATGTTTATTGGAACATTAATATTAGTTCATTATCTCTATATTTTATATAACTTTTAAGAAGTATTCTTTTTGATAAAATGATTTGTGTTTTGTGGTTTCTGAGATACCTTTTAGGATTTGGATGAGTGTGTTGCTTTATGAATCATCTTTTTCGCACAATTTAGATACAAAATTACAAAGATAATCTTTAATTAATTATTCTTCACAAACACCATTAAGCATTTATTAGGAAGGGGAAGAATGAGTAAATACAATCCACTACTTTATGAATCTAATCATGGTAAATACAATCCACCACTTTAGGCATCTAACCATCCATTTCAATGAAAAAAAACTTCTAGAACATATAATATCTTATAACTTAACTTTGTGGGAAAATGGTAGGGATTTGACTATGTAGAAAGAATTGATAAGACTTCCTTGTTCACATGAGAATGACTATGAGTCTAACATTGCAAAACATAACTCATAGAAGAAAGATTAATGACACATATGTCTCCCTCTAGTTGGTTAAATATAAAAGATGAAAAAAAATGAGGAAGGTAAAAAAGTTTATAATCATGATTGAAGCATATAACATGGTGAGATAGGTCCCATAGTGTGATAAGCATGCAAAGAAAAGGTAAATATAATCATGGAAGTAAGCATATCATAGGAAAAGGTAGGATTCCCCTCAATGCTACCTTTGATGAAGGAAAATGGTAATGATAGTTGTAAATGTTAAATAAGGATTATGTAACCACATGCAAAATGTAAGAGATAAGAATGATAAAATATCTTTAACAAGTAATCATAAGCATGATAAAGATCATAAATATATTAGTGTAATAAACATATAGGCATGCGAATTTAAAATTTAAACATTTAAGTGTTCAAAAACATGATGAGATATTGACATGATAATCATATGGGAACATGTTAATTTTTTAATAACATATAAATATGTGTAAATAGTATATGGTGTAAACATGAGAAGCAAATGATAAAGGTAAAGTGTAAGAATTATATCATAAGAATATGTAAAATTAGGAACATCATAATAATAATTACGTACAAATAATGTAAGAGCTAGAAATCATAATCATGGAACATAAGAAGCATAGGAGAACCATAAATCATTACATAGACATATGAAAAGGAGTATTTTAAAACATAAATGGTAAACATGGAATATAAGAACATGGTGGAATACAACAAACTTGCATATATAAGAAAGCATAATAGTTGATCATAAGAAAGAATGGGGCAAGCCTAGAGCATAATATAGAAGGTGAAATGAGAATAAGATATGTATAATGCATAACAAACATTGTTTAAATAAAAGACCAAATTGTAAGGACATATTTAAAAACATAAGTAAATGAGTTATTATAGGTAAATAAATAAGAAAAGAAAAGAAATACTCAAGGTTAGAAGGAAAAATATTAGAGAGGTCTCTATCCAAGAGGTCATCCTCATCCCAAAATGTAGCATCAAGTTATTCCTCCTTAAGTATTTAGCTTCCATCTTCATAAGAAGTGATGTTATTAGGGAAACATTAGCAATATTTTTTTTTAATGGTACATCAGGAATTTTTATCCTAGCCCAAGCCAACATGGAGGCCACAATCAGGGGATCTACTCCTCGGCATGAACACAAGTAAATAATCTAATCTTGTGAGCACGATAGCCCAATAGGGGCAGATAGCCCACAAGCACACTAGCCCAACAAGGGATTGGAACAACATAGTACATTGCATGTTTATCTCATGGCATGAATGCCATTATCAACCTCAAATTTGTGGTTCAAGGCTATGACCACATTAGATTAGCAAAGGCATAGTGCTTGCGATCACAATGACCCAACAAAGGTTTGAACCCTAGTGGCCACAACAACACCACCATCACTTTACCATCACACTATGGGATGAACCCCATCATTAGTAATAGTTGTAATTATGGAAACAACCTTATTTGTAAGCATAAATAATGATAAAACATTCCATTATTACTGAAAACATTAGCAATGTCATGTCTCCTTTGAAAATCAGGTGTCAAGGATGTTTCGCGACGAATATCTTGGATAGGATAAGGGGTGTGAACAAATTTTGACCAAGCCAATAAGGAAAATTGACTTGTGGAATAAAAGTAGCATGGGGGATGGTGGGTGAGATGGTGGTGGGTGGAATGGCGAGGAAGTGTCCAAGGATCGTGAGGGTAACCTTTCAGGAGCAACAAAAGAATGCAAGTCCCATAAGGCTGACCTATGGTAGTGTGTGGATTTAAATTTTGGCCTTGGTGCCATTTTGGGTCTTGGATGACTAGTTTAATCTATGGTTGGCTAGTACATAAACTAGGGAACTGTACTATTATAGTCATTCATTTTTATGTTACGTATTTCTAGGTACGTTGTGTTCAATCTTAGATATGGATTAAAACCAATAAAAGATGGTGATTAGTGGATGAAACTCCATTAGTTGTTGGAATCGAAGGATGATATATCTTTGGTTCCTATGGAGCACTCTCACTTAGGGAGTGCATTGGAGCATAACTAAATTGTAAGGAAATCTAGCATGAATATTGATGTTGTAAATTTGTAATTGTATTGACTATCATAATAGTCCATTGTTCTCAATATAATATGTTGTTGGAGTTGTTTCATGTGTTGAAGTCTTTCATGTGCAAACTCATTGTTGATCTACTAATTCCATGCATGTTAATTTATTATAACCAAATTGCTACTATTTAGATATTATTTATTTGTCTACTATTTTCACTAGAAATATGGAAAGGGACATGACAAACAATAGGTATATAATGGTGGAAATTTTTCTCTTTCTTCTTTGGTGGTGACTCAATAGAGATAATTCACGTCTTATTAGCCATAATTTTTTTCTTACTGACACATGAAGAAGTAGTTCCTTTAGAATAAAATGTGGGTTTTTTTAAACTAACTAAATTATTTTTTACATTATCAGTTATATAAAATAGATTATAATAGATATTTGTGTGCAACCTCATCATCTAAACATTTAATTAATGGATTATAATGAGGTGAAGAGGATGATCTATAAAATGTAGCATACCATCAAAATAATTTGTATGAGAATCGATATAATAATCATCTATGTCTAATCTTTATCAACATGTGCATGTGCTATACCAAAAGGATCATATTCATGGCATTAGTTAATATTAGAATAACTATGAAATTTATTATTATAAATCTTTAAATTTTGATAACATGGAGCAACCAAAATATTTTCCCAATTGTTGACACCCTCTATAATATGATTAATAGTATTAGAATAAAATATTTTTCTTTGAAATAAATCCAACCTTGACTATAATGACCACATATTAATCTTTATCTTGGCCATAAAATTTACACTCCACTCTATGTAGCTTTTGAATAAGTGCATCCAAGGTAGAGCTAGGATGGTGGTGGTAGAGACATGAGACATAATAGATTTTTTATAGATAGACTGGTAGGGAAGGGAGTGGTAAGGTATATACATGGTCATAGTAGGAGTGGAATATGGTATAGGATATGATACAATAGAGATAATGCATTATATGAGTAACTAGTAATAGACCAATAAATAGAATAACAAACAATGATAGTCAAGGTAGGAATAGATTTGGCAATAGGAGAAGAGGAGACAACACTAGTAGTGGAAGTGGAAATGGTAGAAGAAGAATAAGGTCCATATGTGGTCATGACACCACTATATATAAATTAGGTGAGATGATGATGGAATGGGGTGAGGAAATAGGAGTGGATGTGTAGAGCTTGAGATGGGATGTGGGAATAAAAAATCTCTAACATAGCAAATGGATGGATGGAAGGAGAAATAAGAAAACTAAGAAATGAAATGAGAGGAAAAAATAAAGATGGTGTACCATTAAAATAAAAAGGGGAGAAGTGAAAGTACCAATTCCATGAGGCACTTGTAGACCAAATTGATTAGTAATAAATAAATCATGAAAACATTCAATCAAATGTTTAGGAATTTCCACGTTAGCTAAATGAGAAAATTTATGTGATATTTTTTGTTGTTTCAAATGTTCATAATGATCAAAAGTATCATCTTTGGGCACAATAGAAGTATTCATTGTTCAAAACATCATCAAAAATACCATTCTTGCTATATTGTCCATTTGAGGATTCAAATGAGGGGTTCTCCTTAAGGGAAATTGAGGGTGTGTATGAACCTTGAATACAAACAAATCACAAAACCCTAATAAAATAATATAAAAAGGGATGAATTATATAAAATAAGAAGAAAAAATCAAATCTAAAAATAAATCAATAAGTGAAACCATAAAGGTTGAAATAAGGCTAGGTAATATGGTATGAAAATAGGATCATGTTGAATAAAGGATGTATAACTATGAAGCATGAGAAAAAGGGAATTCAAAACATGATGTGATCTAGATATACAATTATGTATTTGGAAAAATTAGATTTGAAAAACACTAATAAATTAAAAGAATAGATCCTAAGACCAAAACCTTGATCATGTTCAAATTTTGGATTCATAATAAATATAAAGGATAACACACAGGTCTTAACAAATACTTGATTGAATTAAACAAACAATCAACCTAGATTAGGGTGTTCTAGTACTATAATAATAAATATATAATTAATGATAAAATTTGATTGAATTACTAGATTATAAAGGTAGGAAAATGATGATAAAATTATTAGGAATTGATTCATTACTATGCTAGAATTTTAGGGCTTAGCTAGACAAACACCCTATCATCTATGAAATAATAATTCTCTTCTTTGGTTTAGTTATATTGGTGGTCCACACATATGGAGCTAATATTTAAATGAATTTAAAAATGGTTTTGCATATATACTTGAACCTATACTAACCTAATCTAATCTCCACTAAAATTTTTAGAGGGTAAAGTGTTTCATTACGCTTAAGTTAAAGTGTTTCAAGTCTATGAAAATGGTTCCAAAAATCAAGATTGATCAATTTTTTTTATATTTTTCTTTATTTTTGAAATTAGTTATTCAATATTACCTTAAAATGTTTTATAACTAATAGATGAAAATTAATCTTCTCTATATAAATTATTCACTCATAGATATATTCATTCATCTTTATCAATTAAGTTTTAGGAAGATTTTAAAAAAATACAGGGAAGTTATCATCCTATATAATTTACTTAAAATAGTAGATTAAATTAGTACTACTTAGACTCAAATAATTTATAGGTTATTGCACCTTTTATCAAGAAATACATTAGTACTATTATAACTCAAGTGTGTTTAACCATATGTAGAGTTTATCCAAGGATAATTTTATAGTTGCACTTAGACTAGTAGATGGACCGCAAGAGGCACCCTACAATTTATGTGACAAGTCTGTAGAAAATGGATACCATTAAGAATTTTTTTTTGGGTACTTTAATGATTATCCCATAAATACTCATTTCTATTAATATTTTTCTAGAAATATTGGGTTTAATCCCCATAATTCTCATAACATTTAGGCTTCCCCAACGAGGAAACATCTCAAATATTTTAGTGTCAACCATCTATTTATTAGATTTATATTAGGATTGCACAATATAAAAGTTGAATAGATGATTAAGTGCTCAAAAACTCTCACAACCTAATCAATGAAACATGTCATAGAGTATTGTTAAAAAAGAAGTGATGTTCCAAAAAGGATTATGATTTGCTTGTCTTAAATGGATTTTTTCATTTTCCTTAGTGATAAATTTATCTTCATTTATGTACATTTTTTTTTTGGTGCATTGCACAATAGTCATATCTTTAAATCATATTATATTCAATTATACATATCCATGAAAATAAGAATATGCATATTTTACCTTCATATTCTTATGACAATCAATAAAAAGTCTTAATATCATTGTGCAAATAGAAATGTTGAAAATGTTATTTCCTATCAAGAAGCAATTCCATTAATTATCTCTACTTCTACCTAGCTTCTTCTTCCAATAGTATGTTAAAATATAATGTTGAATGAAGAAAAAATATATATTTTTGATTAAAGGTAAAATAGGTTTTGAAGGGACCTGAAACCCTTTGCAAAAGATGCTTCCAAAGATAAATACATAACCAATCGACAACCAACCATCAAAAAACCATCAAAAAACCAAACACAAAAAACACAGAATAACCTACTGTAAGTCCTTGAGAATCTTGGCTACTTCTAAGTCCTACTTGTACAAATGATTGTGAAGGTTGACCACCTCCAAAAACTCTTTCTTCTGAACATCCAAGGGTTTCTTGGAGTGATTGTGAGTATGAGTACTCATACCCACTCCAATAGATTGAGATCCCTATTTTCCTTTAACCATACCATCATCAACAACATCAGAGTCCTTCAACAACTCCCTCAAGTCCTCATCTTTCGAATTTTTAACTTTCTCATTCAAGGTGTGAAGCCCCTTAACACTGTTCTAAAGAGGAGTTTGACCGACCTGCACCAACTTCTCAAGGTTTTGATGGAATTTTTGATTTTTTTCCTCTAACACCTTGATATGGGATTTGTAGTCATTCTTAATCAGGCCCACATCTTTTGCCACCTCTTCAAGGATAGCAATATTTTTTTTGTTCTCATCCATATTTCTAGACACATCCTCATTGGGATCCTTCTTCTTGGCCTTGTTATGCAAGGACCAAACCTTCACATTAAAATTTGATTTATTTCCATGAAAAACCACTTAATTTTTTTGAAATAATTCACTGCATCCTCCTTTTCCAAGCCTAGAATATTGTAAATCTCCTCCCTATTGCAATTAAACACATTATGGTCTTCAAAAAAATCTTGCGAAGGAGTGCCCCAATCCTCATATGACAAGTATTATCCATAATCTCTTTACCTTTAACTTTCTCCTAAAGTTTACCCAGTTCTTCCATCAATCTAATTTTAGGCTTATCTGTCTCTTTCACATCTCTTGGAGAGGACTTATCTCAATTACTAACATATATTTTACTTGAAATTTAATGAAATTTTCCCTTAAGTATCTCAATTACATAACTCACCTTGCAATCCTTCTTTTCCAATTTATATTGATGCACCATTATATTTCTCATTTTTGTTATTTCCTTTTTGTATTCTTCAAAAGCACACATGTTAAAAGATAATTTTTTTTTTTATTAATATATTAAATACAGTTAAATATAATGTTATTACAACATCTATTATTATAGCTCACCTATTTTTTCTAAACATACCCTTTCATCACACTAATATATATGAACCTACTCTTCAATGTATAGTCAATGCCTTATACCTCATCAATTAATTCTAATCATTTTTTTTTTATGTAATTTCAATGGTCTTCACCATGTTTGATTTCATTGTGGAATATCTATACATGTTTTTTTAATCATAATTATATTTTTACTAAGAAAACCTTGACTCACATATTACATGCAAATTACTACACTAACCATTCCTTTAATTATAAAAAGCTATGTTATCATGAGAAGATACCTCCCACCGTTCCTTTAGAAATAAAAATATATATTAGCACAAGTTTTCTATTGGATGATACCTTTGTTTTAAACATTTTCAATGGAGATTCTACATGTTTCATGCATTTTTTTCAAATAATTTATTATGAATGTATTTTGTTAAACTTTGAATTATATATTGATCAATACAAATGTACATTTATATTTTTATTGACAGGATAATACATTTATTGAATAAGAGCGGGATTTAAGGTAATATTAAATGTTTATCATTTTGTATTATGAAATTTTTATATGAGGCCTTCTAAAATCTACTAGTTTTAAAGAACTTGCAGAGTCACTGTCATCATGGTTTATATTAATTTTTGGTAATTATAAGTAAATTGTAAAATATTTGAATCTAAAAATAAAATATTCTTTTAATATTTTTCATATATTTACTAGAAAAGATTTATAATTGTTATACAATTTCACCCAAATAAAATAATTAATTTTTTTAAAATCATATAATTGTGAACAATGCAATAAAATTAATGCAAAGAGTTAAACGTATCTTAATGTTCCACATTCATTTCTTTTAAAAATTTTAATTTAAAACTAACATTAAAAATATATACAAGAAAATTAATCACAAAAAATATACAAGAAAATTAAAATTATGTCAAACATATGATTTCTAAACTATCATTTAAGTTTTATATTCATTTATTTTAACACACTTTTTATCTACAATTAATCCTTGGATATTTTTTAGTATTATCGTACTTTATGACTTTAATCTCTATATGAAATACTCTATAAAAATGTAGTACATAATATTAATTTATGTTATTTTTATAAAATACAATTATATTTTTTATTTTAATATATAAATATTTTAAAATAAATAGTTCAATTATTATTGTCCATAAAAATATTCATTATGATTGTAAACAATGTTCAATAAAATTATTATTTTTAATACCATGGTGATAGTGGCTCTTCAAGTTGAAACTAGAAGTAGATTTTAGAGAGACTCAACATAACTTCAAGGAACAAGCTATGATGAGTTGGATATCAAAGACTTCTCTAAATCTGTAAGTATAAATACTTTAAATTTATTTCATATTTGTACATCTTAATTTTAATTATAATTATGTTAAATTTTTTAATTACTCTATAACATTTGTTTTGATTTGTAAATAGTCATTGTATTGATATCAAAATAAAGATATTACAATTCAAAGCACTTTCAGGAGAAAACTATCCACCCAAAAATACCCTCCAGCCCTCAAACCCTACTAGGCCAACAACCATTCTACCAACCAGACCCAGATTAAGCCCAACACTTCCCAGAAATTCAACCACAGTTCGAGCAAAATATATAAAAACACCAAAAGTATACACCTATCAATCCACCCATAGTAGACCATCCACTAGCAGGAAAGCTCTGAACAGACCTCGCCAGTTGATTCCACCTGACGACTCCAGATACAGGTAATGTTTTAGGAAAATCAAGCCGCATCCTGCCCGAGCACGATGACATTGGAGCTCCTCACTTTTAACATCTAGAATGAATGGATACAACCTAACCCTCTTGCCTGGAACCATCGCTCGTTGCAAGTCACGGGGGCGGGGAACCCCAACACCCGACTCCACCACTATTATAACATCCATTGCCCCTTCCAACAAATTGTCCCAAACCAGTTTCCTAGCAATTAGCATTACCATTGCACGCGACACCCCCAAATTCAAGAGCGACGCCAGAAGCCTCATCGCAATATTTGCATTCGTCCTCCATCTTTCAGTCATGCTCATGAACTCTTCTCCTGGCAGCACCTCCATCGCTCCTAGCACCAGCTTGTCCCAAACCTTGATCACTGATTTAAGTCTCCCATGCCTAATCTTCCCATAAAATGCCCATAATTTCTTGCCCAAAGGCAAGCTAATGGGAGACTCCATCAGGAACGCATAGAGGAATGGTAATATCATCGCCCAACATTCACTATAAATGCAAGTCTGGCAACATCTCGTCGCCACACAAACCAACACCACCCCGTCCTTCACATCTTGTCATAGTAAAATTGACCGAATGATCATCTAATATTTTGTCCTCACCACCTTCAATCAATAAATATCCATCGCCATCCAACCCACCCTCCATCCGCATCATCCAAATCTATGTCATCACTCCATCGCACGACAACACCAAGATCAATACCACCCACTTGGCAGCTGCGAAAGGTATGAGCAAGAAATTATCCAACATTCTTCCCTAGATCCCAAATCCAATAAATTTGAGATCCATCAACACCCCAGTTCACTAAACCATCTTCCAACTCATTAGCTTCTCTGTATATATGCCTGATGGAAAATTCTGAAATCCCTCTCGCCAAATCACAAGCCTTATCCAATAGAGCCTGCAACCTCCAATTAATCAAACTTCCATGTTTAAAAGCTTGAACTATCACCATTGATTCCCCTTCTATCTCAACTTTTCCCAAATTCAAGCTTCCGCAAACCTTTTAGCCACCAATAAGAGCACATAGTTCTGCCTCAATATTTTTCATTATCGGAAGGGGCTCAACCTTTTTTGTTAACAAATTTCCCCTCTCATTTATGATGCAACAACCTAGACCAGCAAACCCCAAATTTCCCCTAGAGGTCCCATCAAAGTTCAATTTGCACCAACCCACCTTTGGGGGTTCCCACTTAGCATTTCTTCTTGTCTCTATTTTTCCTACCCCAAAACTAATGTCAAGCTTAGGAACCTCCAATCCAAACCACATTCACCTCATCCTTGAATCCCACTCTGAAAAACTGCACTCCCCTTCTTCCCTTAGCTTCACCCTCCCATTAACCACCTCCACAATCATTGCTTCCTACCTATTAATGAAAGTCGGGAAGAATTTGGCCTTACCTGAAAACAACCCGCGGCTATGCTCTTTCCATATCTCCCAGATTACCAAAGACAAACTGACCACCCATAACTCATGATACAAAGAATCTATTTTCAAAATCAGCCAAGCAACAAAAAGAGAGCGTATATCATTGGGTAAAGCACTACTCCAACCCAATTGAGCATAAAGCCATCTCCAACACACTTGAGCAAAGGGGCATCCGACAAGGAGATGATCCACATCCTCCTTAGCTCGTTTGCACTGAATACATCTCGAAGGACCCACATACCCCAGGGATTTAAACTTGTCAGCCATTAGAATCCTCCATCTTACTGCCACCCACACAAACTTCTAGCCTTTAGGAGACATGCGCGATTCCAACACAGATGAAGAGGTAAATCCAAAGGAGTCTCCTCAGCTAGTTGCACAACATAACCCTCTTTTTATCTATAACTACTAGAAGGAGACCCAACCCACACAAGCCTATCCACACCAGCCCGAATCACCACAACTCTTTTTTCCATTTTTTCTTGCAACAACCTTGCTTCTTACGCAGGAACTAAGTTCGGATCTAGCCTTTTTCAAACAAAATTTGAACTCCATCCACTACTATCTCCTCCAACTAATCATGAACATTAGAATCCCAACTTTGAACAAGAGTATTCTTTATTCTTACCAATCCCAAAACATGATCCAGGCTCGGGTGTCCACACCACGAGTCCTCCCAAAATCTCGCTCTCCTCCCATCAAAAATATCCCAAGATAGATTATCTAAAATAACAGGATGACATACCTTGATGAAGTTCCACAATCGTGAGCCATTGGGAAGATTGGCTACCAACAAAATGCTATCGGCTTCGTTATCTCTCAAGTACTTACATTGAAGAATCCTTGCCCATTTTTCCTGATTCTGCATATACATGCCCCACACCAATTTGGCGCCTAACGCTTTATTTTTCTTCAGAATATCATGGATGCCAATACCACCTGCCTTATTTGACTTACACACTGTCTCCCAAGAGATTAGAGGAAATTTACTTTGATTAGAAGTCCCTTGCCAAAAGAACCTCCGCATTATCTGATTTAACTTATTTTCCTTACAAATGGGCAATGCCAAGCATGACAATAGATAAATCAAAAGAGCTGCAATGACCACCTTCAGCATCACAATTCTCCCAGCCCAAGATAGCCATTTTCCACTCCAAGACGACATTGGATTATTAACTTTGTTCACCAAGTCATCCCATAACTTACTAGTCCTCACCCCTTTAGCAACTGGAATGCCCAAATAAGTCATAGGAAACTGTCCTATTTTGAAATTCAAAATTGAAGCCACCTTCTCTGGTAATCTGGGCTCAGTATTCATAAAATAAATCTTAGATTTTGTCTCAGTCACCTGCTAACCAGAGGCCAATTCATAGCATTCCAAAGTTATTTTCAACACCCTCGCCTTTCTCTTGCTTGAGTAAGAAAAACCCAAGGTGTCATCCACAAATTGCTGATGTGATAGAGTCGGGAGCCTACTGGTTACCTAAATTCCTTTTAAATCCCCAACCTCAATAGCCTGAGATAAAGATCTCCTTAAAGCCTCCGCCATCAGGATATAAAGAAAAGGGGAAAGCAGATCTCCTTGCTGCAAACCCCTTGAGGACTCAAAAAAATTCAAGGGTTCACCATTTACGAAAACCAAAAACCTCAGGGAGGAAGTACAAACGAAAATCCAAGAAATCCATGACCTGTCAAATCCAAAAGCTTCTAGTACCTTGCAAAAAAACCACCAATCCACAAAATCATAAGCTTTCCTAATGTCTAGCTTTACCAACATGCCCGAATGAGCACTCGATTGAAGCGAATGGATAGTTTCCTATGCAATAATAATGCCATAAAAAATAGATCTCCTAGGAACAAACCCTATTTGTTCCTCCGAGATTAGACCCGAAATGATGTCCTTCAAACAATTTTCCATTAATTTTTCCTGAATCTTATATAGCGTATTGCAAAGAGCAATCTACCTAAATTCCTCCAAGGATGTTGGCTTTGATTTCTTAGGAATCAAAGCCAAATCAAAGCAAAAAGTGTGCTATTTACTTCCCTTAACAGTGAACTAGACACATGAGATTCTTCTAGCACCAAAGCAATATGCTGACCCACAACCTTCCAAAAGGCCTGGAAAAAAAGAAGCCAGAAAACTATTAGGCCTTGGTGCTTTGTTCAGATGTAATTGAAAAGAAGCCCTGCACACCTCCATTGAGAAATGACTTGTTAAAATCCTATCATGTTCCTTAGATACCAAAGATGAAATTCCTCTCAACAACTACTTTTGCTGAGCCCCATTTGAGCCATCCCAATTATTTAGAATCAACTAAAAATAATCCACTGATAGTTTTGCAATCCCATCCTGATCTTCCACCAAAATACCATCCCCCCTTTGCAAGCAAGAAATCCAGTTCATCTCTCTCCTATATCTGGTTGAGTTATGAAAGCATTTCGAATTTCTACCCCCTTCTCTAATCCATGTTTCACGAGATTTCTGATGCAAGAACACTTCCTCTCTCGCAAGGATCTCTTTCCAATCCTTCAAAAAGCCTTTTTCTTTCAAAAACAAGTCTTCATCCATGCCTGCTGACATAACCTATACATTAACTACCTCCAACTCCAACTCAAGACGCCGCTTCTCTTCAAAGATATTGCCAAAGCACTCCCGATTCCAAATATGCAATTTCTGCTTTAAGCTTTTCAATTTACTTACTACCCTGAACAAACCATTCCCAAATGGTTGTAACTCCTACCACCACTCCTTAACTTTTTGCTAGAGCTGAGGATCATGCAACCACATTTTTTCAAATCTAAAAGGACACCTCAAAGCTTTCTTCTCTCCCAACACCTCCCAAAGAATCAAAAAGTGATTTGAGCCTGAAAATGGAAGGATCCTTCCATCCAAGGAAAAGGGGAAGGACACCAAGTCCCTGCTAAACAAAAACCTATCCAATTTCTTCGCTATCCCACTAAAACCCAACCTCCTATTTGTCCAAGTATAAGAACCATTCGCCAATTGAATATCCAACAAATAATTCATGTTTACAAACTCCTCAAAATATTTCTAAGACTATAGCTTCCTCCCAACCCCTCCTCTCTTATCTTTCACCTTCAAAATTGCATTGAAATCACCTCCTAAGATAAAAATCGAGCCCTTCCGAGACTGAAGAAAATTCCCAATATCCTACCACACCAATCTTTTTAGCACCAAATTAATAGGACCATAGACATTCACAAGAGTAAATTCCATATTTGAATTCACACTCTTGACTTTACTTGCCAACCACCACCTCCCTACTACCAATTCTTCCAACTGCACCAGCTGGGGACACCACATAGTCAAAATTCCACCTGAAGCTCCTTGTGAATCAACAGTAGAAAATCTCCATGCCTTCAGTTTAGCCTTCAAACTCCCAATCTCGTCACTCTACAACTTAGCCTTCAAACGTCGCTTGTTAGGGGAATTTAGGCCCCTAACATTCCAACTTAACACCCTCATTTCCCCCTGGGAAGGGGGCCTCCCTTCCTTGATCTCAAGTGCATCATTATTTTTTACTATCCTACCGCCTCTGCTGCAATAGACCTCTTCTCTTCATTCGTTTTATGCCCAACCTTCCTCTTATCTCCACACTCTAGAGTAGCTTTCCCTTCACCCTGCGATAGAATCCCCAACCTCTTCCTAGTGCACATCTTTGAAACCTCTGGAGACCACTCCTTCAACACTCCTAGCTGCCTTTGAACCACTTTCAAAACCTTCACCTTCAACCCCATATTATCAACCTCTTCCACTTCTTTTGTGGAACTCGCTTCCCATGAAGCCTCATAGTACTGGATAATTTGAATATTCTTATCACCTTCCCAATCTAGCTCTTGCTCATCCTTCTTCTCTTCAAAATGTGCCTCTTGTTGATCCTCTACCAAGTCTCTCAAATCATTCCCCACCTCCATAATTGTTTCCTAGTCATTAAGTTCTTGGTCCAACATTGAATCATTTGCCTTCATGGAAGCATTTTCATTAAGCACCTCTATTTAATTCTTCGAAGGATGCAACCCTAAAGGCTTACCATCATGCTCTAACGATGGTAAAACTAACTCCTTCCTTTTTGAAATATTAGAGTCCCCACACTGACCAACATTGATTTGATCGTTAATGGGCAAGCGACCCTTGGAAGATCCTTCTCCTGAATCAACGATCCCCTTTCCCATCTGAGGAGGGTTCACTTTATTCCTGAGGCCCTCGCGATCCCACATCTTCAAAACTGTCAGTTGGCAGTAAGACCACTTCCATGAAATATTTTGAGCCCATTTTTCCCCATTAAAAACCAACTCTAAGGCATCACCTTGATTAAAACCCTCATCTTTCCCTCATTACCGTCGTTAAGAGATTTTTCATCTATGCCTATAAACTTTCCCAAAGCACCTCCAATCCATTCCAAAGCCTCAAAAGACCAAAGTTCTGAAGGTAGGCTTTCCAGATCGAGCCAAACCCTCATGCTATCTAGAGTATGTCACATCGGCTCAAAGCGCCTTGAACAAGCAAAGAAATAAAATCCAAAACCATCCATAGTTAAATGAGATGCCTCTAGGATCTCAGATCTTATTTCTCAGTAGAGGAGCATTGAACCAGAATAAAGCTATTTACCAAAAACTTTATGGACTCTTTATCCTGCCACTTCTCTTCCCACCATTGCTTCATATGCATCTTGGTGCAACTATCCCCCCACCATTTTGCAAAAAAAGCCTTATTCTCCATATTAACCCTTGTATTTTCAATGAGCATTTCTGGAATCGCTCGAGTGACACAAGATGTAGTCCTACTGAGCTCAGATAGTCGATCCTTTGTGATCTCAGGGGCCCTTACTTGGACATCCTCCTTAGCTTTTTTTTCAACCCACTGCATCTTTCCCGCAACAGGACCATTTTTTTTCCCATTTTCAACATCCCCAACACCCCTGAAAGAGCCTTGCCTATTTTGATGAGCACCCAGATTCATCCTTTTATTCTCTCTCCCCCCATACCTTGAGGGCGAACACTTCATTTTACTAACTTCCCTCATTCTTGGCAAGCCACCCTTCACACATCTCCAACCAGAAACCCAAGGCAACTCTCTCCTAGGTTGTCGTTGAAAACCTCTCCTTGGTTGTGAAGATGCCCAAGAGCTTCTACCACCATCATTCGAAGCCTTCCTTCCCCCAAAATCCTCTGCGTCCGAACCAACACCTTTCCTATGAGCCCCCTGCGTCTACCGACCATTCTTGAAGCAATCCTAAAGTGATGACCATTCCTTTTCTGCATCCCTCGCCCAGGATCTTGCTTCCCAACGCTTGAAACCCTCGCAAGCACCCTTAATGACATTTTTTTTCCAAACACATAGATATATACAATTACATATATATATGTATGAATTTAAAAATATATATTATATATATAGAGAGAAAGAGAGCAATTTAATTATTCTATAACATTATTCTAAATTACAAATTAGTTTTTATTTAATCTAATAGTTATACAACATAATATTATCACAATTAGTGGAACTTCATAGTAGCATGCAGGGAAGTCATTGTTCCATACATATCATGGGAAGTAAATAATGGAGAAGATGCTAAATTCTAGAAAGAATCCTGGAATGGGCATCCCCCTCTAAACTCCATTCAAGAGTTGCAATCAATAGAGGAAGCTCTATTAGCAAGTTGGGGCACTAAATTGAAGGATTATATCATGTCTACAAATGCTATTACGAATGATATATAACTTGGAAATATTTATCAACTGTACCTATATCTACCAATGAAAAATCATTATTACAAAGTGCCCTAAATAATAGAGTTGTCTTTAAATTAGATTGTTCAGATAAGATAATTTGGGCTCCTTCTAAAAATGGAAACTACATAGTAAAGCATGGTTACAAGTCAATAATTAGCAAAGGTCTACAAAATCAAACCCAATGGGCATACTCATTCTATTGGAACCCCATGGTGCTTCCCAAGGTTGGTAGCTTTGCTTGGTTGAATTTAAGAAACAAGATCTTAACAAGTGATAGATTGACTAAGTTAAGGATATTAGAACCATTTAAATGTGTGTTATGTGAGGAGGTTTTAAAAAATGTGGACCATTTGTTTTTACACTGTATGTTTTCTCAAGATTGTTGGGCCTTCATTATAAGAAAGTTATGTTGCTCTTTCCCATTACCCAAAACTTTATGGGAACTCTTCACTAGTTGGCTTGTACTCTACAAGTCATCATTGTTTGCATGTTTATGGAGGATAGTTCCAACAATAGTGGTATGAAAAATATGGTGGGAAAGGGACATGTGTATATTCAGGAAGGAAACATCATCAATACAATAATGTCAGGTAAAAGTTGAGAAAGTTATTTCAGAGATGTGACAAATTCTTATGTTCAAGCATACATAAATATATATTATCTCTTTACATATTGGGATGGGAGCATTCTAAACCAATGAGAATATATTATTTTTCCCTTCAAAGGTAGTCTACATCAACCAACTAAAACAAATATGGATAGGAATACAATTAGTGGCGACCTCCCTTCCTAGGATTCTATAAATTAAACTTTGATGGTGTGTCAAGGGGTAATCTGGGACTATCAGGGGTAGGTCCATGTATCCAAGATTGTGAAGTCTCAATAATAGGTGCAAAGTCAATTCATCTCTCCAATGGAACAAATAATATAGCAAAGGCTCAAAAAATTACTTCACTATGGTTTAAATTTAGCAATGAAGCTCAAGGTACAAAGAATTCATATAGAAGGTGAATCTCTCATAATTGTAAATGCATGCAAAGAAAAGAAAGTATAAAATTGGTAGCTTAAATACATCCTGAAGAAGGTTTGGTTACAGTTAAACAATTTTCAAGCAATTTATATTTCTCATACCTACCAAGAAGGTAATAAACTAGTCGATCACCTTGCAAAAATGGGCTATGATAAACAAGTGGTGGAAATATTGGATGTTAGTAATCTTATTAATGATTTTTCTCAGTTGGAAGAAATTGTAGCTTCTAAAAAGTGTGCTAAAGGGGTCAAAGCTCACAATTTGAAGGCAATAAGATGTTTAAGGGTAGTGGATAATTTGAACATCTTCAAATTGTGGTGGTTTAGCTACCAAATATAGGATGTAATAAAAAATAGTAAGTATTTGAATAAGGAGTGTAGTACCCCTCGGTTTATGCTTATGCTTTCTGCTATTATGTTTCACACTGTTAGATTATGATACTTGTTTGGATATTTTGATCGTTGGTTTTGAGCGATAGTGGATTTATTCTGTGACATGATGATATATTGTTTGGTGATTACTGATTTTAGACATGCTTTGAGATAGCGTAGATGTTTACTTTCAGTTGTTTATTGCTATGTACATGGATATGATGGACTAACAACTATTTATTTCGTCAGTCTGCTGTGACGTGTATTGGTGTGGAGAACGAAATCGCATCACTCGCTTGCGAGTGCCCTGTGATATCCGTGATTTTCTCCGCACGGTGTGTTTGTTTAATTCTTTATATATATATATATATATATTTGTATACATGTTATTTGCTTGGTTGCAGGAAATTGCAGGTACATGACACCGACTCCACCTAGGTACTCAGGTCTGAGCGTGTCAAGACTCAACGGAAATGTTGATCGGGAGATAGTAGTTTGGTTTACCCTAGTCTAATCTATAATCCCGGTCTTAGTACATTGTCAGTTTCAGTCTGAGCCTAGGTTGTCTTGTAATTTCTGTTTGGGTAAATTTGTTGAAAAGAGAAATGTTAATTTTAAATAATAGTTTATTATATTTTATTTACTGATATTTAAATTAATTTATAAATGTTGAAGAAATTAGTGTTTGTTATTTAATTAATTAATTAGCTTATTTGGTTAAATGGTTTGATCTAAAAGGATTAAATTATTTAATTAAATAAATAAATAAATAAAATTAAATTGTTTTAAAAATTAAGTGTGAAAATAGTTTATTTGAAAATTAAATATTATTTGGGGAAAAGGCATTTGAATTGTTAATTTAAATAAATAAAATAAATGCATGTGAATTGAAATTTAGTTTTAAAATTTAAATTAAATAAATTATTGCATGCAAATTTGAAAATGGGAAATTTGCCGAGAAGTGGTGGGGAAGATATTTTACAACCACTTCTCGACATGTGTGAGTGCAATAATTGCTTACGGTTGTTGAAAATTTGTTACGGAGGATAATTTGGATCTCGGGGAAAATTACAGAGGTTGTCTTTTTCATTCACGGGAAATTGGTTTTGGGCTTTGTAAAATTCTTGGTTTATGTTTTTTTGATACTCTGTTGCAAATTTGTGGAAGATCTTTGGTTTTATGGTTGTTATTTGGAATTGCATCTCGGGAAGAAATTGGAAGCTTCAGGCAACAAAGGCAACATAAGCTTTTCTTCACCAGTAAGCAAAAGAAATCAGGTAATCCTCTTGTAAAATTTATTTTATTTGCTTGGGAAAGGAAAGCTTCTGTAGATATTTTGTTGTGTGAATTTTGTCGGCTTCATAAAGCTTCTGTAGAAAACTCTCTGTTGAAAGTAATTTATTTTGTGAAGGGAATTTAATTGTTTGAGGAATTTAATTGGATTGGAATTTAAAAAACAAGTTGTTCGTGTAATCTGTGAAACCTTGAAGAAGTTTGTAAGGTTTTCCCCAATTTCTCCACTGTAAAATCCTCTGAATTTTTTTTTTATTCTTTATTTAAATCCCTGTATGAAATTAATAATCTTCATATATAAATTCGATTGTGAAATATTACATTGAAATTGTTGTTGAAAATTTCTTATTGGGTATATTTTTTAGAAAATATATTTATATTCGTCATTTTATTTCCGTCTGTACGGAATTACTAATTTGAATTAAAAAAAATGTTTGTTGTTATAGAATAATCGCTGTACGCGATTTTTATTTTGCTGGAAGTTTTTTATAAAAAAAATTATATATTGTTGGGGGCCGCGGGGGTTACTGTTCCCCCACAGCCGACTCCCAACAGGGAGGCACTATGGAGGGCAGCACTTAGCGCTGCCGTCCACAGCCAAACCCTGTGGGGAGGGTTGTGGAGACAACCCACCCACTGCAGCCGTGGCCGTGAGGCCGCGGCTGGGTAAGGGCTGTGTTACAGCCAATAAACTCTGTTTCATGTATTTTGTTTGTAATGTTAAACAAAAAAAAATGAATTCCTTAATTCTAAATTCGGATTTCTTGTATGCATGCGAATTTTGAAATTATCATTAAATAATATTATATATATATATTATTATATATATATATATGTATGTATGTATGTATGTATGTATGTATGTATGTATGTATGTATTTTTATTGGGTAAATAAATATAATTCTTTGTTATATATTTAACAGATATATATATATATATATATAGAATAATAATTGTTAAGGTTTTTAAAGAAAAGAAGAGTAATTATAATACTTTGAATATAAATATATATTCTTTAAATTAAGTTGTATGTGAGAATTTGTAAAAATAAAAAAGATAGATTAAATAAAGTAGTTATTTTTCTTGATTATTAAAAATAGATCTTTTATTAAAACGATTTATAAATATGTTGTCTTCAAATTGTTGCATATGGATTTAGTATATCCAAATGATAGACGTGTATTGGTTTTTAATTGTTTAAATTTTCGTGATTGGGCAAAATGGGAAAGTCTCTAACGATCAAGTCTTCCAGACCAACTGTTAAATGGGGATTGTGAATGTTAAGTTAAATTCTTATGTTAACTAAGGATGCGCACATGGCTTTGCTTGGTGGTTTGACACCTGTGTTATGAACATTGATTATTGTTCATTTTATCGTGATTGGTCTTTTATATTGATTTTGGTTATATGTACACTTTGTAAACCTTAGTCAGAGAACATAGATTTACATGTTATGTTTAGGGGAGTGGCTATTTGTAAGGGCTAACACACAAAGTGGTGTCAGGGTAACTTACAAATAGTTAGTAAGTCAGTGAAAACTAAAGAACACGGTAGTTAGATTTAAAAATCCTTAATAAGATGTTATGCCTCACTTATGACTCTTGAGCTACTACAGTCTTGAGTATAAGATGAGAAGGCCTGGAATGACAAATCGGTGTCTTGTTCTTTTAAAAGACATTCGATTCCACAATAGTATGCAATAGGGGCCGGGTTTCATAAGAGGTTAACAGGGTAACCCAAGGATGGGGGCCGGAACCTAGGAAGAAACACCAGGGTAACCTTTGCAATGTTGTGATGACACTCCACCTAGAATAACAGTTAACCTTGTACTTGTAAAACATTCAATTGTCAAAATCTGGAAGCAATGTAACCAATAGTCTGTTATGTACTAGTGTCTAGGGTTAGTAGATTAGGTCTAGGTAACCTTATTACTATCTCCTATCATGGGGGGTGGACCTACGGGTACCACATGGTTGGGTGGAACATGCACCTTACTCCGTTGGGTCCCCAATTTTGATCATGGAATCAAGCGCTTCGTGGATGGAGAGCTCGCATTTGGAACTTATGAATACTTCTTCATTGTAATCTTGTAAATTTGTATTGTAAAACATCCCTCAAATGTTGTGAGGTGAACACTTGTAATTGTAATTGTAATTTTTATTGAACTACCTCATCAAGATAGATGAGTGTTGTATATGTGATTAAATGCAATGTAAGGAAAAACATGTTTGTACTTTATGTTATTATGAATGGTATTCAAATGAAATGCAATGTTTATCTTTAAATGTATATGTTATAATTTAATATGTGCAATGCAAAATACTTAAGTCACTTATGGAAACTCAAAGTAGTGTAACGTCGCATAGCTTAATGAATGTATGCAACTAATTAACATAATAATTAAATTATATAAAAAAAATTATTACACCTTTATACACAATTGCAACATTCTTAGGTTATTAAGACGGGGCATTATAGATTGGTATCAGAGCCAAGGTTACAAACACTGGACGCTCTGGGTAATCACGAGCCCATTAGGTTGACCTAGTACATAGTGTCACAACTGTTAGCCTTGGTTGAATAGTATCTAAGACTCGTTATTGTTATGTGTAGGAACATGCCTAGGCGAGGAGAAAGAGGTCATGGTAGAGGTCGAGGTGAAGGCCGAGGGCCAATCCCTTAGGTTACTCCCCCTCCTAGCCCTCATCACAGTGATCAGGCAGAACAGATGGGTCAGAGAAATGAGGGACAAAATCCTGAACAATTAGTAGTAGAGGGTTCTCAGATACGTCCACTATTAGATGAGGTCCTAGCTCGTCTTGGACCTAGAAAGGTAGATGAGCAAGAGGTTGTCACAAAGAGAGATAGATCTCCTAGGATAGTAGAGGACACAACACATCAGGATGCTATCACTGCAGGTCATATGAGGGATTTACTGAGGGCACGTCCTCCTACCTTTGATGGTACAGGAGGCAGCTTAGAGGCTGAGACCTGGCTACTAGATTTGGGTAGATGCTTCGACATGCACCCATACGGTAGCAATACCCGTGCCAGATGCACTATTATGCACTTGAGAGGATTTGCCTCTACTTGGTGGTGCCTAGAGGAGCAGAAGCTCCATATAGATATTGGTTCTATATCTTAGGAGATGTTTCTCGAGAGGTTTAGAGCTCGGTTCCTTTCAGAACATTGGAGGCAGCGTAGGGCTGATGAGTTCCATGATCTACGTCAGTTAGCTCTTTCTGTAGAGCAATACAAACGTAGGTTCTATGAACTCAAGCAGTTGCTCGTATTGGCGAAGATGAGCCTATTCTAGTACAACACTTCATCAAGGGTTTAAATGCCCGCATCAGTGGTGGTGTCTGAGTCTTTGAGCCAAAGACTATGGAAGTTGCGGTGGAGAAGACTCACATTGTAGAGGAGAACCTTATTATGGCTTTAGGTGGGCACACAGGAGTGCAGATTGGGAGTGCTCCTACAGCAGGTTTTAGTCCACGGGGTGGACAAGCATAGATAGGTGGTTCCTCTAGGAACCAACATACACCCACAAAGGGTGGGCAACAACAACAACAACAAACACCTCAAAAGAACAATAACCCTCAACCACAACAACAAAATAGTCCTCAATCAGGAAAGGGTCGCAACTGGTGGCGCAACAAGCGCAATAGGCAGGATCAGCCTGCGTAGAGTGCTCAGTCTACTGTCAGTAGGGGTAGTTTTCAGAAGTCCAATGCACCTTCGGGTGGCAGAGGATTCGGTAGAGGCACAGGTACAAGATGTTATTCATGTGGGCAGCAGGGACACATAGCTAGGCAGTGTCCGATGAGAGGTTCTACTGGTTATGGGCCTCGACCTACAACTTTAGAGCCTACAGTGGATGATGCAGGATGATCACATACAGTATATGCAGCGGTTAATGACCGCCAAGCCGATCACCAGAACACAGTGGTCGAGACTTCAGGTAAGATACGTGGTGTTAGTGTTTCTATACTTTTTGATTATGGAGCCACTGACTCCTTTATTTCATCGACCATTATAGACCGTTGTGGTCTTGTGGTGGTAAAACAAGGTGGTAAGTGGCAAGTTGAATTTGCCTCTAGGGTGAAAGTAGCAGTAGAAAACTTAGTACATAACTGTGAACTTAAAATTGGTACGTTAACTACCTTAGTAGATTTATATGTTACACCCTTAGGATCGTATGACATAGTTTTAGGTATGGATTGGTTAGCATCTTATCATGCTGTAATTGAATATCGACTTAAGACAATTAGTTGTATTGATGATTTAGGTGCGAAAGTGGAAATCATAGGTATTCAAAGACCTATCTCTTTGCGGATGATTTCTGCTATGCAATTAAAGAGATGTCTTCGTCAGGGATGTCAACTGTTTGCAACAACAGTTACTGATTTGGAAGAGGGTGAGAGTCGAGAGGTATCTCTTGATGATCATCCTATTCTTAGGGAATTCGCAGATGTGTTTCCCGATGACATTCCTGGAATGCCACCGAAGAGGGATATTGACTTAAGAGTTGACCTAGTTCCTGGAGCAGAGCCTATATCTAGAGCTCCTTATAGAATGACGACTCAGGAGTTAGAGGAACTTCGTATTCAGTTAGAGGAACTTTTAGAAAAGGGATTCATTCATCCTAGTGTTTCCCCTTGGGGAGTACCTGTCATCTTCATAAAGAAGAAGGATGGATCTCTTAGGCTGTGTATTGACTATCGTCAATTGAACAAGGTTACGATTAAGAATCGTTATCCTTTGCCTAGAATCGATGATCTTTTTGATCAAATTAAGGGAGCTAATGTGTTCTCTAAAATTGATTTGAAATCCGGTTACCATCAATTGCTTATAGCTAAAGCAGACATTCATAAAACTGCTTTTTGAACTCGATATGGGCACTACGAATTCATAGTAGTACCATTTGGGTTAATGAACGCACCATCAGTATTCATGAGTTTAATGAATGGTGTTTTTCGTACATACCTTGATTGCTTTGTCCTGGTATTTCTCGATGATATTTTAGTTTATTTGAGGAACATAAAGGAACATGAAGAACACTTGAGACAGGTATTGCAATGTTTAAGGGAAAATCAATTGTATGCGAACCTGAAGAAGTGTGACTTCTTTCAACTTGAAATAAAATACCTTGGACACGTGATATCTGGAAAAGGTATCGCTGTGGATCCTTCAAAGATCCAAGCTATTGTGGATTGGCCCGCGCCTACTAATGTAGGTGAAGTTCATAGTTTTATGGGTCTAGCTGGCTATTATAGGCGTTTTGTAGAGGGGTTTTCTAGAATAGGTCATCCTATTACTTCTATTCAAAGGAAAGGGAAGAAGTTTGTTTGGACAGAGCAATGTCAGTTGGCTTTTTAGACTCTTAAAGAAAAGTTAACTAATGTGCCTATACTCATTGTTCCTGATCCTACTAAGGATTTTGTGGTATGCACGGATGCATCCTTAGAGGGTTTGGGAGCAGTATTGATGCAAGATGGGTGTGTGATTGCTTATGAGTCTCGCAAACTCAAAGATCACGAATTAAACTATCCTACTCATGACCTAGAACTAGCTGCAGTAGTGCATGCATTAGTTCAATGGAGGCATTTTCTATTAGGTCATCATTTTGAACTTCATACTGATCACTGTAGTTTGCAATACATCTTTACGCAACCTAATTTGAATGCTAGGCAAAGACAATGGATGGAGTTCTTGTGTGAGTACAATTTTGAAGTAAAATATGTTCAAGGCAAAGAGAACGTAGTGGCTGATGCTCTTAGTCGACGTCGACATGAGATCTCCGCTACTACTCTTGAAGTAGATTTGAGAGGTCAGATATTAGCTGCACTTCCTACTGATAGATTGTATCAGGAAGTGAGGACGGAGATTGAATCGGGTAGACCTTTAGAAGGTCGATTTGCAGGGTATGTTCTAGAATCATATGGTATATTACGACATTTAGGTCATATTTATGTACCACATGTTGAGAGTCTTCGTACTTTAATCATGACGGAAGCTCATCGAGCTTTGTATTCAGCTCATCCAGGAGTCAAGAAAATGCATGCTGATCTTCGGCAATTGTATTTCTGGCCTGGTATGAAACGAGATATTGCTGATTATGTATCGAGATGTCTTGAATGCCAACGAGTCAAAGCTAAGCATCAACATCCTGCTAGATTATTGCAGCCACATCTCATTCCAAAATGGAAATGGGATATTATATCTGTTGACTTTATTGTAGGGTTACCTACGTCATCATGTCGACATGATGCCATTATGGTAACTGTTGACCGATTGACTAAGGTAGCTCACTTTTCACCCGTACGATCATCTTACAATGCTTCATCCGTAGCTAGGATATTTATGGAGGACACCGTTAGATTACATGGGATTCCTTGTAGGATTATTTCGGATAGAGATCTTGTATTTACTTCAGCCTTATGGACTTCATTACAACATGCATTAGGCACATAGTTGAACTTTAGTTCAGCGTATCATCCTCAAACTGATGGTCAAACGGAAAGAGTTAACCAAATTTTAGAGGATATGCTTAGGATGTATGTAATGGACGAACAATCACGTTGGGAGGATTACTTGTATTTAGTAGAATTCACTTATAATAACGAATATCAGAGTTCCATAGGTATGCCACCATTTCAGGCATTATACGGTCGTCCTTGTCGAACTCCACTGAATTGTGATCGACTAGAGGATAGAGTATTACTTGGACCTGAGATGCTTCGAGACATGGAGCAACAAGTTGACTGTATTAGAGAGCATTTGATAGCAGCTCAGGATAGGCAAAAGAAATATGCCGATGCACATAGGATAGATCGACAGTTTGCTGTTGGTGATAGAGTGTTTCTTTGAGTGCGACCGCGAAAGAGTCCAATCCGTTATGGAAAAGGCTCTAAGCTTGCGCCTCGTTTCGTTGGGCCATTCGAGATTTTAGAAAGAATTGGTCCCGTGGCGTATCGACTCACCTTACCACCCAGTTTGTCTCGTATTCATGATGTTTTTCATGTATCAGTTCTCAGACCATATCATCCCGACATATCTCATGTACTTGATTGGAATGCGTTACAGGTAGAGGACGGGCAGCTGGCTTTGGAGCCCGTGGCCATTCTACAGCACTGGACACTTGACCTCAGGGGTCGAGACATTGATCAGGTGAGGGTCCAGTGGGATCCTAGCCATGAGGCTTTTGCTACTTGGGAGGATGCGACACGCATGAGGGAACTTTATCCCTATTTGTTCGCAGAATTTCAAGAGCAAGCCTGATCCTAGGGGGGGAGGATGTAGTACCCCTCCGTTTATGCTTATGCTTTCTGCTATTATGTTTCACACTATTAGATTATGATACTTGTTTAGATATTTTGATCACTGGTTTTGAGCGATAGTGGATTTATTCTGTGACATGATGATATATTGTTTGGTGATTACTGATTTTAGACATGCTTTGAGATAGCGTAGATGTTTACTTTCAGTTGTTTATTGCTATGTACATGGATATGATGGACTAACAACTATTTATTTCGTCAGTCTGCTATGACGTGTATTGGTGTGGAGAACAAAATCGCATCACTCGCTTGTGAGTGCCCTGTGATATCCGTGATTTTCTCCGCACGGTGTGTTTGTTTAATGCTTTATATATATATTTGTATACATGTTATTTGCTTGGTTGCAGGAAATTGCAGGTACATGACATTGACTCCACCTGGGTACTCAGGTCTGAGCGTGTCAAGACTCAACATAAATGTTGATCAGGAGATAGTAGTTTGGTTTACCCTAGTCTAATCTATAATCCCGGTCTTAGTACATTGTCAGTTTCAGTCTGAGCCTAGGTTGTCTTGTAATTTCTGTTTGGATAAATTTGTTGAAAAGAGAAATGTTAATTTTAAATAATAGTTTATTATATTTTATTTACTGATAGTTAAATTAATTTATAAATGTTGAAGAAATTAGTGTTTGTTAATTAATTAATTAATTAGCTTATTTGGTTAAATGGTTTGATCTAAAAGGATTAAATTATTTAATTAAATAAATAAATTAATTAAATTAAATTGTTTTAAAAATTAAGTGTGAAAATAGTTTATTTGAAAATTAAATATTATTTGGGGAAAAGGCATTTGAATTGTTAATTTAAATAAATAAAATAAATGCATGTGAATTGAAATTTAGTTTTAAAATTTAAATTAAATAAATTATTGCATGCAAATTTGAAAATGGGAAATTTGCCGAGAAGTGGTGGGGAAGATATTTTACAACCACTTCTCGACATGTGTGTGAGTGCAATAATTGCTTACGGTTGTTGAAAATTTGCTACGGAGGATAATTTGGATCTCGGGGAAAATTACAGAGGTTGTCCTTTTCATTCATGGGAAATTGGTTTTGGGCTCTATAAAATTCTTGGTTTATGTTTTTTTGATACTTTGTTGCAAATTTGTGGAAGATCTTTGGTTTTATGGTTGTTATTTGGAATTGCATCTCGAGAAGAAATTGGAAGCTTCAGGCAACAAAGGCAACAGAAGCTTTTCTTCACCAGTAAGCAAAGGAAATTAGGTAATCCTCTTGTAAAATTTATTTTATTTGCTTGGGAAAGGAAAGCTTCTGTAGATATTTTGTTGTGTGAATTTTTTTGGCTTCAGAAAGCTTTTGTAGAAAACTCTCTGTTGAAAGTAATTTATTTTGTGAAGGGAATTTAATTGTTTGAGGAATTTAATTGGATTGGAATTAAAAAAAAAAGTTGTTCGTGTAATCTGTGAAACCTTGAAGAAGTTTGTAAGGTTTTCCCCAATTTCTCCACTATAAAATCCTCTGAAAATTTATTTTATTCTTTATTTAAATCCCTGTATGAAATTAATAATCTTCATATATAAATTCGATTGTGAAATATTACATTGAAATTGTTGTTGAAAATTTCTTATTGGGTATATTTTTTAGAAAATATATTTATATTCGTCATTTTATTTCCGTCTGTATGGAATTATGAATTTGAATTAAAAAAAAATGTTTATTGTTATAGAATAATCGCTGTACGCGATTTTTATTTCGCTGGAAGTTTTTTATAAAAAAAAATTATATATTGTTGGGGGCCGCGGGGGTTACTGTTCCCCCACAGCCGACTCCCAACAGGGAGGCGCTGTGGAGGGCAGCGCTTAGCGCTGCCATCCACAGCCAAACCCTGTGGGGAGGGCTGTGGAGACAGCCCCACCCACGGCAGCCGTGGCCGTGAGGCCGTGGCTGGGTAAGGGCTGTGTTACAGCCAATAAACCCTGTTTCATGTATTTTGTTTGTAATGTTAAACAAAAAAAAATGAATTCCTTAATTCTAAATTCGGATTTCTTGTATGCCTGCGAATTTCGAAATTATCATTAAATAATATTATATATATGTATGTATGTATGTATGTATGTATGTATGTATGTATGTATTTTTATTGGGTAAATAAATATAATTCTTTGTTATATATTTAACAGATATATATATATATATATAGAATAATAATTGTTAAGGTTTTTAAAGAAAAGAAGAGTAATTATAATACTTTGAATATAAATATATATTCTTTAAATTAAGTTGTATGTGAGAATTTGTCAAAATCAGAAAGATAGATTAAATAAAGTAGTTATTTTTCTTGATTATTAAAAATAGATCTTTTATTAAAACGATTTATAAATATGTTGTCTTCAAATTGTTGCATATGGATTTAGTATATCCAAATGATAGACATGTATTGGTTTTTAATTGTTTAAATTTTCATGATTGGGCAAAATGGGAAAGTCTCTAACGATCAAGTCTTCTAGACCAACTGTTAAATGGGGATTGTGAATGTTAAGTTAAATTCTTATGTTAACTAAGGATGTGTACATGGCTTTGCTTGGTGGTTTGACACCTGTGTTATGAACATTGATTGTTGTTCGTTTTATCGTGATTGGTCTTTTATATTGATTTTGGTTATATGTACACTTTGTAAACCTTAGTCAGAGAACATAGATTTACATGTTATGTTTAGGGGAGTGGCTATTTGTAAGGGCCGACACACAAAGTGGTGTCAGGGTAACTTACAAATAGTTAGTAAGTCAGTGAAAACTAAAGAACACAGTAGTTAGATTTAAAAATCCTTAATAAGATGTTATGCCTCACTTACGACTCTTGAGCTACTATAGTCTTGAATATAAGATGAGAAGGCCTAGAATGGAAAATCCGTGTCTTGTTCTTTTAAAAGACATTTGATTCCACAATAGTATGCAATAGGGGCCGGGTTTCGTAAGAGGTTACCAGGGTAACCCAAGGATGGGGGCCGGAACCTAGGAAGAAACACCAGGGTAACCTTTGCAACATTGTGATGACACTCCACCTAGAATAACAGTTAACCTTGTACTTGTAAAACATTCAATTGTCAAAATCTGGAAGCAATGTAACCAATAGTCTGTTATGTACTAGTGTCTAGGGTTAGTAGATTAGGTCTAGGTAACCTTATTACTATCTCCTAGCACGGGGGGTGGACCTACGGGTACCATATGGTTGGGTGGAACGTGCACCTTACTCCGTTGGGTCCCCAATTTTGATCATGGCATCGAGAGCTTCATGGATGGAGAGCTCGCATTTGGAACTTATGAATACTTCTTCATTGTAATCTTGTAAATTTGTATTGTAAAACATCCCTCAAATGTTGTGAGGTGAACACTTGTAATTGTAATTGTAATTTTTATTGAACTACCTCATCAAGATAGATGAGTGTTGTATATGTGATTAAATGCAATGTAAGGAAAAACATGTTTGTACTTTATGTTATTATGAATGGTATTCAAATGAAATGCAATGTTTATCTTTAAATGTATATGTTATAATTTAATATGTGCAATGCGAAATACTTAAGTCACTTATGGAAACTCAAAGTAGTGTAACGTCGCATAGCTTAATGAATGTATGCAGCTAATTAACATAATAATTAAATTATAAAAAAAATATTATTACACCTTTATACACAATTACAACATTCTTAGGTTATTAAGACGGGGCATTACAAGGAGTTAATCATTTTGTGCTAAGTTTGAAAGGTATTAGACTTCAGAATTCAGGCATACCCCTTACTGTGTCCACAAAGGAAAGAAATCTAAAATTGAGTTAACTCCAAAAGGATTAGGACATCAGGCTTCAAGCTATTGGCTTGCCTTTATGTTTGAAGTATGAAATATGGTGAAGTCCCAATCCTCAACATCTGAATAGCATCAGGCTTTAGAGATCGAAGCTAAGGATTTCACCTTAATAAGAATGGTAAATATGTAGAAAGATGAAAGTTTGAAGGCTTATGTCTGAAAGGTTTGGACATCAGAGATCGGAGCTAAGGCTTTCACCTTAACAAGAATGGTAAGTATGCAAAAAGATGAAAGTTTGAAAGTCGATGCCCGAAAGGTTCAGGCATCAAAGATTGGAGTTAAGGCTTTTTCCTTATCAAGAATGGTTAGTATGTAGAGTGATGAAAGCTCGAAGGCCGACAACCAAAAGGAAAAGTATAGAGTATGGAGATCCGATCCCCTACATGTTAAACTTATATTGAATGATGAAAGCTTGAAGGACAACATTCGAAAGGCGAAGTATGGAGTATGGTGGAGACCCGATCCCATATACTGGAAAAGGATCGGGATTCAGAGATTGATGTTAAGGATTTAGCTTTGACAAGAATGGTAAGTATCCAAAATGAAGAATGCCTGAAGGATGCCACCTAAATGGTGAAGTATGGAGTATGGTGGAGTCTCGATCCCTAACACTTGAGAAGGTTTAGGCTTCAGAGGTTGGAGTTAAGGATTTCACCTTAACAAGAATGGTAAATATGTAGAATGATGAAATCTTGAAGGCCGACACCTGAAAGGGTTAAGTAGAAAATATTGTGAAGGATATGTTTGGTTCTAGTTAGTTAACCAATACTCCAACATTTTTTAATCAATCATTATTATAATATAACATATATGCTATACACCTTTTGCAATAATATTATCACAATTTCTAAGTATTTATTATAGAGGTTATTTGTTATCTTGAGGACATATTTTTATATATTTATATTATTCTTGATCATTTAGGTTGGGTTTATTTTTCTATTTATATGCACATATACATATAAATAAATAAAATACTAAAAATGTATATGATAGAATCCAATTTCATAGTATTTTATTCCACTTTTAACTAAACACAATAGCCTTTTATTAGATGATATAAACCAATTCATATCAAATACAAAGTATAAAATTAAAAAATGAATACTCTTAGACATGTTAAAATATAACAAAGGAAATAAATAAATTTATATTATATAAAATAGAATTGAAATAAATTCAATGAAATGAGAAGAAACATTGTCTTTATTTGTAAACAATTCATGCATAGCTAATTAACCAAATAAATAAAAAGTCCTACAACTACGAATGTTGTTGAATTTCAATAAGGGAAGTTTTTAAAGTAGAATGTTACTAAATTTTATATCCCCCTTTGAAATTTATACACTTAAAGTAAAAAATAATTAAGACTCAATGCTTAAGAATTAGTCACAAACCTATCACTAAAAAAATATTAGAAAATTAAATACTTAGAATAATGATATTCTATTAATCAAATTATCAAATCTAAAAAAGATGAGTGCATTCATAAGAAATTCAAGTGGAGTAGAGGTGGAAATCTCATTCAATAGGAAGTGTAACTCTCAAATCTATGAAAAATGAAAGAATATGTCGTGGGAGAATGTAGAACCTTTCACCCTATGATTGATTCTTTGACTATCCTAAGAAAGATAAAATAAGTACATTGAAAGATATAATAAATTAAATTTAAAATTACACCAACTCCCATTTAAGAACATTGTACATGTTGGTGAAAATGAGTCTTGATAAATTTGTAGACATATTAGGTACCCATATATAAATGATTCCACCAAAGGAGAGAAAATCCCCCAAGGAAAATATATAAATTCCACCAAGAGGAGAGTGAGAGGGAGAGTGAGAGTAAGTATAATCACTGAAGAAATTAGCCTCCTCAACCATCATAAATAAAGGTTCCTTTTTGTATAAGGTTTGGTGAATATGTAATTTTATCTAAAGTAGGAAAATATTCAAGATCAATGGTCTACGCTATAACCAACTCTCTACTTTAGTGCATGTGGATCTCAATGATGTTGGTCCAATAATGATGGAATAAATTATTTGATGTAGGGGCATCCTTGGTTATAAAAATATCCTGTATCAACCAAAAACATTTCTTTTCTTGCATTTCAATCTATAGCTGTCTCAACAGTTTCTACCACAGTTTACCACATTATCATTTCTCATAGTGTGGAGCAAGATATAGCTTCTACATGAGGTCATTTACAACATATCTAGATTTCAAGTGATTTGCATTCATTTTTAGAAATTTATCGCTCTTAGAATTTCATTGTCAATCTCTGTTAGAGCATTCAGGGCCTATCTGGCTCAAGCTTGTTGTGCAAACCATTTTCAAAATGTGCAAAGATTAAGGAAACATCATTCAAGACATTTTAGGTCTAAGGGGATTTCATTTCCCAGTGAGTTGTCTTTTCATGTTCTTGGCTGACTTACACACTTTATCTTGCATTGGGGCTGTAAGCCCTTGAGGCCGATGTAGATCATAATTGAAGTTGGAGATTCATATTTAAGATAATTTTTAATCCATTAGAAAGCAATCAAGTTAGTAGGAATTTAGATAGCTAGATCTAACCTTCAAGGTTGAGGATTGTAATAAAGCCTTGTGCCAATTGTAATATCTTGTAATGCCCTTGTGGTAGGCCTGTGAGCCCTAATAATTTTGTATATAAGGAATATGATGCATGTAAGATTGAAAGTTATTGAATCAATGATAGTTTATGCTTTATAAGCATTTCTTGTGTTATTTCGTTGTGTTGAACTCTAGGTTGCATGGTTGGACAGTCCTTTCTAGACCCTCCATTTGTGACTGCATCAAGTGGTATTAGAGAAAGTTTGTGAGTCTTTTGGGAAAGAAGGAATTCTTTGTGGTGAACAAATCACTTACTTGAGGAAACTTGCAAGTGTTTTCAACTGAGCATCGATTGTGAGGCAGTTGAGACCTTGCAGCTAGATTGTCGAATTGTGACAATTGCATCAGATCCAAGGGGGAAGATGTTTCCAAGAAGAGTGCCTGTTATGGTGTTGTTGGAAGAATGGAAGAAATGTTGGAAATGATGAGAGTAATGAGAGTCTAGTTGGATTCTATAGAAGAAGATATAAGGAGAGGTCTAAACCCTAGACATGCAGATGAAAATGATGATGAATTAGATCATGTTGTGGATCAAAATGAAGAGAACCTAGAAGAAGAAGAAGAGGATTAGGTAAAGATGTTAAAAGATATTTCCAAGATTGGTAAGAGACCTAGGATTGAAATTTAAAATTATGCAAGAAATTTAAACTCTGAAGAATTGATTGATTGGATCAATGATATGGAGGAATACTTTGAGTATGAAGAAATTGAAGATCCACAAAGAGTGATATTTGTAAAAACTAAGTTGAAAGGACATGCTGCTATATGGTGGAAATAATTTCAATTAGATAGGAATAAAAGGGGAAAGGAGAACATCACAAAGTGGGATAAGATGGTGAAAAAATTGAAGAATCAATTTATACCAACTGATTGTGAGCTTGAATTGTTGAAAAGATTATAGAAACTGAAGAAAAAGGAGAAATATGTGGATTATACTAAAGAATTATACAAGATGATTATCAAATCTACACATAGTGAAGCAAGCAAGGAAAAGGTTGTGTGGTACATTAATAGACTAAGAAAAAAAATCCAAGAAGAATTAAGTCTGGTAAAGATGAAAATAGTTGAAGAAGCATACCAATTTGTGTTGAAGGTAGAGGAAAAGTTGAACAAGAAGTTTGAAACAAGATAGAGAAGTGCAAGAGGAATATTTCAAAGAAGCGGATCATAATCCTGAGAGAGAAGACCATAGGCAGAGCAAAAAAAGGATGGAAAACCCTACCACAATGAAGAGAATGAAAATAACTCATACCACAGAGGAAGAGAGGACATAAGCTTCTACCAAAATGATAGAGGAGGTCATAATTCCTACCACAATGATGGATATAGGAGAGATGAAGGAATATCTGAGAAGAGACCATTTAGAGGAACCTATTTCAAGTGTGGAGTTGAAGGACATAGAGCATTTGAATGTCATCAACGAAGTACTGGGAAAAGAATTAAGCATACCAGAAGAACAACTTATGTGGATGGAGAACTTATTGGATCCCCTAGTTTAGTTGGGAAACCAAAGAAAGGTGAGTCATTAATAATGAGGAGAGATTTGATGCATGAAGAGGTGACTGAGGAACCACTATAAAGAAATTAATTTGTTCAAAACATGATGTAAATCCAGAGGAAGGGTATGCAAAGTTATCATTGATAGTGGTAGTAATGATAATTTAGTTTTAGAAGAGATGGTAACCAAGTTGAATTTGAAGAGATTGAAACATACAAATCTCTATAAGATAGCATGGATTTAGGATGAGCATAAGATCTTGGTGAGTGAGCAATGTTTGGTGAAATTTCATATAGGATCATATAGTGATTAATTTTTGTGTGATATTATTCCCATGGATGCATGCCATTTATTGTTACAAAAACCATGGCAATATGATAGGAAAGAAGATCATGATGGAATGAAGAATACCTACACTATGACTTTAAATGGAAAGAAACATATATTGATACCTTTGGGAGAAGAGGAGAAAAGTGATGTTTGTGGCACTACCAGACTATGTTTGGTAGATGAAAGGAAGCTTCTGGAAGGATTGAGGCATGAGAACATGTGTTTTTCATTTATTCTAAAGAAATGTAGTGATCAAGAGGCGGAGAATTCTACCACAAATGGAGAAGATCCACTAGAAGAACAAGTAGCAAAACTGTTGGTAGAGTATGAGGATATCATGTTAGAGAATGTACCATATGGATTACCACCAGTTCAAAGTATCAATCATAATATGGATCTAATACTAGGAGTGAGTTTTCCTAACAAAGCAACACATAGGATGACACCTGCAGAAAATGTAGAGCTAAACAGAAAAATACAAGACTTGTTGAAGAAGGGATTGATTAGAGAGAGCTTAAGCCCATGTGCGATACTTGCTATATTGGAACCAAAGAAATATGGAGAATGGAGGTTATGTATAGACTCAAGAGAAATCAATAGGATCACTATCAAGTATATATTCCCATTTCCATGGATGGATGACATTATGGACTATTTTAGTGGAGCAAAGTATTTCACAAAGATTGACCTAAAGAGTGGATATCATCAAATCAGAATCAAAGAAGGAGATGAGTTGAAGACTGCATTTAAGACTAATTAAGGGTTGTATGAGTGGTTAGTGATGCCTTTTGGATTAAACAATGCACCTAGTACTTTCATGAGGTTGACGAATCAGGTACTTAAGAAATTTTTGGGTAAGTTTGTTCTTGTTTACTTGGATTATATTCTAATTTTCTGTAAGGCCAAAGAACATTTTTGGCACATTAGAAAAGTATTATAGAGGCTAAGAGAGGAGAAGTTGTTGATAAACTTCAAGAAGTTTAGATTTAGGAAGACAGATTTGGCATACTTGGGATTTGTCATTTCTAATAAAGGATTGAAGATGGACCCTGAGAAGGTTAGAGAAATTTTTGAGTGGCCTACACCAATGAACATTGGAGAGGTATGATTGTTTCATGGATTGGAATTTTTCTACCGAAAATTCATAAGGATCTTTAGTAGCATTTTCACACCCATGATAGAAATAATGAGAGTCCATATATGAAAGAATTTAAGTGGACATCCAGAGCACAAATAATTTTTGAATTATTGAAGCAAAAGGTGATAGAGCAACTAGTGTTAGCATTACCAAATTTTGAAAAATTATTTCAAGTTGATTGTGATGCCAGTGGAAATGAAATAGGAGTAGTGTTGAGTCAAGAAGGGAGACCAATAGCTTATTTTAGTGGGAAGTTGAATGATTCCAGAAGAAGATATTTAGTTTATGATTAGGAGTTCTATGTTATAATTCAAGCCTTGAAGAAGTGGAGACATTATTTGTTGCCTAAGGAGTTTGTGTTGTACATTGATCATCAAT